>VDFB02271358.1:101512326-101538223 GCA_007258455.2 Sequoia sempervirens | reverse complement strand
ATATTGGATCTAATCATAAGCACCAATTAGGTCAGCCTAATTAGATGCACTTTATATTTACCAAAAATACTAATTGTCAGCTCCAAGTATTCATAAAATATTTCAAAAAGAAATTCAAACATCCAACATGCTACATTATGTTGGAAAGGACCTAAAATAGGTCACACATATATCCGCATAAAAAAATTAATTCACCGTATCATAATTACCCCAAGAAGTTAGGTAGGAATAGACTTCAATGCAAAAAGAAATAAACATTTTGTATGAGCACCAAAGCATGTAATATTCTGATCATGCATGTCTTCGACAACCATAAACAATTTCTCAAAATCACAAGCATCAACAACTAACTACTGAGGAATGCAGACTAGAATACCAGAGTGTAGCTCGAATATCGGTTCAGATCTCGAAACAAAATACCGAATCAATCACTGTCTTAAACTTGTAGTCACAACATGGTGACATCAATGACAACACAAATCTGTAGAGATAGTCAATCTTCTTTGTTTTTCCAATAGGTGGATTGTTTGAAATTATTTCCATGATTTTTTTTAATAATGGCAACCTTACAAATCTTAAAAATGGATGTAGGTGGGATATTTGTGTTTGGCTCGTGTACATGTGAAACCTACTTGGTGAGATGGGATAGATTCATGCCGATATGTGTTGTAGGCCTCATGGTTGAAGAGATAGGTGAATGCATTTGTGTGTTGTTTTGGTCATGCTATGGTGGGGAACATGGTTGTAATGGGTTCACCAGTCGATCAAAGATGGGTCAGATGGGTTGGAATTGTGTTGACTTGGCACCTTGTTTATGTTGTGTAGTTGTGATTTATGTGAAAGTGATGCTTGCATTGGTGCAATAGTTGGGTTTCAAAGTTTACGAGAAAGGGTGAAAAAATTAATGTTTGGGCTATTTAATTTCCATGTTGTAATGTTCCTTTTGTTATGTCAGATATAAGTTGGATACACTTCATCATGTTTTGCTTCCAACATGTACTTGTTTTGATTCCAAATATATATCATTACGTGTGCATTTAAAATCTGATTTGTGTTTCATATCATCATGCCTATTTATGCAGGAGTATTTTTTTAAGTTGTGGAGGATCAGCGTACATGTGTGTTCCCCAATGAGTGCCTGTCCCATGCACGCTAGGGCCCCCACCTATGTAATGACCCCTCTCCCTTGTATTAAGTGGAAGAATAATAAAAAAGAAAAAAGTCAAATATATAATGAAAACAAAATGTAGTGGAAGAATAATAAAACGTAGGTACCTATTGTCTATAATATTTTTTTGATAAAAGATTATAGATCATTTATAGATAATTATATTAAATAATAATAATAATTCTTGCACAATTATAATTATGTAGGAACATTTTAAAAAAATTTGAGTCATAATAATGTCTTACCTAGTGCAAACTTTAGGAGATCACATCCATCTTATTAAGAAAAGATCCTTCTCCTTTATCTTTACATCTTCATTATTAAAATTTCACTTTGTTATTGAAATATTTTACTTACAATCAAATTTATTTTTAAAATATTAGTCTACAGACGTCTCTTAAAGACGATTTTAAGTTGTCTAATATTGATAAGATTGTACAATCTATAGTAGAACATGAGATTTTTTTATTTTATGAATAATTTTTTAAAGTATAAATAAATTCTTATTAACCTCAAATTAATATAAGATCAATTTTACTATTTCTTAGGATATATTTTAGTAATGTCAAAAAAAATTCTACTTTGTAGTCTTCACACTATATATTTTTTTTTATTACCTTTTCTTTTATGTGTTGTATGTTTATTTTCACTTAATTAAAACTATTCGAGCTATCATCACATAAGGATAATACAAGTGCTCGCAACATAAGGAATCTATTCAACATATTCAACTCATCAGAATCTTATCATATATTATAAAATAATTATTCTTTCAATTGATAGAAAAATATAAAATAATATTTTATATTTTTTAGTTGCACAAAAGAATAAAAAAAATAATCCAACTATGACAACTTCCATTTCATCAATAGCCAACATTTTCAATGGAGTCATAGATCCATTTTCGAAAAGAACTTAACCTTCAACACATTATTTTTGTGTATAATTACATGGAAGGTACATAATTATAATGTGATCAAGTCTTCATAAATAGAACAGGTCCTCTAGAATATCTTCCTTTACAAGCACAAAGGACAAAGTATCATCGAGATGATTTTCCACCTTACCATGAAGCCAACAACATCCCCATTCTTCTCCACATGAGAATTTTGACTCATGATAAATGGTTTAGCTAACTATGGTTGACATATATGAATATATGTCATATGATGTTACTAAAAAATACACTCCTAACTAGTATTTAACAAGAAAACATGTATCCAAATACATAGTCATGTTTAACATTAAGTGTGATAGAAGAATTCAACTATTTAATTATGTAATGGTTTGAATAATATATTGGCCAAGCATTTATCTAGTTACCAAAATAACACCTTTTTATGCATTTGATCGTTTTATAATTAAATTAATTAATTAATTAATTAATTAATTATATATATTTATTTATTTATTTATTTATTTATATATTTATTTATTTATTTATTTATTTCCTATTATAATTTAAAAGTGTGATTTTTTCTACAGTTGGAAGCTTGACATACTATTGTATTAATTCATAGAGTGTTGTATTTAGAAACTAAGTTAAGTTTCTCAACCCTTGTGTTCATAGAATTTACTTGTGTATCTTTGACACTACAAGTTAAGAAAAAAAGGTATGAGTAGATACAAGTTAAAAGAATCATTAAATACTACTTCTACATTAACCCTACATGTTACTAGATAGCTACACAACCCAGTTTTATCATTAATCTATCATTGTTTCTTTAGGAAGAGAATAAATTATTATTATTTAATGATCATAAAATTATATTAAAATGTCTAGTTAATAATTTGTATCAATATATACTTGTATATAATTTTATTCATGTGTACACACTATAGGTGCAATTATATTTATACATATATGAATATAACATACAAAATTGTAATCTTTATATAGTTACACTCATAGGTGTACATATCTATAGCCATAGATGAGTTAACAGAGTTATTTGACTTGTATATTGCCAACCAAAAGCATTATATAATTTTGTATTATCTATAATGGCCTATCAAGTTATATATCAGTATATAATGCTATATGGGAATGTATATTGCTTTCCCAAATGTGTTTATATCCATGCACATTGTCCCAAATTATTTATTAAAATAAACAATTATTTATGGTATAGGGCTAAGGAACTTGGATGTGCATATATAACATATCATCTCATGTTTATCTCAAGTGCATACAATGACTCCACTATTTTCTTGTGGAACTACAAATTTCACTTTAATTTATAGAGAAAATAAATATATAAAATATAGTGAATTGCATGAGTTTTTGGAACTATATATTTTTTTTTTAATATTTAAATATTTGCATACTTTTCTTTTAGAGTTCCAAAAAAGCGCAACCTTTCTAGCACCATACTTGGCATTATGACATGTAATTTTTTTTATTTTTGTGCAAATATATTTACTATATAAAACACCAAGGTGACAAGGATTTAACAAAGGATTTAATGATAAATTTTTATAGCCTTTTATCAAAACATAATAGGTTAGTATCCCTACTACTTATTAATAAAGAATGTTGCAATTGATTATGTATTGTTTCTCTTTTAAAACTACATTGAGAAGAAAAGGAAAATAATATAACTAAAAATTAATATGTAGCACCCAAGTCAACATAATGATCCAAGATAATTCAAAAAAATCATCCTCATCTATTTTTCTTGTCATGCATTCCTAGAAAAAAATTGTAATGCCCCGCCACGCAACCCTAGAGGAAGTTGCAATTCACTACTTAAACATACCAATTTTTTTTTTTGTTTAAGTACAAATAACATGTAAGGTGAATTCATAATGCCAACAACCTCTAAGGCCACGAGACAAAGATTACTTAAAAACCCAACATCACATAACATAATCATAAACCGAAATATTAAACTCTTAAGGAAATGAAACAACATACATTCCATACAAGATAAATTACAACAAGGATAAATAATACCTCAAGATTCCAATTTAACATTTAAACAATAAGGTTACATTGCTCATTCCCCGAATGAGGTACATCCAATAATCATGATTACAATTACAAATTCCACCTCTGATAACAGCGAGGGTAATAAAATACAATAAGAACTAGAGAATCTCAACAGCTGGAAATCCGCAGACACCTAGACAGAGAAGAAAGAACCACCGGAAAGATGCAAGCCACCCAGGCCACGTGGAACCCAAAGAAATTTCCTCACCTGGGTGCTGGAGATGGTAACAAGGGTTTCTAGACAAGAACATCTACCACGGAACCACCGAGCTTACAAAATGAATTTAAACAACTACAATCCACAAAGCCCTTAACATCTACAACCTGATGTATTAAGCCTGAGTCACAACATCATATTGCGAGTTACAATGCTTCAGAGAACAATGATCATGCATCGCAACCGCTAGTAGCCGACATACGGGAAAAGTGTCGTACGCAAATTGCCATGAGTTACCTAACTCGCCTTACAGGCTACTAGACCCCATCATGGGTTACTGCGGCTTGCCTCAAGCCGCCGGACCCTCCATAAAACCTCATTCATCTCATCTCGAGCCTTATCATTCACTTGCTTCACGAGAGAGGCATTCATTATCTTATTAGTTTGAAAGATCCCCATTAATTCATTTAAATTATCTCTTAATTAAACTCTAGGTGAGTTACCCTGGCGCCCCTTTGTGTGCCGGACCCCCACCAAGAGCCACTCTCCTATCGACAACACACCCACAAGAAGAAACTAGATAACACGACCTCTCCAAACCAAGGAGGAAACAGAACAAGGAACTCACTCCAACACTTGGAGGAAACAACATACAAAACCCACTCCAACATTGGAGGAAACCAAAACACACTACCCTCTCCTACACCCAAGGAGGCACAAATCCCCGTTCGTGAAAACCGGGTGATCCACGAGGTATAACTGTGCACATTTTCCATGACACACCAAAAGTGACTTTCATAACGACAACCCACAACAGGATACAACTCCCCTATCAGGAAGACTTCAAACAATGACCCCATACTCCCAACATCAAGCAAGGAAGAATAAACATTAAAAGTAATTCTAGCAATTAAATAAACTAAAATTCGGGTTTCTTAAACCCAGTCAATCACAGCATTCCTTCCTTGCATTCATCTAATCAAAACCCTAAATTTCATTCCACATCATTGCAATAAATCAAGTCGTTCCTTCATCCTTAATGCCACAACCAAATCATAATCGAACAATTTATTAACTAACATCATTAGATTAAAACAACTCTTTCATTGATTCACAATTTCGCAACTATAATTATAATTTGAACATTTAAATAATAAAATCATTTGTCTAACATTTAAATCAATTTACTTACTCTAATTTTCCTATTATTTTCATATTCAAAACGATTAAGTAACTCAAAGAATTTATCATATTCAATAAAAACCTATTTTAACTTAAACCAAATTTCCTTTAATTTACCATATATATTAAATATATTATATTTTATATATTATATAATATTTAAATATTATAAATATTATATAAAATATAATATAAAATCATATTTATTATCATCTTTAGATAAAAAACAAAACAAAATTAGGAAAGTAGGCTAGGGCACTTGTGACCACCGAGGCGGTGAGTAGCGCGTCTGAGGCACCACTGACCCCCGCGGCGGCAGTGGCTGTGTGTAACACACAGTCCCCACCTACCCCGCGGCGGCGGTGGCTATGTGTAACACACACAGCCCCCGCCTCCCCCGCGGGCGGCGGTGGCTGTGTGTAACACACAGCCGACGCCTCCCCTGTGGGCGGCGGTCGCGGCGGTGGCGGTGGGGTGGGATTTGGCCGCCCACCTCACCCAAAACAAAATAAATTTAATATTATTTTAAAACCTGCGTTTTTGTTTACCAGACCCGAAACTCCAAAAATTTTAAAAGATTTTTTTTCCAGAATTTAAAATTTCAAAAAAAACAATTATATATATGAATATAAATTTGTGGGTGTCACACAATCTTGAAATAGAAGGTTGCATTTACCAAAATGAGCACCCAAAACCTGATTTCATGCTCAAATTGTAAAAATAATCCCAACCCAATTCAATAACTAAAACTTATTTCAAAATAAGTAAATGGGTTTTCAAACACTAAATCAACAATGGAGTTTTCTTTGATTTTCCTTTCCAAGACTTGGTTAAAATTTCATATTTGGTTTTCAAATCCAAAACTATCCACCATTACCAAGTTTAAAAGCTTTTCCATGAGTTTTTTATTGAATCTACACTATGTTTTCAAACATTCCAATGAGCAAGAAGATGAGGGGAAGAAGTATAGAACCTTATGTTTTCTCCAAGGTTTACAAGCTTCCACATGGAGATTTCCAAGCAAACCTTCAACTCCACCATTTTTGCCTCCTCCAAGCCTCTCCACCAAAAGCATTCCAAAAAAAAACAAAAATTCCATGGAGCTAAAAGAAAACCCTAAAAATAAAATATAACCTTTTTCTCCAACTCCCCAAATTCACATTCAAATTCTAATTCTAATTCTAATTCTAATGCAAATGCAAACTCTCTTTCCAATTCAAACTAAATTTCATTTCAATTTCATATTCAACCCTTTACAAATATCTTTCCAAAATAGTCAACTAATTTAGAAAATATCTTTTATTCCCCAAAGTCTTTGCATGAGAAACCCATTTGAATTTTTAATAACTTTCAACAATTTTCCATCTCCAATTTGAATTCAAAATACTTTAGCATTTTATTTCAACAAAAACATTTAAAACTTTTAACACTTTAATTCATAGGGGTAATTTAATTAATTCACACAATTAATTCCAATTATCAATAAAATAACTCTAATTCGAAATTAGATTATTTTATTAATTCAATTAAATTAATTAACTAACCACTAATTTTCCCACATCTCAGCAAGACAAAACATTCATCATTTGAAATTTCCAAAGGCTAATTAATCACTTTTAGCTTGCAACCAAACACGTTTAATCATTAATCAAACTACGCAAGTCATTAAATAAACTTTAACTTGAAATTAAATAAACACTTAAGGAGAATTGACCAAGATAAAACAACTGACCCCGACGACAAACCAACAACATGATATGACTAGGGTGACGACCTGGTTCGGAAATCCTAGCTACTATCTCCCAAATAATTTCCGTTGGTTGATGGACACGCTCAGACCTGAAAACCAGGTGGAGTCGATGTCATGTACCTGCCAACCTGCAACAAAGGGCATGTCGAACGTGCATATATACATAGTATGATCAGACACACCGTGAAGAGGAAATCTCAGAATCGTAGGGCACTCAAACGAGTGATACAACCCCGTCCCCTTCACCAATACAATCTCACTAACTGACGCATCTAGCATTATTAACATAATCAAAGCATAAAGCATCATTAATTCAATTGTTAACATGATCGAAGCATAACATAGGAAAACATTGCCTGATTATCAAAGTACAAAAAGGGAGGGGTGTTACAAAAATACCAATGAAGGAATAAATTTGGTGTGGTAATTTAACAATGGGGGAAATGGCGATGCTTTATGGCCTAGGTCATAAAACACCACACTTCTCCAATTGTCATTCAAATATGTCCTAGTATCCCAAATTGGAATGACTATCAACACAAAAGGTGAGTCAATTCTCAACAAGGAAGACCTAAGAGGGGGCTTCTTTAAGCTTTGAGGAGTTCACCACAAAGAAAACTCTTTGAAAAAACAACTTAACACTTAACTCCCAAAACCTAGTAATGCAAGCCAAATAATGAGTGCAAATGATGAAATTAAGCAATAACAAGTTAGGGTATGTCTACCTGGGAAGTCTGGAAATGTGATGAGGATTCTAGAAATGCAAAAATATTGTTAAAATATGCTATGGAGGAATAAGACGCCCTTATTGTTGTCTTAGTCCCGCTTCTATTTTTTAGGGTAGATGTGAAATCTTCAGATGTAAGAACAAAATCTAAAAGAATCTATGCAAAATACCACTTAGAGGACTAAGACGCCCTTGTTGTCAACTTAGTCCCGTCTTGAATTTCTAAAATATCTAAATGTGATCTTGAGGCTTAATGTTTGTCTTCCTTCTTCTCAGATCTTAGGTTCTAAAACTTCCAGATCTCACATGTAGGTGAGTTTCCGTGAAGATGACAACTTTGTAATGCAACTTGGAAACTTTGTGACTTTTCACTTCAAATGCTCTTCAAGTCTTCAACCTAAATATACAAATACAAACACACAAGAGAGGAAAAACTTGTTGATTTTTAGTAAATGGGTGTTTGCCTTGGTCAAACCCCTTGTTGGTAATTAAACCTTGGAATGAAATGAAACAATGGAAGGAAATGATAAATGAACAACATACAATGTTACAAATTACCAAACCCTTGTTATGAAATCTAGAAACTTGTGTGAAATAGCTAGCTTGGATGTAGATCTTGACTTGGATAAATGCTTGATAGATCTTGACTTGAATTGCTTACTTGAATCAAAACCCTACATCACGAATGTTAGCTCAAAAACATGTACATGATGAAATAATATCCTTGATATGATGCTTGAAAATTGATGATGGCTCCAAATTCTTGTGAATTTCTCTTGAATGCTCTCTTGATCACAAACTTTCTATAATGCATGAATACTTGATTTCTTGGATGAAAATGAATGAAAGAACCTTGTATATATACTTATCATGTTGAATATCCTGAAATTACACCACAACAAGATGACATATGAATTCATTAATTAGAGGAGGCCAAATCCCAACAATATTTGAAATTAAATTCCAAAAATAACCTAAGGGGGACTAAGATGCCTCGAGGAATGAAGCTCAGGGAACAAACTCCAAAAAGGGGCCCATTCAAGGTGCAATCAGGGTCCCAATACCTCTAGAGGACAAAGATTCCCTAGGTGGTGTCATAGTCCCGATCCAAAAATTAGGGGCACACAACCAAAATCATTAAATTATCATTTCCCCTTTGATGTTTGTCGGGATTAGCCATAAAAAGATATAATTTATTAGTCATGTGGATGCAAAATAGGACCAATTAAGACATAAATAGGGAAAAACAAAGCAAGGCGAGTCCAAAAAAATTGTGAAAATGCAAGGGTATACATTTTTCTACACTACATTTAGCCCCCACTTTAGTGAGAGAATGAACTTGCTTCAAACTCACACTAAAGTAGCCAATAATGCAATCAAGAGGGGTTCAAATGTATGAATGTTAGTAAGATAGGATGACAATAATCAAGATTGTGTCCAAACCCCCAAGATCAAGATCCTATGAAAAACCAACATAGGGACAAAGGAACACACTTGCAGATGATATATGAAGCCATACCCATATCACAAACATACACCATCAAAGATAGAAAAAGGAAAAAGAAACTGTAATCAGGGTTTTCTTTAGATTTGGAGAGTTAGCAATAAACAATAAATAATAATCGAAACCCAAAGATTTTACGAAACACAAAGGAAGTAGACGAAAGAACAATTATACCTGATTGTTGATACCTCCATGATTCCCTTTCGTAATACCTTCTTGCTTGCTGGAGAATGTTGCCCTCAGATTCATCTTTTGAGCAATCTAAAATGCCTAAGCCCTACAACAAGATTTGAAGGATTTGATATGCCTAAATGACTATGTCTACAAACCAATGCCTATGTCTAAAATAATGCCAAAATTGAAATACTAAGATTTCCTATGACCATGAACATGTGAGAGTAAATAAATGCCTATAGTAATTACGCCAAATGTGTGTTCCTGAAAAATGAGAAGAAGATGGCATTTTATAGAAAAGGCCATTTCGAACGGACGAACAAGATAAATCAATGAAATGAACGATCCAGATTACACCTAAGAATCCCTAATTAGGGTTAGGGCAAAAATCTTTAATCGAACGGTCAAAATAAAATCGGATCGACGGTGGAGAATAAATGAGGAAATTAATTAGAAAATAAAGATTTTCAAAAAATCAAGAAGATAAGATTGCCTGATTTGCAAGATTCGAAAAATCAAAGAGATAAGATGTAGACTGAAGATAAGATTTGAAAAATCAAGAATCTGCCCGATTGCTTGATTTTTGGAAGATTAATTACCAATTTGAATTAAATTAATTCAAATTATGGATTTTAAGAGAATAAATAATCTTTTCAGATTATTTATCAAAAAGGACTATAGTTAAGATTGCCATGACATTTTAAATAATTTATTTTATTTAAAATGAGAAGAATATTAATTGGCAATTAAATAATTAAAATTAATTATTTAATTTAGCAGATAAGATTAATTAATTAAATAAATTAATCAATTTATTTAATTAAGACAGTTAGTGACGTATTTAATAAATAAATGAAATTTATTTATTTAATAATCAAGAAGAATTAAATGACAAAGGGGAATTAAATAAATTAAGAAATTTACTTAATTAAAGAAAGACTTAGACAGTTAGTGACGTATTTAATAAATAAATAAAATTCATTTATTTAATAATCATGAAGAATAAATGACATGAATTAATTAAATAATTATGAATTATTTAACCAATAGTCGAATGTGGACCAAGGACATAATTATGCTAGGACGAAAGTAGTAAAAATGAAGCTTGCGGGCCTAGGTCATTTTTAGGTGTCTACATTTTGCCCCTCTTTGTCATAATGTAGCATGTCGCATTGTAACAAAGAAAAATAAGCCAAGAATATGCCCCAGCGAGGGTACGGAGTATCATTGCCCCCTTGGGAAATTTTCAAATTTTGAGCCGGTGCTAGAAAAATTTGCAAAGGGTCCCGATAAATCAATTTGATGACCAGAAAAACAACGACGCAGTTGGTTTCAGATTCTGTCATGTTTAGAGCAACTTACGAGGAAGACAAAGGTGTTCAAATGAGCCTCCAGTATTGAAAATGCCATTTTGACCTTATAAATAGGTTGACAAAGGGGGTAAAGTCAATTCACTTTTACTATTTACCTTGCGAAACTTGAGAGCTCAGAGCGAAAGGTGCAGCAGCGAGGATGGTTATTCCAGTGTCAGAGCACCACGGAGAGATCGTGAGGACCTTCAGATGGCCAGAGGGCTCAGAGCCGGCGGTATGTACCTTAAACTCACTTTGTCATTTTATCATTTTACGTGCTATTTAATGCTTTCTAGGGTAGTCAACGCATGTGCCGCGACGCATATGCATTCGCATAAGCCGCAATTGCCTTTGCGTTCGACGCATTTGATGCGTCACGACGCAAGTGCCCAGTCTAACACGGTTGCTCTGGTGGTTCGCGCCGCATTTGATAATTCGTGCGACGCAAGTGACATGTCGAGTCGCATTTGACCTCTGGAGTGCCGCAATCGTCAAATTGAGACGCAATCAATGGGTTGAACGTCGCATTGGGAAGATCATGCCGCAATAGCAATGTTGCGACGCATTCGCGTTTTAGTGATGCAAATGACATATCGAGATGCAATTGACATGTCGAGACGCACTTGATGTTTTGAACGACGCAGTTGTGTTTTCGCGACGCAATTGCTTGTTTGCGACGCATTTGCCTGTTTCTTTAATACAACTTGCTTTGATGTTTTCATGCCCCTAGTTGCTTTCCATGATGTTGTCGGTTGTCCAAAAAGTGTTGATGCAGTGTTCGTCTTTTTGCAGAGGCAGCTTGCCCCTATCTACATGAGGTAGAGCAGACCGATCACCTTTCGGTTTGCTGATCAGTTAGGCCCACGAGAGCAACGGCGATTGATGCGACTGGGTTTATTCTATGTTGCGTTCATGCCCGCCATTCGGGTGAACAGGGGATTATTGACTGCATTATGCGAGTGATGGCACTCTGAGACCTATTCCTTCCACCTGCCGATGAGTGAGGCTACCATTACCTTGGAGGACGTCTACCGGATTCTCCGGATTCTTATTCGAGGGGAGCGGATTGTCTACGATCCGCGGCATGGTGAGTAGACCTTCCACGCCTATTATCAGGATCAGGGTGCTGGATTGGGGATTCAGGGTTATGAGATCTGATGGGAGTTCCTGGCGGAGCACTACGATCGCTTCGATGCATTTCTAGCGATGATGATCTCGGGTATCCCGATTCCTGACCAGCGAGGACATGGATTTCTGATTGGTTGGGGGGACGTCCTGGTCGGCATGAGGCGAGACAGGATAGTTTATGCGTGGGGTCCTTGCCTGCTAGGGATGCTTTATCATCAGCTTCATGACGTCGTGTACATTAGAGGAGAGAGTATCTCCTGTGGGACCACTCTTATGATGATCTGGGCATGGGAGCACATTGCCATATTCCACCCTCCTATTGACAGACTGCAGCTAGCCGAGGGGATGCCCTACTCTTACTACTATGCCAACGCATTACAACAGACCCATATGGGCGAGATAGGGTCGTGGCAGCATCAGATCGATACCATGGTGGCGTTCATCTGGAGGCCGTACAGGGATTGTGAGGCATGGGATGATGAGGACGAGCATCTCAGCTTCTACAGATAGTACAAATATCTTATTGGCAGGACAGTGTAGACATCCTTGATCATTGAGATGTACCTACTGCAACATGTATTGAGATAGTTTGGCGAGCAGCAGGATGTGCCTGTAGGGATAGCAGAGTATGCTAGGTCCTCCCCAGAGTATGCTTGGGGGCCAGCCATGCCAGTAGCATTTGCGACTCAGTAGATAGACGGGCTAGTAGCCCAGGCCTGGGGTTGGAGAGGAGGAGCAGCAGATCCTGGTATGACGTCGGCATATGATTTATGGTGGCAGGCATGCCGACCAGTTCCCTTGATAGATCCTGATGGGCCAGCACCAGTTGACAGGCGGTCAGTTATTCCGCAAGTACCACAGGTCAGACAAGGTGGCAGAGGCAGAGATGGAGGCAGAGGCAGAGGTAGAGGCAGGGATGGAGATGGAGGGAGGGGTGGGGATGATGGAGGCAGGGGTGGAGATGGAGGCCAGGGTGATGACGGAGGCAGGGGTGGAGCCAGAGGTGGGGATGATGGCGGAGACGGCCGGAGGTGGAGGCGAGACAGCCAGGTACCAGGCTGCAGGGTGCGACAGCGCGTGGCGAGGGTAGCATTAGATGCTATCCCCGAGGTTGGTGAGGAGGGAGAGGGTGAGGAGCAGCCCAGACAGGATGGAGAGGGCAAGGGGAGACAGGAGGAGGAGCTAGAGGTGAGGTGACAGGAGGAGGGGGAGGGGGAGAGATAGGAGGAGGATGTGGAGGTGAGGGGAGAGGTGGAGGATGCGGAGGTGAGGGGAGAGGAGGAGGATGTGAGGGGAGAGGAGGAGGAGGCGGAGGCAGAGAGGCATGAGGATATGCCAAAGATGGAGGTGGAGGTGGGTGGGCAGGAGGAGGAGGTGGCAGGGCAAGATGAGGAGGTGGCAGGCAGGATGATGATGATGACGAGGAGGATGATGCCATAGGTGAGGCCGAGAGACTTCTCAAATGGAAGATGGTGGAGGGGGAGGAGGAGATACCGTCCACTTCAGGGTTGCTGCCAGATGCTACAGCCGATCAGAGAGTGGCAGACCTTCAGCAGAGATTGGACGCCAGCTTGGCACAGGCCAGGTCTCTACAGTCAGCTTTAAAGGTAGCCCGAGTAGAGCGGGATCAGGCGGTGATCCGCCAGCAGGATGCAGCCCAGTGGTGTATCGAGTTTGCAGCTTTGTGCATAGGACCTATGGGAGACATGGCTCGGGAGTTAGCCAGAGTTAGCATGAGATTGGGGTAGTACCGGACTCTCTATGAGCAGGCAGTGCCGCCAGAGCGACGAGATCCTACCTTGTCCTGATCACAGACGAGGATAGGTAGCGGACACAGGTCAGGCAGTGGCAGTGGTATGAGGAGCCATACTAGTGTCGGAGGGTCTACCTTGATAGAACATACTTCAGGGCACAGGTCCCATCATTCGCGCAGGCACACTCCGGGTCACAGCCGTGGGTCAACTGGTTCAGCACAGAGGTCAGTACTAGGCCAGCCACCAGTGACAGATCCGTCCCCCTCTCAGAGTCCGGCTGCAGTCACTTCACAGTTGTTTACTACTGTCAGGATGATACCCTCACTCGCGGTTCCATCAGTTTCTTAGACAGAGGTTGCCACAGGACCCCCCATTGCTTCAAAGCCAGTGACAAGGCCTCAGCCACCACCACATTCTTCACCCCGAGGGGATGATGAGAGCCTACCCTAGGGGCATATTTGTATTTTGACACACTATGTATATTATTGAGCCTGCGAGCTCCATTTTTGGGATATCCGTTGACTCTATCCTGTGACATTGTACCCTTTTTGAGATGACATTATATGATGATGCAGTTTTGATGCGGCCTACATGTGTTATGTGATGCTCTTTGCTTTATATATTATGACATGTATGATGTTTAACTTATGATGCCATGTATGTCCTATGATGCCTATTTGTGATTTTGATTCCATGATGATGCAATGCATATTTATATGATTATGTTAATGATGTGTATGATGTATTTATGTAAAAGATGCAATGCTTGTGCTTATGTATATGATTTAATGCCATGTATGATGTATGTATGGACCTAATGCAATGTATATGATTATGTATGCACTTATGTTTTTGGATGTCATAGGATATCATCATGGGATGGACGAGAGAAGATGACCAGATCGAAAAAGAGAAGACATGAGCCCTATGAAAATGCCTGTTAATTCCCAGACCAAATCCTTCAAAACTTTACTGTAGGACTTTTAATATTTATTGCTCTTAATCATCATTGGGCAAACTATTGTAATGGCCAACAAACACCATGATATGACATAGATCAAGGTGTGCAAGTTCGTACCATTACATAAGACAAACAGTCATAGACAAGGATGATCATGACTCATACTATGAGCGTGATTGCCCCAGTCTTGTCATAATCAACCACAAACAGAAAAAGACAAGGATAGATCATGAAACATCGCTGCTTCTCTAAATCCTGTTTCCAGGACATCCTTGAGAAACTAGTGACATGACTGCCAAAATACAAAAAATAAAGTCCCTATCATGATATGTCGTTGCTTTTCTAAATCCCAGAATCAGGACCCCGCTGAGAAGCTAATAGTCATGCGCGTCAATTTTCATGCTACGTCGTTGCTTCTCTAAATCCTGCTTATTGGGATCTCGCTGAAAAACTAATAACATGATAAAAGATCAAAAAGACAATTTGTCAAGTGTTTGCCAAGTGCATCTGGATATTCACTGTTCTGGCACCAAGATGCCATGTTTGATAATGTCGAGATGTCGAAATGTTTAAAGTTTTGATTGACCTTGGAAAATGCCGAGAATTGGTGAATTCAGGAAGGACACATCCTGAATAATGCCGATGTCGAGAGGATTTGATCCCTAATGGTCGTAAGGGGTCCCTCAAAATAATGACAATGCCTAGGAAGGACACATCTTAAGGCATAAATGACAGAGTTGATTCTTCAGAAGGACACATCTAAAGAATAATGCTGTCGCGAAGAGTGATCTTTAAATATCAAGAGAATCACTCAAAATGTTGAATGACGATGACGACGCCTAGGAAGGACACATCCTAAGGCATAAATGATAGAGGTTATCGTTCAGAAGGACTCATCTGAAGACTAACCGAATTTTGACAGTTTGACTTGTTTATGATGATTTGACTTGTTTTGACCGAGTTTGACTTGTGTTTGATCGTATGCCGATATTGCCATGATGATATGAGTGAAATGTTGATGAGATTAGCCATGTTTGAACAAATGACTGTTTTACTTTGGTTTAGGAGTTTCCCCATGTCGAAATTGATTGAAGACTTTTGACGTGTGTGCCAGTGTAGTGCCATGAACCCTAATGGACTGACCTAGTGCGGCCTCGAGGGCTCATCAATAGATGGCCTTGCCTACGTCATACACTCAGAGACCTCGTAGTTCGACATGACCAATGACTTTGTCTTGGTGAGCAAAGATTGCATCATGATTTTATTTTGACAAACCTAAAAGGACTGACCTAATGTCTCGGGGACTCAAGCATGAGTCTTGCCTACGTAGCAAATGCGCAGAGACAACGTAGTTCAGACAGATGACGAAGACTGATTTGACACGACTGACTTTGACAAGAGATGCCCATGTGTTTGTGCTTTTCGACTAGTCTGATTTTTTTGTTTGGTTTTGTTCAAGACGTTTTATGATTTTTAGGTCTTTTTTCAGGACATTTTGCGATGTTTTTGGGTCTTTTTTAAGGACTATTTGCCAATTTTTTTGTCTTTTTTCAGGACTTTTTGCCAATGTTTTTATCTTTTTTCAGGACTTTTTTCCAATTGTCAAGATCATGTGTGACATCCACTATAGTTTCATGATAAACATTTTGCCCCCAGTCAGGTCTAAGACTTAGCCATTTGCAAGGGACTTGGACGGGATGCTGCTGACTTGGTAGATGGACAGTCGTCAGGACTTGATGTCAATCATTTATCTACTAGGACAGGTAGGGTAGGATGTGATGGCAATTTTGCGGAATAATGGTAGAAATACCTTTCATCCTAGGCCAAGTTAGACCAAGTGACAGTAGATGGCAGAGCAATGATTGATTACGCATGGCGCCTATTTGCCAGGTTTTCACCATGGTACTTGTCCAAAGTGCCTGTTTGCTAGGTTTTCACTATTGAACGAATCATTTTTCTCTTTACTATTTTCTTAACTTTTTGATTTTTTTGGTGTCACCAAGATGCCTGTTTGCCAGGTTTTCATCAAGGTGACGATTTTTATCATTTTTCAATTTTTTTGTATTTTATGATTCTCAGCTCCATCCTCTGATGCTATACGTAGAACTTTTGAAGATGTAAACTGTTGATGGGTTCTGTCAACTGTTCCCCATCTGGAGTTGCAATTGATAAGCTCTGGAACCAAAAGAAGATATGATAATATAGGGACCCAGCCAGTTTAGTTCAAATTTTCCTGGCTTTTCTCTGTCTGCTTGGTTCTTGGGGTTCTGCATTAGAACTAGGTCACCGATGTCAAACTTTCTGACCATAACCTTTTTATTGTAGCTGTGACAAAGGCGGTTCTGATATGCTTGGAGATGATTCAGTGAGTTTTTCCGTCTTTCTTCCAACATTTCCAGCTCATGCAGGAGTGATTGTTGGTAGTCCTCTTCATTAGTAAGACCCTTTAAGGAGACTCGTAGCGAAGAAATTTCAACCTCAATGGGTAAGATGGCTTCAGTGCCAAAGACTAGGGCGAACGGGGTGGCCCCTGTAGGAGTATGAATGCTAGTTCGATACGCCCATAGAGTAGGGTTAAGTTGTATGTGCCAGTCACGGCCAGCGTCGTTGACAGTCTTTTTTAAGATCTTGACAATGGTTTTATTGGACGCCTTAGCTTGGTCGTTTCCTTGTGGGTAGTATGGAGATGAAAAGTGGTGTTGGATATGGAATCGTTCACATAACTCACGTACATCTTGGTTTTTGAACGGACGTCCGTTGTCAGTGATGATGGACTGCGGAAGGCCATACCGGCAAATGATGTAGTTGAGGATGAACTTTGATATTTGTTTGCCAGTAATATATGTCAATGGGATGGCTTCGATCCACTTTGTGAAATACTCAGTGGTTGTAATAATGAATTTATGGCCGCTGGATGAGGTTGGATGAATCTTACCCACGAGGTCGAGTCCCCATTGAGCGAAGGGCCAAGGAGAAGTGATGGGCCAGAGTTCTTGTGCTGGAGCATGGACCAAGTCACTATGTATTTGACATTTGTGACAAGTCCTGACATATTCAATTGCATCTTTTTCCATTATCGGCCAATAATACCCAAGTCTCGTCAATTTATTAGCTAGCATAGGACCACTCGAATGAGATCCACATATACCATCGTGTACTTCTCGTAAGGTCGTACATGCTTCGTCGGTGTCAAGACATCTAAGGAGGGTATCGTCGAAACTACAGTAGTAGAGGGTGTCACTGACAATGGCATACCTTTCGGATTTTCTAATGAAGGACTTTCATTGGTTATTTGACAGGTTCGGTGGAAGGGTGTGAGACTTTAGGTAATCGTAAATGTCTTGATACCAAGGAGAGTTGGGACCAACAAGTTCACAAACCATTCCGATTCTGGGATATCATATGCTGGTACCAAAAGCTGTTCTACTAAGAACTCAAATTGTGACACATTTTTAGGGATGTCTAAGAGAGAACTAATAGTAGCCATTGTGTCAGCTACCTTATTCTGTACCCTGGGGATTTGTTCAAAAGAAATCGATTGAAAGTATGTCAAGAAACTATCCACCATCCTCTTGTAGGGAAGCAACTTCTCATCCTTTGTTTCATAGTCATCATTCACTTGGTTGATCACGAGCTGGGAATCCCCGAATACAAGCAATGTCTGAATTTTCCATTTGATTGCCAACTTGAGACCTGTGACTAGTGCTTCATATTCGGCAATGTTATTTGTACAAGGGAAAGTGATCCTGAATGACTTAGGAATTGAATCCCCCTGTGGTGTGATAAACAAGATTCCAGCGCCTGAGCCATGACCAGTATGAGACCCATCAAAATACAGTTTCCATGGTGATGCCGGTTCTGCATGAAGAATGGACTCATCGGGAAAATCAATTACTAATGGATGAGTGGCTTGAATCGATGCATCTGCTAGTTGATCTGCTATTACTTTCCCTTTTATTGCCTTGCGCTCAACATACTGTATGCCATACTCGCTTAGGATCATGACCCATTTTTCCAACCGGCCTGTTAATGCTGCTCAACTTAGTAGATATTTCAATGGATCGATCTTGGCAACCAGTTGTGTCTGATGGCTAAGCATATAGTGTCTCAGTTTTTGAGATGCAAAAACAACAGCGAGGCATGCCCGTTCAATGTACGTGTAGTTCAACTCATAGCCTATCAATGTGCAATTGATGTAATAGATTGCTCTTTCTTTTCCTTCATGATCATCTTGGGCCAGCAATGCCCCCAGTGCTGAACTAGTAGTTGAGATGTATAGAATCAATGGCTTTCCATGAATGGGCGGCATGAGGACTGGTGTTGACAGCAGGTAATCTTTGATTTGCTGGAAGGCCTCTTGACATTTATCCGTCCATACAAAGGGGACACCTTTGCGTAACAAGTACTGGAATGGGTGGCACTTGTCTGCCAATTGGGCTATGAAACGGCAAATAGATTGTACTCTGCCCTGCAGAGTTCTGAGTTCACTGATCCCTCTAGGCGGAGGCATGTCTATGATTGCTTTGACCTTTTCCAGCTCGACCTCTATGCCTCTTCGGGAAACTATGTAACCCAATAGTTTTCCTGATGTGACCCCAAAGACACATTTCTTAGGGTTTAGCCGAACTTTGTACTCTTCAAGTCTCTTAAAAATTATGTCGAGTACTCTCAAATGATCTTTCCTAGTTGCTGATTTGGCCAACAGGTCATCTACATAATCCTCCATTATATTGTGCATCATGTCGTGGAAGATCGTGGTCATAGCCCTTTGATATGTGGCACCTGCATTTTTTAGACCAAAGGGCATGACGTTCCAACAGTATGTACCCCATGGGCAAGTAAATGCTATTTTGTGTTGATCCTCAAGAGTAATGCGGATTTGATTATAACCAAAGAAACCATCCATGAGGGATAGCATCTCATGTCCTGCAGTTAGGTCGACTATGATGTCAATGTTGGGCAAAGGAAAGTCATCCTTTGGACATGCCTTGTTTAGATCCCGAAAGTCTGTACATACCCGAATCAGCCCATTTGGCTTTGTCACCAGCACTAGATTGGAAATCCATTCAACATAATCTATAGACCTTATGAATTTGGCATCCAGTAATTTCTTTAACTCAGCCTTGACCAATAGAGCAACTTGAGGGTGCATTTTGTGCAACTTCTGCTTGACTGGTTTAGCATTGGGTAATAGTGGCAGATGATGCAGAACCAATTTGGGGTCTAATCCTGGCATGTCTACGTAGGACCATGCAAAGTTGATTTTTTGTTCTGTAAAGAATTTATGAAACTCTGGTTTCTCTTCATCAGTCAATGATGCGGCAAATAGGACCATCTTGGGGTCTTCTGTAGTTGAAATGTTATCCTCTATTGTGTCCTCAATAAGCATGGCCGATTTCTCCTATTGCATGGGGAGAAATTCCAGTCCTCCATCTTTGGGTGCCTCAGAGAGGTTTTCACCCGTAGATTCATCCTTTATTTTTACTATTTTATCGTCAAGAGGTGCCTTTCGGTTTTCACCTAGAGACGTTTCATTTTTTACTTTATTTTTACTTTTGCGACTAAAGGACTGGACAGTCTAGCCGAAGTATGCGGTGCAGTCTAAATCAATAGCAAATCCTAATTTGTGGTCCCCACTAGGTATGCCTTCTCGTAATCCCATGAATTTGGCAATGGCTTCATCATTTTGGAATGTGTCCAGAACTGGCGGTCCTTGTTGGTCCCAATCGACTAGTTCAGGGTAAACTAAAGAGATGCCATCGTCAAGGCTAGTGAATTGGGGTGAGGATGCGAACAGCATGCAGATGGATTCGTTGATGTTGTAGATGAGGTTATCATCATCCAACTCTACATCGGACTCTATCTAATATTCTCCTTCACTAGTGTCATATTCATTGTCATAATAAGGAGTGAAGGTTTTAGAGCCCTGGTTATCAATGTCGTCTGACACTTTGGATAGATTAGACTGAGGGGGGTCAAATGATGGCTGTTTTGTTTTATGGGAAGTGGTAGTAGGGCTTTGACTATTTGGTGCCTGTTCAATTTTGAATGTTTGCCAAAATCATTGTTCAGAGGTCAATTCCCCTGGTTCGACAAACAAATCATCAAGACAACAGTCACTTAGGGATCGTTCTGAGCCAAATTCCCACTCATGGGATTCAGTTTTGGTGAGGGGTTCCCTAGTAGTCTTAACACTATCAGAAGCATGTACTCGCTCATTTAAAAGTCCAAAGGTACGTCGATCGCCATTGGCAAGTGATCCAAACCCTAATCCAATATACTTCAGAATTTGAAAAGTTTCTATGGGTTCCCTTCGGCCTGTTTTGTCTTTTCCTAGGCCACTAGTACCATCGTAGCCTTTAGCCTTCATGAAGTCATAACCTTTGCCATATATTTGAACTGGTAATGGGGGTAATGTGACCGTATCCTTATAGATCCATCCTGTGATGTCAGCAAGGTCTTCCTCACTCATGTCTCCCCACTTGATAAAAACTATGAAGGTTTCCTGAGGTTCCATTTGGAAACATGGCCGACCATAGTCCTTGGGAGATCTAGGCATTGTTGTTATGCTATATGCTATGTGTAGTTTGAATTCTCTGCAGCCAAGGTCTTGGATTTTGACAGTTGATTCAGTCTTAGGGTTGGTGGAAGGTGGTGGTATGGTGGAAGACGTGGATGGAGCAGATGTGGAAGATGACGTGAGTGTGGAGGGGTCAATGTACTTGGATGACGAGGAGCAAGGTGCTTCTCGATTAATAGGTACTCAGTTTTCGGAGATACCCCTTAAATTGGTACAATATTGGAAAGGGTCGGGGTCTCCGTATATGGTGACTTCTATACCATCAAAAGGATACTTGAGGCATTGGTGGTATGTTGACGGAACGGCTTTTAAAGTGTGGATCCATGGACGGCCAAGTAAAATGTTATATGGTAGTTCCAAATCCAGGACCTGGCAGGTTGTGTCTACAATGACCGGTCCCACTCTGATAGGGAGAGAGATAACACCCCTTGAAGAGTGTTCCTCATCATCGTATGCTTTGATCACTATGCTTTTCGTTGGGTCTACGCACGCATCAGAGAACCCAAGAGCCTTAACCAATTTGAGGGAGCATATATTCAACCTTGCTCTACCATCTACTAAAACCCATCTTTGTGCTTGTGGACAAAAGTTTCTATGTGTAATGCGTCATTGTGGTTGGTTTTATGTGATGAGTAGTCTTGATCCGAGAAGGTGACATGGTGCGGCGTGGTGAGATATCCCACCATAGTTTCAAACCGATTGACATCGATGTCCTTAGGGACCGACGACTCTAGGAGAGTTTTGTCTAGGATTTCTTTGTGCACCGGAGAGATACGAAGCAGCTCAAGGATAGATATTTGCGCGGGAGTCTTTCCTAGTTGGTCAATGAGGTTGAACTGGCTTTCGGGTTTCCACTGTTGTGGGGTTGAGACAGGTTTTGGCTGTTTAGCCGATGCAGCAGGTTGTGATTGTTTAGCCGATGGGCCTGGTATTGTGATTTTGGCTTGTCTAGGAGGAGGCAGACTAGCTATAGTGACCTTGCCACTGCGAGTAGTAGCATTACACTGGGGTGCTCTCTTGACCATAATGGTATTGATGTACCCATCTTCAGTTCGGACATTGTTTATAATTGGTCCACTAGAATAATCGTACTTGACTCGAGCGAAGTTAGCTTGGTTCTGTGAACCTGACGTGGACGCATTATGAGAACCATGATCCTGCAGTGGATTCTTGTGGATAGTATGATCTGCATTGGAGGTGAATTGTGATCCACCTACTTTGATTGTGCAATTTTCAATAAGATCTTGAATTAGGTTTTTCAGTTGTCGACAGTTAGAGGTTGTATGTCCTTTGGCTCGATGGTATTCGCAAAGTGCATTGTCATTCCACCATGATGGTTTGAACTATCCTGGGTCATATGGTTTGATTTCCGGAAGTGTGATGACCCCGTGCTGGATGCATTTCTTAAGGACTTCTTCAATGGGTTCACCCAAATGGGTGTATGTGCGACCCCTAGGAAATTGTCTCATTTGACGATATTGCCCTTGACTATTTTGACCACTTTGGGTGTTTGAAAAAGTATTGGGAGGAGGTGTCAATGTCATTGTTGGTCTGTTTTGTTGTTGAACCCCCTTCAGGGCTAATACGGGACCTACAGTGTTTGCAGTCTTGGCATCAACAACACCATCATTTGTAACATGCTTATTCTTAACCCAATATTTGTTTTTGTCAGCTGGTGGATTGATGTTCGTGTTTTTGGAACCATATCTTAGTTCTCCCTTTGCGATAAGGGCTTTCTCAATCTGGACTCCCTTTTCAACCAATTCTATGAAGTTTGTGCAACAATGTATTTGCAAAGCAAATTTTAGGGGTCCTAGAAGTGTTTGGACGAGCATGTCAACTTTTTTCCTTTCAGGAATGTCAATGTGACATCGACTAGCAAGGCTTCTCCATTTTTGAAATAATGGAATAAATGTCTCACCAGAGTCTTCTTGCGTGAGATTGAACAAGCTAGTGATAGAGGTATCCATGTCAATGTTGTATGCGTAATTTCTTATGAATTTTTGTTTGAGCTCATCCCATGTTTGGATATCTTTTTGCATTGAAAACCATTCAAGGGCTTGACCTGCCAAACTTTTGGAAAAAAGTCTCATCAACTATGTTGGTTCGTAGGCGATATCCATACAGTTGGTTGCGAATTCGTGAACATGTTCAATGGGATTTGTCTTGCCTCTATATTTTGTGAAGTTGGGTGACACGTATCTTGGTGGAAATGCAGGCATACGTAAGTTCGTGTCGAAAGGGTATACATCCGAGTCATATGATATTTCTGATTTCCTGCCTGAAATGTACATGTTTTGCATATTTTTCTCCATATCTCTCATTCTTTCTTTGAGTTCATCTATGGTAGGGTCGGTTACATTTCTGTATGTTGGGTTGCCTGGTACACCATGTGTTCCTATCTAGTGTGCATGAATGTTGGTATATTCTGGTGGTACGGATTGTTGTGGTACGAATGATGTGTGTTGTTGGTATTGGAAGTTATGATTTGGTGCCTATTGATGAGTATGAATGTTGGATGAGTATGTTGGGATATGTCCCCCAGCCATGTGTGTCATTATTTGGGGGATATTGTGACCATGAATGTTATGGTGTATCAATGATGTCATGGGTTGTGTTATTTGGCCACCTTGTGTAAATTGTTGGTTTTGTACAAGGGGGACGTTTGTATTTGTGCCTTGGGAGGCAATGAAATTTGACTGTGTTGCCGTGTTAATGTTTTGTTGTTTTCCTTTAATAAAGATACGTCTTGTGGCTCCTCCCAAAGGATTTTGTGAATTACTGTTGAACAGATTTGTCGAAGTTGTGTTCATGGTAGTAGATGTAGTTGTCAAAGGGGGATTGTGGTGACTTGATGATGCCCTCGTGGTATTTACTGTCATGGTAAAAAGAGGATTGGAATAATTTTCCCGCGTTGTTGAGGAGCCCAGAGTGGTTCCATCCGATTGGCGTAGTGTTGTGGATGTTGTGGATGATTGTGATCCCCCAATAGATGTAGCATTTATTGTGTTGGAGATGTTTGGGATGTTGGGTGTGGTATGTACTATCATTGTGGACCCAAAGCAAGTATTGTTCGCAGTATTTAGAAGTTGACCACTATGTGACATGTTATGTGCGTTATTGGCATTAGGGTCATGAAGTGTCAAATTTAGCATGTTGGCATCAAATCCTGGTGGGAACTTAGCTCCTTCACTCAAGAGCATGGCTACGAATCTGTCTCTATCCTGACGAGCTATTGTTTCAGCAAGCTGATAGACCTTTGGGTCTTGTGTCAATGCCTCTATGTTTTCCTGAAGTAGTTGACCATTTTCATCTCTTTGCAAGTAGAGTTCGAATGTATTGTTTGATGAGGATTACGTTGTTGTTGGAGGTTGATTGTCTAGATTGGTAAATGGATCGTACAAGGTCCAGTTTGAGTCATATGGAGGATTGTTGACAGTAAATGGGGGGTCTTGTCTAAATTTTTCCATTTGTCTCTTTTATTTTTGAAGTCTGGTTTCAACCATAAATGAGATTGCTCAAATAGGAATGACAGCCTAAATGCAAGTATAACACTATGTGAAGTCTAAGGTTCAAGATGAAAACTAGAATGACTAATGTTTTTGGATTTTTTGTGAATAAGGATATGCAATTTCTATGCAATGTAAGACAAGGTTATCTAAGCACCTCTAAACTTGAACTTTGTTTTCAATTTTGACTGCTAAAGGACTTCATTGGAAATGACAAGTTGACTAGGTCTAAATGACTAGTGAGTCTTCCTAACTAGACTTTTGAGTTGGAAGAAATCTCACAAAAGAGGACAATGACTAAAGGAGGTTTGATAACTTATTCCAAGAGGGTCTAATGTCAAAAACAATGTTTTTGCAAAGATGTGCTTAAGATTTTCCTAATCCTAAGTATGCGAGTATGGGCCTAGGGACAACGTAATGTTGAATGTATGAAACTAGAAGGAATGATGTATGAAACCTATGGTGACTAATGCAAGCTTACACAAGACTTTCAGCAATTTCAAGTTTTAGTTTCTGATAGAGTCTTCTTGGTGACAGAGTTTGACAAATGGTTGACAATTTGAAGACCTCAGGTTTCGACTGTGAATTTTAAAATTTTGACAGGAAAATGCATCACAATTTGGCAAATGCGTCACCGTTTAGCAAATGAGGTTCTGTTTTGCAATTGCAGCTTTTAAGTTGACAAATGCGTCGTGACACCTACAAATGCGGCATTCTGAGTCTAAAATGTGGTTTATCATAGCAATTGCGTTGCAGAATATCAGTTGCGGTTCGACAGATGCGACACAGTTTGGTTTCAAAGTGATTTTCGTGTTGTTTTGATGGAAGTTTTGATCTGTTTGATGACTATTTTGTTTTGAACTGTGATAGAACCATAATACACTTGACAAACACAGTGTTTTTGAAAGTAAAGTAACCAAACACACATCAGATAAGCACGATCATAGGTTAGGCCATGA
>VDFB02271358.1:101409603-101512226 GCA_007258455.2 Sequoia sempervirens | reverse complement strand
TGGCATCAAAATCACAAATAGGCATCATAGGACATACATGGCATCATAAGTTAAACATCATACATGTCATAATATATAAAGCAAAGAGCATCACATAACACATGTAGGCCGCATCAAAACTGCATCATCATATAATGTCATCTCAAAAAGGGTACAATGTCACAGGATAGAGTCAACAGATATCCCAAAAATGGAGCTCGCAGGCTCAATAATATACATAGTGTGTCAAAATACAAATATGCCCCTAGGGTAGGCTCTCATCATCCCCTCGGGGTGAAGAATGTGGTGGTGGCTGAGGCCTTGTCACTGGCTTTGAAGCAATGGGGGGTCCTGTGGCAACCTCTGTCTAAGAAACTGATGGAACCGCGAGTGAGGGTATCATCCTGACAGTAGTAAACAACTGTGAAGTGACTGCAGCCGGACTCTGAGAGGGGGACGGATCTGTCACTGGTGGCTGGCCTAGTACTGACCTCTGTGCTGAACCAGTTGACCCACGGCTGTGACCCGGAGTGTGCCTGCGCGAATGATGGGACCTGTGCCCTGAAGTATGTTCTATCAAGGTAGACCCTCCGACACTAGTATGGCTCCTCATACCACTGCCACTGCCTGACCTGTGTCCGCTACCTATCCTCGTCTGTGATCAGGACAAGGTAGGATCTCGTCGCTCTGGCGGCACTGCCTGCTCATAGAGAGTCCGGTACTACCCCAATCTCATGCTAACTCTGGCTAACTCCCGAGCCATGTCTCCCATAGGTCCTATGCACAAAGCTGCAAACTCGATACACCACTGGGCTGCATCCTGCTGGCGGATCACCGCCTGATCCCGCTCTACTCGGGCTACCTTTAAAGCTGACTGTAGAGACCTGGCCTGTGCCAAGCTGGCGTCCAATCTCTGCTGAAGGTCTGCCACTCTCTGATCGGCTGTAGCATCTGGCAGCAACCCTGAAGTGGACGGTATCTCCTCCTCCCCCTCCACCATCTTCCATTTGAGAAGTCTCTCGGCCTCACCTATGGCATCATCCTCCTCGTCATCATCATCATCCTGCCTGCCACCTCCTCATCTTGCCCTGCCACCTCCTCCTCCTGCCCACCCACCTCCACCTCCATCTTTGGCATATCCTCATGCCTCTCTGCCTCCGCCTCCTCCTCCTCTCCCCTCACATCCTCCTCCTCTCCCCTCACCTCCGCATCCTCCACCTCTCCCCTCACCTCCACATCCTCCTCCTATCTCTCCCCCTCCCCCTCCTCCTGTCACCTCACCTCTAGCTCCTCCTCCTGTCTCCCCTTGCCCTCTCCATCCTGTCTGGGCTGCTCCTCACCCTCTCCCTCCTCACCAACCTCGGGGATAGCATCTAATGCTACCCTCGCCACGCGCTGTCGCACCCTGCAGCCTGGTACCTGGCTGTCTCGCCTCCACCTCCGGCCGTCTCCGCCATCATCCCCACCTCTGGCTCCACCCCTGCCTCCGTCATCACCCTGGCCTCCATCTCCACCCCTGCCTCCATCATCCCCACCCCTCCCTCCATCTCCATCCCTGCCTCTACCTCTGCCTCTGCCTCCATCTCTGCCTCTGCCACCTTGTCTGACCTGTGGTACTTGCGGAATAACTGACCGCCTGTCAACTGGTGCTGGCCCATCAGGATCTATCAAGGGAACTGGTCGGCATGCCTGCCACCATAAATCATATGCCGACGTCATACCAGGATCTGCTGCTCCTCCTCTCCAACCCCAGGCCTGGGCTACTAGCCCGTCTATCTAATGCTACTGGCATGGCTGGCCCCCAAGCATACTCTGGGGAGGACCTAGCATACTCTGCTATCCCTACAGGCACATCCTGCTGCTCGCCAAACTATCTCAATACATGTTGCAGTAGGTACATCTCAATGATCAAGGATGTCTACACTGTCCTGCCAATAAGATATTTGTACTATCTGTAGAAGCTGAGATGCTCGTCCTCATCATCCCATGCCTCACAATCCCTGTACGGCCTCCAGATGAACGCCACCATGGTATCGATCTGATGCTGCCACGACCCTATCTCGCCCATATGGGTCTGTTGTAATGCGTTGGCATAGTAGTAAGAGTAGGGCATCCCCTCGGCTAGCTGCAGTCTGTCAATAGGAGGGTGGAATATGGCAATGTGCTCCCATGCCCAGATCATCATAAGAGTGGTCCCACAGGAGATACTCTCTCCTCTAATGTACACGACGTCATGAAGCTGATGATAAAGCATCCCTAGCAGGCAAGGACCCCACGCATAAACTATCCTGTCTCGCCTCATGCCGACCAGGACGTCCCCCCAACCAATCAGAAATCCATGTCCTCGCTGGTCAGGAATCGGGATACCCGAGATCATCATCGCTAGAAATGCATCGAAGCGATCGTAGTGCTCCGCCAGGAACTCCCATCAGATCTCATAACCCTGAATCCCCAATCCAGCACCCTGATCCTGATAATAGGCGTGGAAGGTCTACTCACCATGCCGCGGATCGTAGACAATCCGCTCCCCTCGAATAAGAATCCGGAGAATCCGGTAGACGTCCTCCAAGGTAATGGTAGCCTCACTCATCGGCAGGTGGAAGGAATAGGTCTCAGAGTGCCATCACTCGCATAATGCAGTCAATAATCCCCTGTTCACCCGAATGGCGGGCATGAACGCAACATAGAATAAACCCAGTCGCATCAATCGCCGTTGCTCTCGTGGGCCTAACTGATCAGCAAACCGAAAGGTGATCGGTCTGCTCTACCTCATGTAGATAGGGGCAAGCTGCCTCTGCAAAAAGACGAACACTGCATCAACACTTTTTGGACAACCGACAACATCATGGAAAGCAACTAGGGGCATGAAAACATCAAAGCAAGTTGTATTAAAGAAACAGGCAAATGCGTCGCAAACAAGCAATTGCGTCGCGAAAACACAACTGCGTCGTTCAAAACATCAAGTGCGTCTCGACATGTCAATTGCATCTCGATATGTCATTTGCATCACTAAAACGCGAATGCGTCGCAACATTGCTATTGCGGCATGATCTTCCCAATGCGACGTTCAACCCATTGATTGCGTCTCAATTTGACGATTGCGGCACTCCAGAGGTCAAATGCGACTCGACATGTCACTTGCGTCGCACGAATTATCAAATGCGGCGCGAACCACCAGAGCAACCGTGTTAGACTGGGCACTTGCGTCGTGACGCATCAAATGCGTCGAACGCAAAGGCAATTGCGGCTTATGCGAATGCATATGCGTCGCGGCACATGCGTTGACTACCCTAGAAAGCATTAAATAGCACGTAAAATGATAAAATGACAAAGTGAGTTTAAGGTACATACCGCCGGCTCTGAGCCCTCTGGCCATCTGAAGGTCCTCACGATCTCTCCGTGGTGCTCTGACACTGGAATAACCATCCTCGCTGCTGCACCTTTCGCTCTGAGCTCTCAAGTTTCGCAAGGTAAATAGTAAAAGTGAATTGACTTTACCCCCTTTGTCAACCTATTTATAAGGTCAAAATGGCATTTTCAATACTGGAGGCTCATTTGAACACCTTTGTCTTCCTCGTAAGTTGCTCTAAACATGACAGAATCTGAAACCAACTGCGTCGTTGTTTTTCTGGTCATCAAATTGATTTATCGGGACCCTTTGCAAATTTTTCTAGCACCGGCTCAAAATTTGAAAATTTCCCAAGGGGGCAATGATACTCCGTACCCTCGCTGGGGCATATTCTTGGCTTATTTTTCTTTGTTACAATGCGACATGCTACATTATGACAAAGAGGGGCAAAATGTAGACACCTAAAAATGACCTAGGCCCGCAAGCTTCATTTTTACTACTTTCGTCCTAGCATAATTATGTCCTTGGTCCACATTCGACTATTGGTTAAATAATTCATAATTATTTAATTAATTCATGTCATTTATTCTTCATGATTATTAAATAAATGAATTTTATTTATTTATTAAATACGTCACTAACTGTCTAAGTCTTTCTTTAATTAAGTAAATTTCTTAATTTATTTAATTCCCCTTTGTCATTTAATTCTTCTTGATTATTAAATAAATAAATTTTATTTATTAAATACGCACTAACTGTCTTAATTAAATAAATTGATTAATTTATTTAATTAATTAGTCTTATCTGCTAAATTAAATAATTAATTTTAATTATTTAATTGCCAATTAATATTCTTCTCATTTTAAATAAAATAAATTATTTAAAATGTCATGGCAATCTTAACTGTCAGTCCTTTTTGATAAATAATCTGAAAAAGATTATTTATTATCTCTTAAAATCCATAATTTGAATTAATTTAATTCAAATTGGTAATTAATCTTCCAAAAATCAAGCAATCGGGCAGATTCTTGATTTTTCAAATCTCATCTTCAGTCTACATCTTATCTCTTTGATTTTTCAAATCAAGCAAATCAGGCAATCTTATCTTCTTGATTTTTCAAAAATCTTTATTTTCTAATTAATTTCCTCATTTATTCTCCACCGTCGATCCGATTTTATTTTGACCGTTCGATTAAAGATTTTTCCCTAACCCTAATTAGGGATTCTCAGGTGTAATCTGGATTGTTCATTTCATTGATTTATCTTGTTCGTCCGTTCGAAATGGATTTTTCTATAAAATGCCATCTTCTTATTTTTGGGGACACACATTTGGAGTAATTACTATAGGCATTTATTTACTCTCACATGTTCATGGTCATAGGCAATCTTATTATTTCAATTTTGGCATTATTTTATACATAGGCATTGGTTTGTAGACATAGTCATTTAGGCATATCAAATCCTTCAAATCTTGTTGTAGGGCTTAGGCATTTTAGATTGCTCAAAAGATGAATCTGAGGGCAACATTCTCCAGCAAGCAAGAAGGTATTACGAAAGGGAATCATGGAGGTATCAACAATCAGGTATAATTGTTCTTTCGCCTACTTCCTTTGTGTTTCGTAAAATCTTTGGGTTTCAATTATTATTTATTGTTTATTGCTAACTCTCCAAATCTGAAGAAAACCCTGATTACATCACCATCATTAACAATGTTCTTGTTCTTGTTCCAATAGCATGTCTTATCCTTGGATTGTTTGTCCTTATCATCCTTGAAGATTTTGATAAGCCCTTTAGCAATGAGAGTCTTCTCAATGGTGGTCCCCTTCTCAATTACATCTGCAAAGGTAGTGACAAAATGGAGATGCAAGTTATGGGAAAACTTTGGATGGGAGTTTGTGACAAAGATTCCCACCAACTCTTTCATAGGAAGACTACATTTAAGGTGGTTGGGTAAAGCTCGCCACCTTTGTAGGTAGCTAGAAATGTTTATCCATCACATTGTGTATCCTTCTAGAGATCCATAGTGTCTATGTCCCTTCTCTAGATTGAAATAGAAATGTGTGACTAACTTCTCTGATAAATCAGCAAAGGTGGAGATCATTCCTTGTGGAAGGCGCAAGAACCACTCTAGAGCTTGTCTTGTTAGGCTTTGAGGGAATAGTCAAAAGAGATATTTATTGTAGACACCTAAAAAAATTCTCTTACAATACCTTGTCCTGACATTACATCATGTAGACATCTTGTAGCTTGTTTTTCCCTAGGTACCCATGTCATCATCTAATTAGTTAAATAAATCTTAGTTATTTGACTAATTTCATTTATTTTCTATTTATCCATAATCCCTTTTTCTATAATTAAATAAATATTTATTTATTTAACTATTCATGACCATTTATCCTCTCTAATTAAATAATTATTTTAACTGTTTAATTAGTCATTTATCCATTCTCCTATAATTAAATAAATTTGTATTTATTTAATTATCCTTTTCATCGTAGTCTATAATTCAATAATGATTTTACATTATTTAATTATCTTTCCACATCATCCCTATCCTTTATTAGATAATGCTTTATCACTATTTAATAATTTTATCATTTCATTATCCTTCCCACCTTTTTAGGATTTATTTCCTTTAAAACAATATATCAAAATCTTTCTATATTTTTAAAATTTTATCTCATCTTGTTGTATTTCCTCTTTTGTCAAAAATAAAATCCTTATCAAATCTTATCAAATCTTATCTACATCCACATCAAATCTCTATAAATACATCCTCTCACAATCCATTTAGGGAGGGTTGATTCTTAAGTATTCTCACTCTATCAAAATTATTCTTCAATCTTCCATCTGTCTCTATCATTCTCCATTTGTCATTTTCATTAGGTCGTTATGCTGTTGAATTGAGCAACCAAAATTCCTCCAACAATAAACCTTCAATATCTTGCATTCTTATGCAGGTGGAGAAGAGCAATGGAGATAAATCAAGTTTACTATGGATTTGGGTTTGCATTCGTTTGTTATTGTGATTTTCATGCTTGCTCGTACTCTATTGTGGTAGTTAGGATTTGATATATTTATATTTTAGTTTTATATCTGATTTTCACCTAATTACATTGGTGAACCCGACGTGAATCCTTTGATCTAGCTTTCTTTTTGCAGGTTTTATTGACTTTTTGTTGCAAATTTTCCATTTTTTGGACAAAACCCCAGGTTTTACAAATTTATTCATATCTTCTACACAGCTGCAAATTTTTCTACAAGATTTTTATAGAATCTTGTGAACCATCTCAAGAGGCTACAATTTAATTTGGAGGTCAAATACAATACGAAAAATCTGATCTAAATTTTTTGTGATCATAAGGAGCTATAGTAGCAGCAATATTAGTCATAGATAGCAGATGGGAAAGTGAAAACTTCTAGGTGCACTCGTTTAATATTTCATCTCTTAATATTGTTTTTCAAACATTTGGATTTGGGCTCTTAAAACAAATATTTTCTTCAATCACATCGAAAACTAGATCTAAAATTAACCACTGTCTTGCTACACATTTGGTTTTGGGTTAAAAAGAATAAGTGCTTCCATTGATTACATACACACATTTCATTTCTAAGGTCAATTAACAACTGTGAGTGTTAATCAAGTGCGTGTGTAATCACAAACACCTCATTTGGTTTGATTTTGTCAAACCCTTCATAGAAGGCCTGCTAGGGGATTTCATCACCCTTGGGGATGACCTCAATTGAAGTGTGAATCGAAAGACACACTTGTTTGGGAGTTAAAATCTTGTCACTCTTGCCTAAGCCCCAAAAAAATTTATACATTTTGGAAGTGAAGGTGAAGGTTGGGTTACCCCTTTCTCTTGACTGTGTGGCAAGATTTTTCTTTCAAATCATTCCTTAGTCAACCTTGTGCAAACTATCTTGAGACCTAATTGGCCATACCCCACTTGACTAGTCATAGGGCTTGTTGATGTGTCTTCCATGTGTGATTTTTTAATAGTCATCATTACATTCTTCAAATTTTAAAATTCAAACTTTCTTATGTGTCTTGCATGAGTGATTTATGTGTGTACATGTGTGATCATTCATTAAAACATTTCCAAATCAAGATAAAAATCAAACACATAAATACAAGTCACTCTACACGTTCTTCCAACACATTCATATCCAATCACTTTCATCCTAATCACTCTTCTTAGTCACATCCTATCCATTTCATCCTATTAAATCCAAGTTATCCAATCTAATCATTCCACATCATCACCATCACCAACCTAGTCCTCGTCACCACTTGTCAAAATGGTCCTAATAATAAACAAGCCCAATCCTAATCATAGGCCCAAGGTCATAATCCAAGGGGGCTATCTCTCTAGGCCAAATCATGAGACAAAACCTAATCCCAAGATCATAATCCAAGGAGGCCCTCTCCCTAATGCAAATAATGAAACAAAACCAAAACCTAAAATAATACTTCGAGTGGCTTCTCCTACCGCCCCTAATGATGACATGAACTATGTTGCATACTTTGAGGAAAAAATCAATATGCAAGAGCTTACACACATGTGTGACATCATGCCAACATTAGAAGACCTAGCATCCCAACTTCACAACCTCCTTTAAACACTTCACCAAATACCCCAACCCCTAGACCACCAAACCATACAAATCCTTCAAATCCTCTTCCAAAATTTTCAACAAATTAAATCACCTCAAATCCAACACCTCCTAGCTCAAGCCAATCATTTCATTGCCACTTGTCAAATTCAACAACCACAACATCATCCCCTATCCATTAATTATCAACCAATGCCACCTCAACCTTATGTTCCATCCCATTCTACCTCATACCAATCTAATCCATCCACTTCTTCACATGCCAATGCCACATCAACACACCCACCCTTATCACTGCAAGAACATAGGAGCACAAGTCCACCTTGGCAGAAAAATCAAGAGCCTTCAATTCTCATGTTCCATTTGACAAGGGGAACACTAATCTAGGTCATGCACCCTCTAAGTATATCATACCACTATCCAATCAAATGCCTATCCCTAACCCATTATGTCCTAGTCCTAATCCATTTAACTCTCCACCTTCTAACCCATCAAACTATTCATTACCCCCACCATCATCTCTACACCCTAAATTCAAAAATTTCAAAAGTAAACCTTTGGAATTACCAAAATCCACCCATCCACCTCCAAAATATGTGACCCAAGGGCTAATAGCAAGGAATCAAACATCACCATGTCATCCAACTAATATGTTTGAACCTACCAAAGAGTTTTCAAACACCATGCCTATTCCTCTAACCCCATCATGTAGTCTCCCCCTTGAGCCTATTCAAGAGTCTTCCCCATTGAACCCAAGTCAAACTCCATCATGTATCCATATTTTTAACCATCTAGAGCATGTTGAGCCCATTAAAGAGTCACCCCCTTCCACTTCCATTCAAGAAACCCAAGAGTTATGTCAAGAGCATTATCCTAAACATGAGGAAACATTAACCTCTCATTCTAATCAAGATCTAGGCCCATATAATGATCCCACTCACAACATACTTGGTCCTATTTATGATCAAGCTCCCCTCTATGATCTTTCCTATGATAAAAAGGCCATGATGATCCTCTTAGCCAACTTTATGCATTCCATGGTCAAGATCCTATCACTTCACCTATCCATCAACAAGAAACCTCCATTGCTCCTATCCATCCCCTACCTAGCCCTATCCATGATCCATCAACATCCACTTCCCTTGATGAGACATATGCCTCCTAAGCACACATAGAAGATCAAACAAATACCAAGTGAACATAATGTTAATCAAGATCCTAATGATCCTCTATCACCCACTATCGATCCCATTGCAGGTCCTCCATCATATCCTATTGGTATTTCCACCTTCATTCATGAATTTTCGTCCTTAGAAAAATAGAAACCATTATCTTCCCTTGCTTCATTTTCTCTATCCAATAGGGAACTCGTGTCTAGTGTTTCACCTACACCTATTCCCATTGTCCATTGCACACTCCAAAACATGGACCACCAAGGTAAAGGTTTAGACCTTCATGAACATGGTATTTTGGAGCCCATTCATGTCAAAGTCCCTCCACACTCATTTAGCTTTGGATATACACCCCAAGGACACCAATCTCAATATGTTGGTATTTCCTCCATGCCTCCTAAGTCCACTTTCCATCATATAGCCTATCATATCCCTAAAACATATGTTGTCATTCCACCTCCATCATCCTACAAATTTCAAAAGCATGTGACCATACACCTTCCAGCATCCACTTTTCCACCAATACTTCCAACTCCTAATATCCCTCCATCCACTTTACCACCATTACTCCCAACACCTAATATCCCTACCATTCAATCCTCTTATCCATCTACCCATAAACCCTCTAAACATCTTAATCATGACCAATAAATGCACACATTGTCTAAACATAAAGCTTCCACTCATTCCACCAAACCCAAGGGATTTCAAAATAAAAATTTGCATGCCTCTACACATAAAGTAAAAAATTCTAAAGGTCCTAATGCCTTAGCATGCAATTGCAAAATATCAAATCCAAGTACATCTAAAAGGCTATATAAGCCCATACCTACAAAAGAAAAGTCTAAAAACAAAATGGTTTGGGTACCTAAGCAAAAATAAATCAAGTCAAATGAGGCATCTGTTGTGCAGTTTTGCACACACGCTCCACTCAAAGTAGGGACCCTCTTTTCATGGTGTCTTTTGACCTTTGGTTTTATTGGCTTTGTCTTTCGAGGTCTTAATATGTTGGTCTTGCTGACTTTAGTCTTGCCTTGAGACTTGAATTGGTTAAATTTGGGTTTTAATGAAAATCTGGGTTTTGACTTGAATCTGGGATTTTCTAGCTCAGGCGGATTTTCCCAGGTTCTGGTTCATTGTCCGTTTATTGCTTAATTTTCTGAATTTGGGTTTTTGCGCAAATCCGGGATTTTCTGGCTCTGGCGAATTTTCCCAAATTTTGTGAAAGTCCCAAACTTCGTTAAAACCCTAGTTTTTGCCGTATCTGCGGAATTCATGTTTATTCGGATTTTCCGTGTGGCTTGGTTTTTTCTAAAATTTCGTACTGGGCTTGGGTTTCGATTGGTAGCCATTTTAGGTTGGCCTTTGCTTGATTATGATTTTGTATTTATAGAGCTAGGGTTTGACCTCACTCTTCATAGGATTTCATCACCCGCACTATGCATGCCCTTGTTTACCAAATGAATGTTGGATAGATCAGTGTGGATGGGTGTTCTGGATAGGATTTTTCCCCCTAGGTGCGTAATTTGCTATATTTTGTGAGGTTGGGGTTTTTGGTGTTTTGCCTAGATTTGCTAGGAATGGTTGATTTGTCATGATTTTTGTATCTGGCTTTTAGATTAAACCTGCTCATGCCTTGAGAAGTCTCGGTCTGCTTTAGGCTGATCATTTTAAGGATAGTATTTGAAACCTCGAGCTTACCTTGGTTTTCATGGCGGAGGTTTAGTTGTCAAAATTAGGGCATCATTGTTTCGCCATGAAGATTAGTCATTTGAAGGCTTTGGAAATATGAATTCATGTGCATTTGAAGTTTTGCTTACTGGCATCGATTTTGAGACCATTTGAATCCAAATAGGGAGGTTTGAAGTGATCATCTGATTTATTGTTCGCATGGAAATGATCGTTGGGTTTCCGAGGTGTCTGCGGAATTTCTGCGCACCCGGATTTTCCCAGTTTTAGCCAAGTCCACAGAGTATAGCGAATTCTGGCATTTTGAACTGTCCGCAGAAATCTGACCTGTCCGGATTTTTCTGATTTTTCTGCCTGGTTTAATTTCTTTCATTTTTTTAAAGTTAGGGGTAATGGAGTAAATGCCAAATAATGATTTCTTGCTGCTAATGGATGAATTTCATGATAATCTCATAACCTTTTGTCTGTACTAACGATTTATTTAGCGAATGGTGTCTTGGCAGTAGGAATCCATTTGGGTCAGATTTCTCTGAATTCCACCCTAACTGGATTTTCCTGGTTTACCTCATTTTCCCAGATTGCTTCATTCTCTGAATTTTCAAAGATTGATGATTAGTGATAGTTCTTAATTGCTTTATGTGATTTTATGCTAACCCTTTGATTGGAATACATGTGATAATTGGATGCTCATGACGTTCTTTTGTGAATGCAGGCTGAATCAAGTAGGGCTGCTGCAGGAAAGTCTAGGGGCGATATTGAAGCGTCCTCAGTTATAGAAGCAGAAAGATTAAGATTGGATACCAAGAGTCAGTTGCCCGATAGTAAAATAGCTTCTGTGTGGTCTGAGGTCTCTGACACCAATGTTGGTGCATGGAGATATGAGGAATTCAAAGAAAGAACAGCTCAGAAGGATCTATCGGTCTTGAGACAAGGAATGATGAAGTCCGGATTGGTCCATGTGGTAGGGTTCCCTCCTGCAATCCAGTGCTATGAGTTGATACTAGAGTGTGCCCGGTAGTATGACTTTGACACACAAAGGGTTGTAAGCACCGAAGGGAGAGTCTTGGAAAATTTCAATCCCGTTTCTATTGCCCAAGCTTTTGACATGCCGGATTTGCCATTTGTGTGTGCCTTAAACATGGATTTGGCCAAAACCTACTATGAGAATGAGTCCACTAAAGCCCAGCAAATGATTAATTCTTGGTTGGAGAAACCAAAGTCTCATTTTTCCAAACTACCTAAGCAATTACACAGGGTTAAATTCAGATCAGACATATATGATGCGGTCACACTATTGAGCAGAGTGGCAGGTTTGAAGAGTGCTGGAATATTGGAAAATTGGATGGTTCATGTGATCAACAAAATTGAACAAGGTACTAATTACCACTGGGCAGGACTCATCAATGCTGTGATTGATAAACAACTAAGGGATGTCTTAGAAACAAAGAAGTTCACCATGTCTTCCTATGTGATGTATGTGTTGGCTAGATTCTACCCATACAGGGGTTGGAATCAAAAGGGGACATTTGGACAAGATATAATTTATGACATATACCCATAATTGCACCTAGGACACTAGGATTACAGAAGAGAAAACGATGCATTTACAATGTATATCACTAGGCTGCTTCAAAATGCAAAACATGTTAGATTGTCCAATGGAGCAAAGGAGCTGATAAAGAAGTATGGAGCTTGGTTAATTCAGTTTCCCACCTTCTCCTACATCAAGATTGACGGATGTCAAGCTGCTCCATACAGGTTACCTAGGTACCCTACTGACCATATTGTGCTATTGGAAGTTGTGAGACAGATATGTGAATTTGATGCAATTCTTAAAAAGGCAAAGCATAAATAGGTTTTGGTGGAGATTTCCCTCTCAAAATTGGTATAGCTGAGGTATGCCCTTCCATCCAATCATTGCATGCAGCATGGGATGAATTGGCAGCTTATGGTTTCTCCTTCCACTCCAAGAGGAAAAACTTTGATATCACTGGGGAAGCGCATAAGAAGGCCACCAAAGAATACCATCACAAGGATGACCTAGAGGATTATTGGGTAAATATCAAAGATGATTTTGAGGCAAGGAAGAAAAGGTACTCTAGACTTCCGGTTGATGTGATTAAGCAATACAATGTCAAGTTGATTCCCGACCAGTTAGAGGATGACAGGAATCTGGTGCAAGATCATGCATATGAGTCTATCAAAGACAGATCAATTGGAGAGATAAACTGGGCTGATGATGAGGTAACTGAGTTGGAAGACCTAATGGCCCCTGTCATGAGATTTACAACTTCATGGTTGAAACATAAGGTTTGGGAGTTGGAAAGTGGAAAGATACCTTGTACCTTCAATCTAATGGGGAATCTGAATCCTCTGTCCACCTCAGAAGAATCCAGGGAAGATGATCCCAAAGGAAAAACCAAAGGGAGCTCACACTTCAAAATTAAAATCAGAGGCCCTAAAGAAAGTGAGCCAGAACCGGAAAGGAAACCGAAGGGAAAGAAAAGAAGCCGAACTTTGAAAATAGGCAAGTCTTCTGAAGAGGAGGAATTTGAAAAAGCAGAAGAAGAAGAAGAAGAAGAAGATGCTCCTCCAAAGCCAAAGAAGACAAGGACAACTAGGGTTTCAAGGAGGAAAGGTCAAGAAACTTCCAAAGATGAGACTCCGGTCGTTGATGTGGAGAGTTCAGGGAAAAAAACTAAGGTTTATTCGAGGAGATCAAGGACTCCATCTCCTAAGGAGACTATGCAAAAGATGGATCCTCTTCCAAAGGCACCAGTTGTGGAGCAACCCAAGGCTACTTCCCCTTCACCGAGTTTACCTGAGCAGACATCCCATCAAGATCAGGAGACTAGTGGAGAGACAGAGCCATTCAAGGAAGGAGAACTCTTTGGTGCAGCAGCTGAACTTGAGACTGAAGATGTAGAAAGGCACCCTTCTCCACTAGTGCAATATGAGGATTCTTTGTAAGCAACAAAGGTAATGGATCACCTGAGAAGGAGGATGCCCCTGTTAGAACCCCATCACCTTTGCAAGAAGAAGAGCCTGAATTGGGTGATCAAGGTGAAAAGTCTTCTGGAAAAGAAAAGGATGAAACAGCAGAACAACATGAAGAGGTGAAGACAGATGAAATCCGGGAGGATCCTGTTGTCCCGGATTGGTTGGATAAGGAAATTACAAGAAAGAAACAGGTCATCATTGATGCAACCCCCCTCGATTGGGATGAGATGCTATCCAAGATTGGTAAAGGTAAGAAGAAAAAGATGGCTAAGGTAGTTTCAAGGATAGAAAGGGATGAAGTAAATAACAGAGTTATCCATATTGCCACCCCTGCTGCTGATAAGAGCAAAGAAGAGGTTACTGGAAAAGATTATAATGTGTAGATAATTAATCTTGGACCAGCTTCTATGGAGCAGGATATTGAAGAGTATAAAGGGTCCAGTGCAATAATAATTGGAAGACTAAGGAAAGAGACACAGTCTAAACACGAGCTTAAAAGGGAGAATGAGAGGCTTAAGAAGTGCCTAGAGGACTTGATGAAACCTTTGCAATCTCTCCACCCATCTTCCTCTACTGCTGGTTTTTTGCCCAAGGAAACTATTTCTGAAATTGAAAGAATGAAAGCTTCCACCCAAATTGCAATGGATTGGTTGAAAGATGTACAATTGAAAGGATATAATGCAATAAAGGAAATCCTTTCGGTTGGAAAGGATGCAGTAAGAGCCAAGGACTTGTTAGAGCATATTCTATCTCAAGACAAGGAGGATAGCAACCTTCTGTTGCAGAAATCTAAAGTGATCATGGAATATGGAAAAGATCAGTTGACTGCAGATGGGATCCTTCCTTCCTTCAGACTTAATGAGCCTTGGGAATGGTTCGAAGCTTTGCAAATTTGGCAAAAGGCCATTAGGAAGATTCATAAATGAAAGAAGCAGATAGATAGTGATTTAATTGGAGTTTATGATGGATGTATTGCTTTCTTTGAGATAATGACTAGCAGGAGGAAAATTGCTCCTAAGTACCTAAACATAGAACAATTAAGGGAATGGTGGCATGATGTCTATGCCCCTGACTCTGAAAATGTCATAATAGGGCACCAGCTAGACGATGCAGCAACCTACTTGGCTGTGATGGATAAGTACCAGGCACACAAAGATGATTGGAATAAAACTATTAAACAGTCAAAAGAGGAGATTGGCTCCATCGAATGTCGGCTTAATATTTTTCCTTTGCCACCTGTCGCCGAGCTAGACAAAGTATTTTATAGGGTTCATGGATCATTGGCTCAGAATAAGGATAAGGGAGGTGGTAGTTAATGCCCGTTTTGAAATTTGTGCTTCCCTATTATTATAGGGCATGTGTTGATCTGAGCTACATTGGGGAATGTGTCTAGGCTGACCTTGATGATGTATCGGCATTTAATGTGTGCCTTACTTTGAAATTCCTAAGGCCGACTTGTTTTGGCTAATTTATTTTGTAAATGTTTGGCTAGGCTGACATGTTTTAAGGATTCTCTATAAAGGCATTCTTGCCTCATTATAAGGAAGTTAGCTGGAAAAATAATAGAGATAAGCTAGGTCAGAAAAGAGCTAGGGTATTTTGTAGTAGGGATAATAGTTAGTTCTTGAAGAAAATATTGTAACAGAACAGTGGAATTGTTGCAGCATTTTGATGATCTAATACAATTGAAGACATTGTGGTTTACCTGGTGAAATCTCTTATGTTAGTTTATCTTGCATGGTTCTTGTTGTTTCATCTTTTGAATTGCTTAAAGATCTAGGATTTAGTGTTTAGAATTGGAGTAGTTTAGTGAATGATGTTCATGATTTTATATTTGGAATGTTTGTAGCAATCTCTGGTCTATACTCTCAATAACTATCTGATTGTAGTAGGCTGGTGAAGTCAACCTGGACCATATATTCATTTGTGCTTAATTCGATTGTGGATGAACATCTATGATTTGAAAATCTATATACCTTAGAAGATTGCACCATTCTTGTGATATTGCATTGTGGGTTGAGCAAAAATTGGTTATTTGAGATTGGTCCATTCCAGATATTTGTCATTTGCATTGTTCATTTTAAGAATAGTTTAGATCTTATCATATCTCTGCATATTTTGCTATTTCTTTATCATTTGGTTAGATTTAGGATTTAGGATCATCATATTACAAGATTTGATAAATTGGAAAGAAATAGTCTGCTTGTAGTAAGGTCTGATTGTGATTACCAACATTTTTACATATTATCTGAGTTGTTTATGCATTCTCATGACCTGACACCCGAGAGACCTTGGGGTGATTTTTAAGTGATTTATTGTTGAAAATTACCTTTCAAGAGAGATAGAATATTGCATTCTGTCTCAGTTGTTGCTGTGCAGAAAACACCATCAACATATTGGCGCTAGAAGGAGGGCCTGAATGAGCACACTGGATCGTTTCTTGAACACCATCTCTCCTGAGAGATATAGAAGAAGTATCAGATCCACCCCAGGAGAAGACTTATAGGAATTACAGTTCCCCACTAGGTCAAGAAGGACTCGAGAAAGGGGAGAATCATCATCACCCATCCCTTCACCTGTATCGTCTGCATCTTCACTTCCTGAAGTTGAAGCCATACCCATCCCTGAGACAGTCCCCATTCAACAACCCCAGCCTATCGTTAACCAACTGCAACCACCACCCCCACTTTTGCCAATGGCCTTCCTTGCTAATAATCCATCTCCCGTATTTTTCCAAGCCTACAATGTTATGCCCAAAAACCCTAAACACTTTTGTTCAAAGTTCCATGTTAATGACCCAAACAGGACTACAGAAGAACATATAAGGATTTTCCAAACCTGTCTCAAAGACAGAGGGATTGTTCATGAAGATGTTGCCTATAGGTTATTTCCTTATTCACTAGGAGAAGAGGCCTTTTATTGGTACAATCACCTCCCTTCTGGTTCAATTCTTAATTGGAATGATCTTGAGACTTCCTTTTTACAGAAGTTCAGAATACCCATCAGTGCCAATGAATTATATCTACAATTCACCAAAGTAAAGAGAGAGGTTAATGAACCAATATTTAGTTTCAATAATAAGTTCCACCGTGCATACACCAGACTTCAAGACCCTTATGTTTTAGATAATAATACAGCCCTGAGAGTCTATTATGAAGCCCTGGATAGCCTTACAACAACCTTTCTGAAGTGGAGACCCAATCCTCCAGCTACCCTGACTGATGCCTATACAGAAGTTGTTAAACTTAGTACATATTTGAGACAACACTTGACTGGACCATTGCCTTCCTTAGGACCAGCTGTACATCCAAATCAGGTTCAGGCAGTAAATCAAGCGCTTGTTAATCATACTCCAATCATGAATCCAATACCTCAATTACCTTTGGTGCCACACCCTGGTCCTCCCATGAGCCAGGTCTCCTCTATGATGAATTTTTCCCAGCAGCAGGTTAACCAGCCTATGTATCAGCCATAGCCGAATAGTTTCCCTACCTATTTACACAACTCTGAAGTGTTGCATCAGTCTATGGGATCTGCTACAATGCCTGTCCCTCCTCAAAGTAATCCAAACCAGATCCCTTATCGAGATCCAAATAAGGATAGGATTGATGAAATGGCTGAGCAGATAAAGAAGTTAAATCTAGAGGTGACCTACCTAAGGAATCAAAACAGCCAACTACAAGCTACCCAGAAGAATATACAGTCCAATCAGAATAAAGAATTTCTACAAGGGCAGAATTTCGACAGAGGACAACGTAATGAAAGAGGATTCTATAATGACAGGGGATACAATCAGGATAAGGGTTACAACAATGACAGAGGATTCAATAATGATAGGAGACAAAATTTTGATAGAGGACACGGTAGTGGACCAGGATTTGATAAGAGGCAATCGTAGGGATAGAGCAGGACATGGAATACAGGACCCAATAATGGAGGAATCCCCACCCCATTGGATCAACCAGTTAATCAAATTGTCAACCAGTCTGCAAATCATCCAGTCAGTCAAGACAAGCCTCCCAGTGGTGTATATTTGGCTGAAGCAGCCCTGTCAGGATGGTGTAGGCTCCATAAGACAAGCCAGCATTCAGAGTTAGAATGTCTAGAATTCCAAACCGCCGCCTCTGTTTTCCAATATGAGGTAGAGAATAATGCAAGTGGGTAGGAGATTGTTCCCTCCACTCCCTATGACTCTCCTATGTTAGTATTAAATCACGCTCCCTTCCCAGCAAATGACCAAAATGCACCAGAAGAGGAATTTGGTTCTCAAGAGGAAAGGGCAGATCAAATCTGCAATGGAGATGAGGTTGCTCGATTGTTCAATGATGAAGCAATGAATGATAATGGCCCTCTGGATAAGGAAGAGGCTTATGTTGAAGAAGTACAGATGTTTCAGAGAAAAGGTTTAAGAGATATGCCTCATAGGCGCCCACAGGCTGGGAGACCTTTCACCACTTCCATTCCTCCAAATAATTTCAATACCCCTCCGGATCCTAATGCTAGTAATAATCCATCTTTTCCACATGTTTCCAGGCAGTACCTTTCAAAGGAAAGACAAGCTCAAACTGACCCACAAAAGGAAAAGACTGTTCAAGTGAGTAGAGACAGGGTGGAGGAACCTTCTAGGGAAGTCTCTACTGATATGAGCGAGGAGCAAATGGCTTCATATGTCGCTGAGGAGTTCAAGAAATTAAAGGTAAATCTTTCAGCATTTGAGTTATTAAGGTTCCCTATAATTAGGAAGGTAGTTTTAGGTACTTATGATGCACATCCAGTACTTTTGGATAAACCTTCTAGTGAGGATATCGACAAGATTTCTAGTTCTCAGCCTGTGAAGACACAACATCAAGCCCACGGTCAGACTAACTTTCCCCCTGGAGATAAAGGAAAGGAAAAGGATAAGACTTAGGTGGCTCAAGTAGATACTCAGCCAACTTTGTTTCAAGGGAAGACATAAACCCCACCGTTTCTGATCTTTGTGTGCATATTCGGTAAGAATCTACATAATTGTTTACTAGATTTTGGTGCTTCCACCAATGTGATGCCATTTGGAGTATGTAGAGCTTTAGGAATTACACCTGCTGATTCCCAGAAGAAAGTAACTCAATTGGATAGAATTGAAGTAAATGTGGTGGGAGAATTAAATATGATTCACATGCAGATAGCCTCGGACCCAAGGATTCAACAGGTTATCAATATTCAAGTAGCTAATATCCCTGATGCATATGGTTTGATTCTAGGAAGAGATTTTACTAAGGCTTTGAATGGATATGTGTCTACTGATCACTCTCACATGTGGATTCCCTAAAAAAGAGTACCAAATCAGATTAGAGTTGAGAGAGAGCCAAGAATGAAATACATGATTACGGAGTACCAAAATACTTCAACAGAAGTTTTGATATCAGAAGTAGGCATGGGAAATTATATGCTATCAACTCAGTATGAGGAGTCAAACTCAGAGGAGGTATTGATGCTACATACAATGCCTATTGATGCAGAGATAGGATCCAGCCATGTTACTATTTTGACAGAATCAATGGAGGAAGAAGAATCTGAAGATAATCAGATCAGCCTATTAGACAGTTTCTGGGAATTCATCAAACAGTGTGTTGAAAATCAAATTCACCTAGGTAGAAGGACAAGCTTTGAAGAATTACTCTTACCTAATTGGTGTAGAGTTCATAATGCTTCCCATTCAGAGTTGGAGTGTTGTTTATGCCAAACAGCAGTGGAGCAAGTACAAAGATGCCTAAATCCAACCCCGACAGCTAAAATAGATGTGCAAAATCCTGAGGAAAGGTGTAAAAACAAGAAATCTATACTGTCTAAGGAATCCTCTAGCACTGATAAACTGAAGGATATGATAAAGAGGACTGCCACTGCTGAATGTTGGACTCTCAGATTTGATGGATCCAAATCCAAGCATGGAGCTGGGGAGGGGTTCGAACTGATCAGTCCAAAAGGTAAAAACTTCTTTGTAGCCCATAGACTTCAATTTCACTGCACTAATAATGTAGCAGAGTATGAAGCATTAATTCATGGACTTCTTATGGCACTTAAGAAAAGGGTTAAAATTTTGCAAGTTTTTGGTGATTCTGAGTTAGTAATTAAGCAAGTAAGGAAACAATATTCATTCCACGATAGGAGAATGACTAATTATAGGCATAGAGTATGGGACCTCATTGAGGGATTTGATGCCTTCAATATTCAGTTGATACCACAGCAAAAGAATCAAACTGCCAATTCTCTAGCCCAAGCAGCAAGTACCCTGCAGCCTTTATCTTTGTCAGGTTTGAAGAAGTTTACTGTAGAATTGATGCCTATACCATCAGTTCCAGACAATGTTACTAACTTTCAGGTATTTGAAGATGACAAACACATTCTAGATTTTATCACAAACACAGATGTTTTTGCTTCTCAAATCATTGATGAAATAGAACTCCAGGAAGCAGAACTAGATTTGGAGGGAGTGATGAATCTGAAGTCTAATACTATTCCAAGGGGAATGGTGCAGTTGGAACAAATTTTTGATATGGATAAGATCAAAGATCAGGAGCAAGAATCAAAGAAGGAGTCTATCAATGGACAGTGTGACACTTACAATTTGGGGACTGAGGATAATGCTAAAAATATTTTCATTGGCAAGGTATGCACTCCAGAAGAAAGACAAGGAATAATTGAAGCATTGCATAGCTTTCCGGACATAGTAGCCTAGAGTTATGAGGACTTGAAAACCTATGATACATCAATCATAACTCATACTATACCCCTGAAGCCAGATGCCAAGCCTTTTAGGCAGAAACAAAGACCTACCAACGCGTTGCTGGAACCACTTATACAGAAAGAAGTTCAGAAGTTACCGTCTGCCAGAATTATATTTCTTGTCAGGCATTCAACATGGGTGGCGAACCTGGTTCTGGTGAGAAAAAAGAATGGAGAAATCAGGCTCTGTGTTGACTTCAGGAATTTAAACAGATCATCAGAAAAGGACAACTATCCAGTCCCTTCATTGGATGAAGTACTTCAGGTGGTTAATGGATCTCAGATGATGTCCTTTTTGGATGGTTATTCAGGGTACAACCAAGTGATGGTTCAGTACGAGGATAGGCACAAGACTTCTTTTACAACTAAATTTGGTACCTTTTCTTACAGGAGGATGCCTTTTGGTCTCATTAATGCAGGGGCCACGTTTCAATGGGATATGGACATTGCCTTCAAGGATATCATAGGCAAATGCATCATTATCTATATGGATGACTTGACTGTCTTTTCAAAAAATAGAGGGGACCACGTCTCTGATTTGTGCAAAGTGTTTCAAAGGTGCAGGGAATTCAACATATCCCTGAATCCTAAAAAGTGTATTTTCGGGGTAACAGAAGGAAAGCTACTCGGACATGTCATATCTGAAAAGGGAATTTCTATTGATCCAGAAAGAGTGGAGGCTATACTGAAGATTCAGCCACTTGCTAGCAAAAAGGAGATGAAGTCTTTCTTTGGCAAGATCAACTTCATCAGAAAATTCATTACTGGATTTGCTGAAGTCGTGAAGCCACTCCATGCAATGTTGAAGCAGAATGCTAAGATCGAATGGACTACAGAAGGGAAGGAAGCATTTGCAGAGATCAAAAGAGCCATTGCTAATGCTCCAGTATTGGTAAGTCCCAATTACAGTAAGCCCTTCTATATCTATTCATTTGCTTCAGACCATTCATGTGCGGGAATGTTAACTCAAAAGTCTGATGAGGGAAATGAGCATCCCATTGCTTTTATGAGTGCACCATTAAAAGATGCTGAGTTAAAATATCCAAGTGTGGAAAAGCAGGTGTATGCCCTGGTTAGAGCAGTAAAGAAATTCAGACATTATATCCTCAAGAATAAAGTTTATGCAATTGTCCCTGATCCTGCAGTCAAGTTACTTTTGATACAAAATGAATTAGGTGAGCATAGAGCTAAGTGGGTGGCAATGCTACAAGAGTACGATATTGAGATCCAGCCCATGAAGCTGGTAAGAGGACAAGGACTTACTCGGACTATGGCTGAAATAGGTCCTGAACTGACTGTTCAGAATTATAACATCGAGGAGGTTTCCCCTGATGGTTGGTATAATGACATAGTTTATTACTTGCTGAACCAATGGTCTCCAAGCCATCTTAATGCAGTTCAGAGATGAGCTCTGTGGTTAAAGAGTGATGGTTTCATGTTAAAGGGAGCTATTCTGTACAAGAAAAATTATGAAGGCATTTACTTAAGGTGTCTTGGGAAACAGGAAGCTAAAAGAGTGATGAACGAATTTCATGAAAAATATGGCACTGGCCATGGTTCTACGATTGCCACAGCAAATCAGATTTTGAGGGCAGGATATTACTGGCCTACATTGTTCAAGGACGTTGACCATCATGTCAGAACCTGTCACACTTGTCAGACCGCAGCAACAAGGGAAAGGTATGCAACACTTCCACTCTAATCGGTCACTGAGGTAAGGCCTCTTGCTTAGTGGGGTATGGATTTTATAGGCCCTATCAACCCACCATCTTCTGTAGGACACAGGTACATTCTAACTATTACTGATTATTTGACAAGATGGACTGAGGCATTCGCTTGTAGGTAATGTACATCTGAGGAAGTGATTGATTTCTTAGAATCTGCTATTCTTAATCGATTTGGATGCCCCATTGTTGTTGTCTGTGATAATGGTCCTGCTTTCGCATCTTTAAAATTTTTAAATTGGGCTTTTGAGCATGGCATTATTGTGAAGTTTGCATCTAATTATTATCCTTAGGGTAATGGTTTAGCAGAGTCCTCCAATAAAAACTTATTGACTGTCATCTGTAAGCTATTAGAGAGGAACCGAAAAGACTGGCACACCCAGCTTCGGTTTGCTCTCTAGGCAGATCGTACAAGACTTAAGTCATCCATCGGAACATCTCCTTATCAATTAGTATATGGTCTAGAGCCGGTATTCCCTATTCAACTCAAGATCCCAACCTTGCAGTTCATTAATAATTTTTATGATGAGGGGAATAGAAGGGAGGCTAGATTGATAGAACTATTGCACCTTGAGGAGAAATGAGACAATGCCCTTGAGAATTTTTCCAAACATCAGGGGTAGTTAAGAGGTGGTTTGATAGGAGGGCTAAAGTCAAAGCCTTTAGGATTTCTGACCTTGTCCTATACTGGGATAAACCTCATGATCGAAAAGGGGACCATGGGAAGTTCGATAAACTGTGGCTTGGCCCATATCAGATTGCTGAAATACTTGGAGATAATGCCTTCCGTCTGAAGACTCTCACGGGGGAAGATATTCCACTGCTTGTCAATGGACAGTATTTGAAACATTATTTCCAGTCTTGAGCTGTTTTTAGCTCCCTTCTTTGTATATAGTTAGTTTAGGTTGCTTTCTGTTGTTTTGTTTTGGTTAGAGTAGGTTTCCTTTTGGTTTGTTTGTTTTGGTTTGTGTTGCTCTTGCTCTTGGTTCCTTCTCTTTTGGGGATTCCCTTGTTGCACTTGTATGACAGTGGTAATACAATAGGTGTGATGTTCTTGGTATTTCTCTTACAAACTCTAGTCATCTTTCCAGAACATCATGGTATGAATTCTCTACCTAATGTCACTTATCCTTGTGCTGAGGCAAAGGGTTTTCTAGTCAGATTGAACAGGAATACATTAGGGTCTCATATTTTCAAATATTAAAGATACCTGAAGTTGCAGAAGGTCCTTATGAAGTTTGAATAGGTGAAAAAAAAAATTTCTGCTCTAGTGCCACTGTGGTTCTTATCCCTGAATGTGAACCTCATTGTTCACAGGTTGAAGTGAAAGCAGTAAAAAGATAAGCAGTATCAAAAAAAAAGAAAGAAAACAAAGAGAAAGCTTGAATTCAACTCATCAGGGGGATCTGGATATCTCTACCGGGGCTATAGATGCCTGGCTGGCAGTAGAGCTATGTTCAGGAGAACCACAATGATAACCTCATTGGGGCTATAGATGCCTGACTGGCAACGGGGCTCCATCCAGGATACTTTTAGAGTATGAATCTTATGTAGCTTGTTCAAACCAAGTTTGGTTCCTGCTGCAGCTCAAGGAGGGTGATGAATGCATATGCACACACTTCGACCTTGGTGTAGGAAAGTTTGGATGACTGAGGGTCTTTTGTTTTAATCACAGGTGGTGGTAGGGCGGATGAGTTGAAACCATAAGTTCTGGGTTCTTGATTCCAGTTTGTCATCGAAATGCTCGGGAGTATTTTTCCAGTAGAGTCGCCATTTGTTGTGCAGTTTTGCACACACGCTCAACTCAGAGTAGGGACCCTCTTTTCATGGTGTCTTTTGACCTTTGGTTTTATTGGATTTGTCTTTCGAGGTCTTGAGATGTTGGTCTTGTTGACTTTAGTCTTGCCTTGAGGCTTGAATTGGTTAAATTTGGGTTTTAATGAAAATCCAGGTTTTGACCTGAATCCGGGATTTTCCAGCTCAGGCGGATTTTCCCGGGTCATGGTTCATTCTCTATTTATTGCTTAATTTTCTGAATCTGGGTTTCTGAGCAAATCCGGGATTTTCCGGCTCTGGCGGATTTTCCCGAACTTTGTGAAAATCCCGAACTTTGTTAAAACCCCGGTTTCTGCCGTATCTACAGAATTCGTGTTTATCCGGATTTTTTGTGTGGTTTGGTTTTTTCTGAAATTTCGTCCTAGGCTCGGGTTTCCGGATTTCCTTGACATGTCTTATCGTTCATTAATGCTCGAAGTACCTTTGCTCAGACGCGAATGTGGATGAATTTAAGGCCTTTTGGGCATCATTCTAATTTCATTATTCACTTGCTATTTGCTCTGGTGTTTGAGATTCTTCATTTGAGCTTTGATTGTTGGATGCGGGCTGCTGCGTGTGGATTGCTTGAACGTTGGTTGGATTTTTCGTTGCTAGGGCACATTGTTTCATAGTCGCCTCCTCGAGCTTGAGCCTTGTTGAGATTCCATGGTAAGTCGTTGCTAGCCCCTCTTTTGTTTGCATCATGATTGAATCCTTCGAAGTCGATTGGTAGCCATTTTACGTCGGCCTTTGCTTGATTATGATTTTGTATTTATAGAGCTAGGGTTTGACCTCACTCGCACTATGCATGCCCTTGTTTACCAAATGAATGTCGGATAGATCAGTGTGGATGGGCGTTTTGGGTAGGATTTTTCCCCCTAGGTGCGTAATTTGTTGTATTTTGCGAGGTTGGGGTTTTTGGTGTTTTGCCCAGATTTGCTAGGAACGGTTGATCTATCATGATTTTCATATCTGGCATTTAGATTAAACCTGCTCATGCATTGAGAAGTCTCAGTGTGCTTTAGCCTAATCATTTTAAGGATAGTATTTCAAACCTCGAGCTTACCCTGATTTTCATGACGGAGGTTTAGTCATCAAAATTAGGGCATCATTGTTTCGCCATGAAGATTAGTCATTTGAAGGCTTTGGAAATTTGAATTCATGTGCATTTGAAGTTTTGCTTATTGGCGTCGATTTTGAGACCATTTGAATCCAAATAGGGAGGTTTGAAGTGATCATTTGATTTATTATTCACGCGGAAATGATTGTCAGGTTTTCGAGGTGTCCATGGAATTTCTGCGCACCCGGATTTTCCCGGTTTCGGCCAAGTCCGCGGAGTATAGCGAATTCCGGTGTTTCGAACTGTCCGCGGAAATCTGACCTGTCTGGATTTTTCTGATTTTCCTGCCTGGTTTAATTTCTTTCATTTTTTTGAAGTTAGAGGTAATGGAGTAAATGCCAAATGATGATTTCTTGCTGCTAATGGATGAATTTCATGATAATCTCATAACATTTTGTCTGTACTAACGATTTATTTGGCGAATGATGTCTTGGCAGTAGGAATCCGTTTGGGTCGGATTTCTCTGAATTCTGCCCTGACTGGATTTTCCCGGTTTACCTCATTTTCCTGGATTGCTTCATTCTCTGGATTTTCAAAGATTGATGATTAGTGATAGTTCTTAATTGCTTTATGTGATTTTATGCTAACCCTTTGATTGGAATACGTGTGATAATTGGATGCTCATGACGTTCTTTTGTGAATGTAGGCTGAATCAAGTAGGGCTGCTGCAGGAAAGTCTAGGGATGATACTGAAGTGTCCTCAGTTACAGAAGCAGAAAGATTAAGATTGGATACCAAGAGTCAGTTGGCCGATAGTAAAATAGCTTCCATGTGGTCTGAGGTCTCTGACACCAATGTTGGAGCGTGGAGATATGAGGAATTCAAAGAAAGAATAGCTCAGAAGGATCTATCAGTCCTGAGACAAGGAATGATGAAGTCCGGATTGGTCCATGTGGCAGGGTTCCCTCCTACAATCCAGTGCTATGAGTTGATACTAGAGTGTTCTCGGCAGTATGACTTTGACACACAGAGGGTTGTAAGCACCGAAGGGAGAGTCTTGGTGAATTTCAATCCCGTTTCTATTGCCCAAGCTCTTGACATGCCGGATTTTCCATCTATGTGTGCCTTAAACATGGATTTGGCCAAAACCTACTATGAGAATGAGCCCACTAAAGCCCAGCAAATGATTAATTCTTGGTTGGAGAAACCAAAATCTTATTTTTGCAAACTACCTAAGCAATTACACAGGGTTAAATTCAGATCAGACATATATGATGCGATCACACTATTGAGCAGAGTGGCAGGTTTGAAGAGTGCTGGAATGTTGGAAAATTGGATGGTTCATGTGATCAACAAAATTGAACAAGGTACTAATTACCACTGGGCAGGACTCATCAGTGCTGTGATTGATAAACAACTGAGGGATGTCTTAGAAACAAAGAAGTTCACCATGTCTTCCTATGTGATGTATGTGTTGGCTAGATTCTACCCATACAGGGGTTTGAATCTAAAGGGGACATTTGGACAAGATATAATTTATGACATATACCCAGAATTGCACCTAGGACACCGAGATTACAGAAGAGCAAACGATGCATTTACAATGTATATCAGTAGGCTGCTTCAAAATGCAGAACATGTTAGATTGTCCGATGGAGAAAAGGAGCTGATAAAGAAGTATAGAGCTTGGTTCATTCAGTTTCCCACCTTCTCCTACATCAGGATTGACGGATGTCAAGTTGCTCCATACAGGTTACCTAGGTACCCTACTGACCATATTGTGCTATTGGAAGTTGTGAGACAGATATGTGAATTTGATGCAATTGTTAAAAAGGCAAAGCATAAAACAGGTTTTGGTGGAGATTTCCCTCTCAAAATTGGTATAGCTGAAGTATGCCCTTCCATCCAATCAGCGCATGCAGCAGGGGATGAATTGGCAGCTTATGGTTTCTCCTTCCACTCCAAGAGGACAAATTTTGATATCACCGGGGAAGCACAGAAGAAGGCCACCAGAGAATACCATCACAAGGATGACCTAGAGGATTATTGGGTAAATATCAAAGATGATTTTGAGACAAGGAAGAAAAGGTACTCTAGACTTCCAGTTGATGTGATTAGGCAATACAATGTCAAGTTGATTCCCGACCAGTTAGAGGATGACAGGAATCTGGTGCAAGATCATGCATATGAGTCTGTCAAAGATAGATCAATTGGAGAGATAAACTAGGCTGATGATGAGGTAATTGAGTTGGAAGACCTAATGGCCCCTGTCATGAGATTTACAACTTCATGGTTGAAACATAAGGTTTGGGAGTTGGAAAGTGAAAAGATACCTTGTACCTTCAATTTAATGGGGAATCTGAATCCTCTGTCCACCTCAGAAGAATCCGAGGAAGATGATCCCAAAGGAAAAACCAAAGGGAGCTCACCCTTCAAAATTAAAATAAGAGGCCCTAAAGAAAGTGAGCCAGAACCGAAAAGGAAACCAAAGGGAAAGAAAAGAAGCCAAACTTTGAAAATAGGCAAGTCTTCTGAAGAGGAGGAATTTGAAAAAGTAGAAGAAGAAGATGCTCCTCCATAGCCAAAGAAGACAAGGACAACTAGGTTTTCAAGCAGGAAAGGTCAAGAAACTTCTAAAGATGAAACTCTGGTCGTTGATGTGGAGAGTTCAGGGAAAAAAACTAAGGTTTATTCGAGGAGATCAAGGACTCCATCTCCTAAGGAGACTATGCAAAAGATGGATCCTCTTCCAATGGCACCATTTGTGGAGCAACCCAAGGCTACTTCCCCTTCACTGAGTTTACCTGAGCAGATAGCCCATGAAGAGCAAGAGACTAGTGGAGAGACAGAGCCATTCAAGGAAGGAGAACTCTTTGGTGCAGCAGCTGAACTTGAGACTGATGATGTAGAAAGGCACCCTTCTCCACTAGTGCAATATGAGGATTCTCCAGTAAGCAGCAAAGGTAATGGATACTTGAGAAGGAGGATGCCCCTGTTAGAACCCCATCACCTTTGCAAGAAGAAGAGCCTGAATTGGGTGATCAAGGTGAGAAGTCTCCTGGAAAAGAAAAGGATGAAACAACAGAACAACATGAAGAGGTGAAGATAGATGAAATCTTGGTGGATCCTGTTGTCCCGGATTGGTTGGATAAGGAAATTACAAGAAAGAAATAGGTCATCATTGAGGACACCCCCCTTGATTGGGATGAGATGCTATCCAAGATTGGTAAAGGTAAGAAGAAAAAGATGGCTAAGGTAGTTTCAAGGATAGAAAGGGATGAAGTAAATAACAGAGTTATCCATATTGCCACCCCTGCTGCTGATAAGAGCAAAGAAGAGGTTACTGGAAAAGATTATAATGTGTAGACCATTAATCTTGGACTAGCTTCTATGGAGTAGGATATTGAAGAGTATGAAGGGTCCAGTGCAGTAATAATTGGAAGACTAAGGAAAGAGACACAGTCTAAACGTGAGCTTAAAAGGGAGAATGAGAGGCTTAAGAAGTGCCTAGAGGACTTCATGAAACCTTTGCAATCTCTCCACCCATCTCCCTCTGCTGCTAGTTTCTTGCCCAAGGAAACTATTTCTGAAATTCAAAGGATGAAAGCTTCCACCCAAATTGCAATGGATTGGTTGAAAGATGTACAACTGAAAGGAGATAATGCAATAAAGGAAATCCTTTCAATTGGAAAGGATGCATTAAGAGCCAAGGACTTGTTAGAGCATGTTCCATCTCAAGACAAGGAGGATAGCGACCTTCCTGTTGCAAAAATCTAAAGTGATCATGGAATATGGAAAAGATCAGTTGGCTACAGATGGGATCCTTCCTTCCTCCAGACTTAATGAGCCCTTGGAATGGTTTGAAGCTTTGCAAATTCGGCAAACGGCCATTAGGAAGATTCATAAACGAAAGAAGCAAATAGATAGTGATTTAACTAGAGTTTATGATGGATGTATTGCTTTCTTTGAGATAATGACTGGCAGGAAGAAAATTGCTCCTAAGTACCTAAGCTTAGAACAATTAAGGGAATGGTGGCATGATGTCTATGCCCCTGACTCTGAAAATGTCATAACAGGGCACCAGCTAGACGATGCAACAACCTACTTGGCTGTGATGGATAAGTACCAGGCACACAAAGATGAGATTGGCTCCATCGAATGTCAGCTTAAGATTTTGTCTTTGCCACCTGTCACCAAGCTGGACAAAGTATTTTATAGGGTTCATGGATCATTGGCTCAGAATAAGGATAAGGGAGGTGGTAGTTAATGCCTGTTTTGAAATTTGTGCTTCCCTATTATTATAGGGCATGTGTTGATCCGGGCTACATTGGGGAATGTGTCTAGGCCGACCTTGATGATGTATCAACATTTAATGTGTGCCTTACTTTGAAATTCCTAAGGCTGACTTGTTTTGGCTAATTTATTTTGTAAATGTTTGGCTGGGCCGACATGTTTTAAGCATTCTCTATAAAGGCATTCTTGCCTCATTGTAAGGAAGTTAGCTGGAAAAATAATAGAGATAAGCTAGGTCAGAAAAGAGCTAGGGTATTTTGTAGTAGAGATAATAGTTAGTTCTTGAAGCAAATATTGTAACAGAACAGTGGAATTGTTGCAGCATTTTGATGATCTAATACAATTGAAGACATTGTGGTTTTCCTGGTGAAATATCTTGTGTTAGTTTATCTTGCATGGTTCTTGTTGTTTCATATTTTGAATTGCTTAAACATCTAGGATTTAGTGTTTAGAATTGGAGTAGTTTAGTGAATGATGTTCATGATTTTATATTTAGAATGTTTGTAGCAATCTCTGGTCTATACTCCCAGTAACTATCTAATTGTAGTAGGCTGGTGAAGTCAACCTGGACCATATATTCATTTGTGCTTAATTCGATTGTGGATGAACATCTATGATTTGAAAATCTATATACCTTAGAAGATTGCACTGTTCTTGTGATATTGCATTGTGGGTTCAGCAAGAATTGGTTATTTGAGATTGGTGCATTCCAGATATTTGTCATTTGCATTATTCATTCTAGGAATAGTTTAGATCTTATCATATCTCTGCATCCTTATCTTTTGCTATTTCTTTATCATTTGGTTAGATTTAGGATTTAAGATCATCATATTGCAAGATCTGATAAATTGGAAAGAAATAGTCTGCTTGTAGTAAGGTCCGATTGTGATTACCATCATTTTCACATATTATCTGAGTTGTTTATGCATTGTCGTGACTTGACACCCGAGAGACCTTGGGGTGATTTTTCAGTGATTTATTGTTGAAAATTACCTTTCAAGAGAGATAGAATATTGCATTCTGTCTGAGTTGTTGTTGTGTAGAAAACACCATCAATAGCATCCACATCACAAAAATCCCAACCATCCACTTCCACCTCATATTCCCACTCTATTCAAAAATCTCAAATTCCTAAAACTCACAAGAAAAAAAAATTCATAAAAATACTAAGTCTATGTGGGTACCTAAAATAGTTCATCCACCACCTCCTAAGCAAAAATCTCCATTGCTTCCTACACCCCATCCACATCAAAATCTTTAACGTTTATCACAGTGTGTGCAACTATTGGTCATGGTTCCTTTCCATTTCACAACAATTCCACATACCTCCATCTCCTCATCCTTCACTCAATATCCTACATATCTCCCCCACCATCTTCCTATGGTCCATGCTTTTATCTAATCCTCCCCATTCATCTTTTTCATAAGTCCCATATAAGTTCTATATCTTCCCTACATAATCCACATCATAATCTAATATTTTCCTCCATAATCCACATCATAATCCATCATCTACCTACTCCATCGATTTCATGTCATCCCTTACCAACATCTATGAGCACAATGACATTTGACATGGTCCATGCAATGACATCCATCTCTATCGAGACTACCCCCTTCCATGGAAATTGACATTTGAGTCCCTCCTATCCATATTCCCCTTCTCCTAGTAAAAAAGTAAAAAAAAAAGTAAAGAGAAATCCCTTCATCCAATGGTGAAAACCTGGTAAACAGGCGCCATGGATAAGTACCATGATGAAAACCTGGCAAACAGGTGTCATGTGTAGGTTGATCTTCTATGTCACTTACACTAGGGGGAATAATGTCTTATCTATCCAACCTATCATTCATGTCATATCATTTCCATCCTACCTATCATATTGAGTCCATTCATCCACCCTTCTTCTTTTTATCTTGATGAAGATATAGGGGCAAAGGTTGAAACATGCTTTGGGTATCTCTTGACATACCTCATCTTTCTAAACAAGCCTATCATTATCCTATTGTCATAAGTTTTGCCCAGAAAAATCCAAGTCTTGTGCCTAGAATGGGGCATGTTATTCTTATGCGACATAGTCTCTAGAGATCACATCCTTTCTCTCTTATGATGCATACATACATACCATCCATCCATCTATCATGAGCCTTTTATCCCTTATCCCATCACCCACCCTTGCAATTAGAATTGGTTTTCCCCTTGTCATTGGTATCTAGCACAAAGGATACTCAAATTTTCATCCTTTGACACCTCAAAACATTTCAAAAATCCAAAAGAACTCAAAACATTTCAAAAATCCAAAAAAATAAAAACATTTCAAAAATCCAAAAAAAATCAAAACATTTCAAAAATCCAAAAAAAAAATCCAAAAATCAAATAGTATGAAAAAGCCCCCAAAAAATAAAAAATCAAAAATCAAATAGCCAACAAAAATCCAAGCAATAAAATCAATCCATCTAATTACTTCTTCCAATTTCATCGATTCAATCCCTCACATCAATCCAATCATCCAACCATTCAACCAAATCAATCATCTTGATCAAAACCATTTCATCCAATCAACTCAATCGAATCAATCCAAGCAATAATCCAAATGCAAGTCAATCCTTAATCCATACCAATCAAGTCGGTCAATCTTGTCAAATTATCCAATCACATCCTTTGGTCTTGATCCTGATCTTGTTGTAAATCCAATCAATCAATCAATTATCATCATCCTTGTGTTGATCTAGGGATATGTCATTCCCTGCAATGACAACACTATCATCATCAATCAAAGTCAATCATCCTTGTGTTGATCTAGGGATATGTCGCTCCTTGCAATGACAACACTATCATCATCAATCAACAGTTTACAGCTTGATAGGGGCACTACCTTGTTTGTTTTTGAATCATTTGTGCATGCTTTCTTGCTTGCTTGTGTGTGTTATCATTTTATCTTGCATTTGTATCAAATCCATATCATTCCAGCTAGTATTCATATCTTGTGCATGTTGGAATAGATTTTTAAATTATCCTTTGCATCTAAGGTCATATCATACCTTTTGTGCATTAGGACTTTAATTCTCTAAGTTTACTTCCTCATACATCTAGACACGGTTGTATTACTCTGGGGCATGAAACAAATCGTCACCTTGGTCCTTATATCTTGGTGCATAACATCTAGTGCTAAATCAAACATCATGGTTGCTCACTTTCATTGCAACATAATGTATCCTACACTTCTTCTATCCATTCCTTCATCTTTATTTCTTGACCCATCCCTTTCATTTTGAGAGCCTACTCATGTTTGTTCAACCCGTCTATCCTCTCGAGGGGGCATCATCATTCCATCATCCTATCTTTCTATCATTATCCATTTTCCTCTATCCATACCTTAGTTTCTTTGAAATGATGTTACTTGACACAAATATCATCATCTCAAAGAGGGGCAAAATGTAGACACCTAAAAATGTCCTTTTACAATACATTGTCCCGATATTACATCATTTAGACATCTTGTAGCTTGTTTTTCCCTAGGTACCCATGTCATCATCTAATTAGTTAAATAAATCTTAGTTATTTGACTAATTTCATTTATTCTCTATTTATCCATAATCCCTTTTTCTATAATTAAATAAATATTTATTTATTTAATTATTCATGACCATTTAGCCTCTCTAATTAAATAATTATTTTAATTGTTTAACTAGTCATTTATCCATTCTCCTATAATTAAATAAATTTGTATTTATTTAATTATCCTTTTCATCGTATTTTATAATTAAACAATGATTTTACATTATTTAATTATCTTTCCACATCATCCCTATCCTTTATTAGATAATACTTTATCATTATTTAATAATTTTATCATTTCATTATCCTTCCCATCTTTTTAGGATTTATTTCCTTTAAAACAATAAATCAAAATCTTTCTATATTTTTAAAATTTTATCTCATCTTGTTGTATTTCCTCTTTTGTCAAAAATCAAATCCTTATCGAATCTTCTCAAATCTTATCTCCATTCACATCAAGGCTCTATAAATACAGCCTCTCACAATCCATTTAGGGAGGGTTGATTCTTAAGTATCCTCACTCTGTCAAAATCATTCTTGGGTATCATTCTTGTGTATCATTCTTGTGTTGCAGGGTTGCCTTGGGGTTGAGAAGGGGGTTGTTGTGATTATGGAGTAATTTTTGGTGGCTACTATGGTTGGTGGTAAGGTGGTTGTTGCTAAGATTGTGGATTGATTTGTGATTGATGTGGAGGTTGAGATGGGGGTTGTTGTGAGATGGAGTGACCAAGATTAGGTAATGGAATTTGTTGTGGTAATGGGAAATTTCAAATGAGAGGGACATGAGGGGATGCAGAAGCCAATGGATTGGATGTCGTTCCGCTAGTGTTTGACTAATTCTATGGATAGGAAGGTGCTAATAGAGTGGTTGTAGGAACTTGCAGGTTACTAAGACCTTGGGGATTGCTAGGACCTTGCTGATTGTTAGGACCAAGACCTTGAGGATTATTAACTTTAGGTGTTGCACCCATGACTAAAATTGGGATGTGATAATACACATCATTCCCAAATCTGGGTTGATACCACGTGTCTTGTGGGGTAACCTGAGGAACTTGAGGAACCTGGAGACTTATTATCCTTGATTAACTTGAGATCTTTACATATACTATGATTGAGGGGGTGTGATTTTGACATATTGTGATAGATCAAATCTAGGTGGTAGCTTAGTACCCCTCATAAGCAATGTGGCAAGGATCTTATCTCCACACTCAACAATGAGGAGATTAGTCATTTGGAAATTAGTAGGATCACTAAGATATTCATCAATAGATAGCTTAGGTTGGTTGGCCATGCCTTCCTCAAGGGAAGGATGAGGGTGAATTTCTGTGTAGGATTGTTGAGACCCACCGTTAGTGGGTAGATTAGGAGGATACTATGGTTGACTAGCTTGGGACTGCCATAGTTCCATGAGTTTATTTTCCTATTATTGTGAGGTAATGGGAATCAAGATGTAGATGACCAAAAGATAAAGGTAATGCAAACTTAGGATGCACCTAAGTGATGATGGCTTGGATGACTAATTAAAGGACTCCTAGGATGAGGGATCAATTGAATAGATGATCGATAAGATGATTATGGATTTTCAATTGGATAGAATTGGATTGGTTCGATTGATTGGATTAGATGATAGGAATAACCCTAAACTAGACTCAAGAGCTCAACCAGATCATGATGAAGGGTGATGATGAATGGATTAGATGAAAAAAAAGGATTATTAGAACACAAATCCACATCTAGATAGAAGTTAATTGATGAGGCAACAAATGATTACTTAGGATGGATGGTGTTTCTAAGGATGTCCTAATATGAACCTATTTGATTAAATCAATGATTGGATGACTTTCAAAAAATGTAGATGCACAAAAATGGAAATTACAAGAAATTAGATGATAACTTTTTTCGATAACAGAAATAGACTCGAAACAAGACAAGATTTCAATGGTCAAATAGATTCACACTCTATTTTTTGTATCCAAGATGTTGCAAGTTCACCCCTATGGGTAGTAGGATCGCCTATCTAGAGTTCGCAAGTTCACCTATATCTTAAAATGTACGGTACAGATTGTGGGTTTTCCCAAAAAGACCATGGAGTCACTTAAACAGGAAGACACATGGATGGGCGAAGGTGGGATCACCTATGAGATAGACAAGATCACTTATCTAGGATGTAGGATCACCTATTTGTTAAACAATATAGATAGGGAAGATACATACTCAGGTGCAGATTTGCCTATCGAGGAAGTAGTATCCCCTATGTCTTGAAATGTATAGAGAGGGAGGGTACAGAATGACACACAAAATCACCTCTGGAAGAGGTAGGCTCACCTAAATAGTGTAAGGTTGGAAGAAAGATCACCTTTGGAAGAAGCAAGATCACCCAAGCAAGGAAAAAGATGTATGGATGACTCAAACGGGTTCACCCCTTTTGGGAGCAGGTTTGCCTATCTAAGGGAATATACAAGAACAGGGTGAAATCGCCTCTTAGAGAAGTAGGATCACCCAAAGGGGTAGGAATGGATGAGAAAATTTTCCTCTATAAGAGGTAGATTTACCTATGTGGGCTATTTGACTAGAAAGATTAGACAAAGACGCGAGATTTCCCCTTGCAGGGTAGGATCTCCCATCCAAAGTGTGGATTCACCCCTGAGGAATGGATGGACTATGGAAAAGGACAAAAATAGAAAACAAGAAGACAGTGAGCAAAGATTAACTTGGATTGAATACATGCACTAGTATCAGACAAGAAGACATGCCAAATAGCACATTTTAGAATTAGTCAACAGGGTTTACAAACTTGATGTAGGCCCAACAACTCAAGGGGTTAACACTCCATGAAATTGGGTGGAAGCACCCTTTCTTGCAAAGGAAGATAGGTAGAGATCCAATGAAATAGGGTCCTCAAAAAATGCCATGGGTTCACCTTCTCTCTCTCCTTGAGAACTATCATAGTTCACCATGAGGATTTCTATCTCAACCTAAGGGAGTACGTGGTGAGTAGCTTCAGGGTGCAATTTGCATCCCCTACACTACACCAAGCTATGAATAAAACCTAGGTCTTAAACTAGGATATACAAGCTATCTCATGAGTCCTTTGTACACCATGAGGGTGTGTGAGGCACAACCATGAACACCAACCTGTAAAAAGTGTGGGTTGGGAGCCCTAGTGAGGTATTGGAAACTTGGACCAACCCTGCACGTCTTAACTAGGAATCACCCTAGTATCAACACTTCACTAGAAATGATGTGACTGGATTGAGGTACAACTTTAGTTCTACCCCCTTTATATACCCTATTGGTAACATGTGGTTGAGATCATCCCCTGGGTGATGAAATCTAGAGCAAGTCTCACTAAAGGGTAGGAATGCTAGGCGTTTTTGATCCCCAAGCTTGCATGAGGTGCAAGGGGAGAGCATGCACACAAGCTAGCACTCCTAGATAGAATGGAATGGACTAGAACAAGTTGTTTATTTTTATACCCAGGCTCATCATATGGTGCAAGGGGAGAGAATATGTCAACAACCCACTCCAAAACACAACAAACATGGTAAATTGACCCTTTAAGAAATTAAAATGTGCCTAATTTATAATGAAAAATGACACAAAAACTATCTTTGAATGATCATCTTGTAGAAGATAAGTTAGTAATTTCACCACTGGTCTTCATCAAGTGTGGGAAAAGCTACACAAATCGTTAGTAAAAGTACCACAAACACATACAAATGAGTGAGTAGATTAGTACCTAAGACTGAAACAAATTGAAAGCATAAACTAGAAAATTTAAGGTTCAGGTTTATCGCAAGTTCACCTCTGTGGATGGTAGATTTTCTTCTGTAGTGAATTCAGGATCACCCTTTGAGTATAAAGGCTTATGCACAATCACCTTTGTGGTGCTAGCATGATCACCTATCCAAGTAGCAACTTCGCCTCTCAATACGGTCGAAGGCGTATTTTCCTCTATAAGTCATATCTCAGATGTGGAATGCAAGCTCACCTATTTAGAGTGCATAGATGGGGGCATAATTATCTCTATAAAAGCAGGTTTGCCCCTACGGTCAGGTGGATTCACTTGTTGGGAAAAATTTCCTTTGTAGTGAAGGAAAGTCTGAACCTGCAAAATAAAAACAACAAAAAACTTCAAGGACCCATGACGTGGGTCCCACTAGGCATGCCATAAATGTGATCAAGTGTGAATTGTAACCTAAAAATACAAAAATACCAAAGTAAATCCAAGAAAGAAAACACAAATGACACCTCAATATTAGCCTAGTTGAACTTGAGCAAAAAAAAAGGAAAAGAAATTATTTTTACCTTGTCCGAGTTGATTCTTTGGTTGGCCATTGATTCTTGACTATGTGTGCTCTTTGCTAGAAAGAATAGCTCAAAATGATGCTAAAACTAATGGGAATGTAATGGTGGCCATGATTGATGGATTGGATGCAATATAAAAGCTAAATGAGGCTACAACAATGGAGGTAGTATGGAGGCTAAGTGAGTGCTCAAATTTTTTAAGTCTGTGTTGTGTAAAATGAATCAATTTTCATTGCTTTTAGGGAAAGTGCCTCTAAAATAATGGAGGGATAGGATTGAGTCTAGGGTAGAAGATCAAGGGTTGAGATGTCTTGAGACATCTCAACTCATCTCATGAAGACATGTGGAGGCTTAATAGTGTTGACTAAGGGTGATGTTCTAAATGGCATGAGGATTAAGTTAGGTTAAATCCTTGATTTAGGTTGTGCAAATGAGGGATTAGGTGAGCTAACCCTGATTAGTGAGCCACTTGGATTTTATGGAGGATGTGACTCTAATCTCAATTAGGAATCTGAACACCCTAACTAGGGATTAAGTGGGCTAATTAGTATTAGGGGAAATGTTGGAGGATGGGACAAGGAGAGAGAAAATGAATGAATTCAAAATTGATTTAATTCATTTGGCACAGGTGACTAAATTAAATAAATTGGACTATTTATTTAATTTAGAGAGGAAGGGGTAAGGTATTTAATTGATTAATTGAAATACCTTAGGGGACATTAGGAAAAAGATGAGTATTAATCAAATGATAAATTATTTAATTAATATGGCTTATGGATATGGATAGGGGAATATAAGAGTGAATTTGGCCATATGAGGGTGGTCAAATTCAAGTATCTACAATTGAAATATTTAAAAAGCCTCTTCCCAAAGAACAATTTGAATATTGGAGGTAGAAATTGGGATTCATTTCTCCCACATCATATCACTAAATTGGAGTGATAGGGCATTTTTCTAGGGGGGCCTTCCTTGTATTTATATTCATTCCTAGATATGAAGGAGAGATCAAGTAAGGTGAACCTAGTTTTATAAACTTCTAATGACTTCATAGTTGCAAGTTCAAAAATCCACTCATTCTCTCTCAATTTCTTCTCAAAGGGGAAGTGTGCTAGTCTTGTGGATGACCGTTTACCATTGATGTGAAAGGGGGAGAAAGGAGATAATTTTTATGTTTTGAGCAAGGGGGAGATGCTATGTATGTGCACTCATGATGTGTTCTATGCTAATTGATACAAAGTACTTTGAGCATTTGATTTTTCCATCAACAACAAAGGGGAGATTGTTGGTATAATTTTTTCATTGATGTCAAAAGGGGGAGAGTGTTGGCATGATGTCATGGAGATCAGAGAATCGGATTATGGAGGATTTGGAGAAATATGATGGAAAATTGAGCATGTTTTGAAAAAGTTGCAATGTTGCATAGTTGTCATGAAATTGCAAAGATTGCTTCCATATGTCAAATGAGAAAAATAAGGCCAAATTTTATATGGGTTTTTCAAGAGGATTCATTTGATGTGGTTTGCATGACCAGAGGGGAATGAATAAGCTCATAACATATCTATCTATTCCTTTGGATGAATTAGGGTTTGGTTGATAAACCCTAGGTCCTATAGTCATGGTGATGAGTAGAGTGTTGCAAGAATGAAGGTGTTTTCATTGATGTCAACTAGTCAATTCGTTATCAAATAGTTGTTGTTGTCATTAATGTCATGGATGTAAGTTATTGGATGTGTATGTTAAGGATATTGAGAAAATTGTATTGAAGAAAGGTTGCAGTTGTTCAGTGGTTGCTACGAGTTTTTCTCCAAGATTTGATCATATGTTTGTGTGGTTTAGATATGTTGTTTGTGGTTGTTGGAAACTGTTATATCCATATTTTTGGCTTCTGATTCATTGTAAAGTGTGAGTTATGTTCACCAGTTGTGAATTATGGTTTTCTTTGTTTCTGGTTGAGGTCCAGGAGAAATGTTGTTGGTCTAGATTTCTCTTTGGTAAAGTCTTATGACTTATGGTTCTAGAGTTAAGATGTTATGATTGTGTTGAAGATAATTTTGGTATCTGGAAGGATCGTGCCTAATTCATCTATGTGTTTTACACCGATTTGGTTGACCTTTTTTTAAACACTATCTTTGAAGTTGACAAAGCGTTTTGGATATATTTGGGTCTATATCAAGTGTTTGTTTAGGTCGCCCTCATTGTAATTCCACCCTTGGATGTTTTGGCACTGACCTAATTAGAATTTAATGTTGGATGGTCGACTTTGGATATGTTTCAAAGTTGAAGATGGTATAAATATAGGATGAGTTAGTGGTGAAAGATGAGAAGAGATAAGTGAAAAGAAATAGAGCAGATAGATGTGAATTAGTGAGTGTGTGATGCGAGTGTGGCAGATCAATGTGAAGCCTAAATGTTGAGTTTTCAAATGTAGTGAGTTGAAGGTGTACTCTATCATTCATGCATGTCTACAAGTGGTTGGGTAAATTGTGGTAGAAATGTCTATTACATTGATATTTTCTTCTCTCTATAACATATATCTTCTATATTCTTTGTATCTCTATGGCAGTGAGCCCTCTAGGTTGTTAACCTTGTTGGACAATGAATCCTGATCTAGATAGTGAGTCCTTATTTTGGAAATCAACCTTATCTCGTAGGAAGTTAGCCTTTTGTAATTGGTTTTGATATTCTCTATATTGTGAGTTAATCCTCATCGTAGTTTTTCCCTTATTGGGTTTTTCATGTAAATCTGGTGTTGCTATGTTTATGTGATGGTTTTTAGTTTTTACACTTGTACTTAATGTTTAATCATTTTAGCAGTGTTAAAGATTTTTTCTGGTGAATGAATTAAAGGTTTAAATTTGTTACAAATGATTCACCCCCCCTCTCAGTTGTCTTATTCAACAATTGATATCAGAGCTAGGTTCCTTGGAGAAGAGCTTAACCACTTAAGGAAGGTTCAGGATGGCTAGCAAAGTTACTCATGATTATCCAAGGTTCGATGGAACTAATTATGCTATCTAAAAAATATTGATGGAAGAATATCTGGAGTATTATGGATATGATGTGGAAAAATCTTCTAAAAATTCTTACAATCCTCCTACTCATGGTCCGAGTACAGGTGTGAGACCAAGGCACATAAAGTGAACAATAAGGAAAAGTACATTTTGAAGAATAGTCTTGAACATCCCAAGTTGATTAAGGTTCATAATCTAAAGAATGCTAAGGAAGTATGGTATGCTTTGGAAAGAGCACATGAAGGTGATGAAAGAGTCAAAGAGGAAAAATTGTAGAATTTGGAGACACAATTTGAGCTCCTACGTATGTCTAAAGATGAGAATGTTAAATCTTATGTATAGAGACTAGTTGACATAGTAGTTGGAATGCGAGGACTTGTTGCTACTATAGATGAAACCAAGATTGTAAAGAAGATTCATAGAAATCTCCCTAATTCTTATAGTGAAAAGGTATGTGTTATTGAACAAAGTATAGATTATATGACTAACATTAAAGATCCATTGTTGGGATCTCTGACATATTATGAGATGAGGAAGTTGAATTTGATAAATGGATTCAAAATAGAGTTTGCTTTTAAGGCTACAAAAGCTAAAGATCTGGATGAAGAAAATCTTGATGAAGTAGAAGCTAACTTTGTGAGAAGGCTGAGGAAAGGTTTTGGTAAGTATTAAGGTTAGTGATCCTTTCAACATTTTAGTTGTGAAGCAATAGGTCATTATGATGCAAGGTGTTTGAAAAGAACTAAGAGGACTAAACAAAGATATCAGAAAGAAAAGAAAGGTAAAAAGATCAACAAAGCATATTATGTAAATGAGAATGCTAGTATATTTGATGAGGATTCTAATTATGAAGATCCTGATGACAATGAATGCTTGTTTTTGGCTATAAAAGATGAACCTACTTCTACTAATTCTGAAAAATAGGTGAAGGAATGCCTTCTAGAGAAGGAGGAAAATGAAGGTACTGTAATATCTACCCCACATGCTAAACAAGATAAGGAACTATTGGGTTGTTAAAGTTGGTTGTTCACATCACATGACTGGTGATAAGAGTAAGTTTTTTAAAGTTGAAAAGTATGATGGAGGTTTGGTTATGTTTGAAGATGATACTGGTGCTAAAATTTGGGGGATAGGTTCAGTAAGTTTTGATGGCAAGCATAATACTGATGATGTCTACTATGTTAAGGGTTTAAGGAATAATCCTTTGAGTTTTGGACATATGTGCAGTAAAGGATATAATCTTGTATTTGAGGATGAGAGATGTGATATTAGGAAAGGATCCAAAATAGTGATTTCTACAGGAAAGAAATCTAAAGGAAATATCTATCAACTTAAGGGTGTTGATCGAAGATTCCTTATGACTCAGATTAATGACAATTGGTTGTGGCATGAAAGAATGTGTCACATGAATTTTGATAAATTTTCAAGGATTAGTGTAGTTCAATTTGTGAGAAATTTATCAAGGAATACAAATCTTGTTAATGCTATTTGTAGGAATTTTCAGTTTGGAAAGCAAGCAAGAAGCCATTCTAGATCAAAGGAACAATCTACTAGACTAGACTACCAGATTTAATTCATACAGATCTTTGTGGTCCTACAAGAGTGATAAGTATACAAGGTGAAAGGTACTTTATGCTTTTTATTGATGATTATTCTAGATATACATGGCTTACATTTCTTAGAGAGAAGTTTGATGCATTAGATAGATTCAAGACATTCAAAGCTATGGTTGAAAATGAAGTAAATTTGAGGATAAAATTCTTAAGGTCTAACAAAGGTGGAGAATTCACCTCCCATGAGCTTAATATGTTTTTTGAAGTGCATGGAATAAAAATATAGTTAGTGACTCTGAGAAATCCTTAGTGGAATGGTGTTGTTGAAAGAAAGAACTGAACAATTCAAGAGGTTGCTAGATTAATGATTACTAAAGTTGGTTTACTAGAAGTATACTGGAAAGAAGCTATTCATACTTCTGTTTATGTATTCAATTGATTTCAAGCAAGAGAAAATAGTACAAAGACCCCCTATGAGCTATGGTATGGATGAATTCCTACGGTTAAGTATTTCAAGGTATTTAGAAAGAAATGTTATATCAAAAGAGATGAAAAAACTTTAAGAAAGTTTGATGCAAGAATTGAAGGCATTTTTCTTGGATATTCTACTAAAAGAAAAGCTTACAGATGTTTCAATAAGAGAATAAGAAAGATAGTAGAAAGTGAAAATGTCAAGGTTGAAGAAGCAATGAAGAATTCAATTGATGTGGATGGATATGTATTTGATGAACCTGATTGCATAAGAATTGAAGAAATTATGGAAGAACAGGAAAAAAATGAGTAAGAAAATCAGAATGAAGAAAATGAAACAGAAGAAGAAGCTCTAATGGTGTCCCCTAAGACACCTAGATATGTAAAAAAGTGATGCAGGAGCATCCAATAGTGTAGGGAAATCTTTCATCACCCAAAAAAATTATTTTCCCTTAATTTTTTTAGTTTTTTGAGTTCCATGATGGTGTTTAAGGGATGTATGACAATCAAAAGTCAGAAAAGGAAAAAATGGTCACTTACTATTTTTAGTAATTCAGCCTAAATGGGCTCATATGGACCTAAAAATTTACCCCATGGAGTAGAACTAAAAAAAATCTAGTTGTGAAAGAATTGTCTTAATACCCTACATGATTTGGGAGATATTGAAGTTTCCATCATGAGAAATTTCTTCAATGTAGCTTCAAATAAAACTATAAAATATTAGAGGCCCTAAAACAACTCAAAAAGTTGACGAACTGACCTTTGGTGTTTAGCATTGTATATCTCTTTGAGAGCTTTCCAACGATATGCTATAATAGCAACTCCAATAGCCAGATCAAAATTTATGGCCCCACGAAGTTAGCCCACTAAAAAAGTGAATTTCATCAAAATTTCTTCCTAGGAAAGAAATCATTCGGCAGGAGTTTTGGCACAAAAAAAAAAGGGAAAGTTCTAGAACATTCTAGGGTAGTTATTGGGGTAAAATAAAAAGGGATAAGTGGGGGTTGTAGAAGTGGCCACATTAGTGCATATTGTGGCTCTAAATAATATATTTTGTTTTTAGAGTTGATTTTATTGTAATGAATCAAGCCCATGAGGCTGTAGCATGTAATTTTTTAATCTATATTTTCATTTCCTAAAAATAATTGAAAGAGTTATTTTTGTCTCGCATCTTTTGTGTTGGTATCTATTGTTGTGATTTTTATGGGTTTTAGGTGGTGTGGACCTCATCAAGTGGTATTAGAGAAAGAGTTCCAAAGCCTGTAATAGAGCACCAAACATGAGGCAGTTGCAACAGAACCAGTGAGTGTGGGTTGAGTTCAAAATGCCTCCAAGACTTTCGCAACATGGCAGAGGTAGGGGCCGAGGTGGTGGAGGAAGAGATCCACCTAGAGATAAAATCAGAGCCTTTAGAAGGAAATTAGAAACCTTGCAACAAGAGTTTTGAAGAAGAGATGTGTAACGAGAAAGAGATGATAGTGAAGATGAAACAAAAGAGGAAGAGTAGGATCCAATGGATCCTAGAGAATGAATATTGTTATGAGCTATCTCAAGCATTGGGAAGAGACCTAAAATGGAGGTTTCAAATTTTAGTGGAAGTCTAAATCCTAAAGATTTGATCAATTGGATCAATGATAGGGAGGAATTTTTCAAGTTTGAGGAAATTGAAGATCCTCATAGAGTGAGGTTTAAAAAGACAAAAGTGAAAGCTCATGCCAGTATATGGTGGAAAAAGGTCTAGTTGGAAAGATGAAGACAAGGGAAATATGAAATTTCTAGATGGGAAAAAATGGTGTCAAAATTGAAGGAATAATTTATTCCAGTCAATTATGAATTAGAGTTGCTCAAGAAGATGTAGAGCTTGAGTCAAGGAAAAATGATGGTGAAAGACTACACAGAGGAATTTCACAAGGTCCTAATTTAGACAAGACATTCTAAGGCAAATAAAGAGAAATTTTCTCATTATATTAATGGGTTGAAGCCAAGCATACAGGAAGAATTGTAACTGATAAGAATGACCACCATTGAGGATGCTTATCAGTTTTTTCTCAAGGTTGAGAAACGATTTAACAATAGGATTGAGAACAAACAACGAGGTGGAGGTTGTGGTGGATAGACTAGTGGACGGTCTTATAGAGGTTGAAATGAAGATCAAAAGAAGGGTGAAGGATCGAATAGCATCCAAAAATAGAAAGGAGATAATACCTACCATCCTCTTGATCAGAATAATGGAGACCAAAGAGGAAGAGGAGGCTTTCATAAAACCTGTTTTTAGTGTGGAGAAGAAGGAAATAGAGCCTATGAGTGTCCTCAAAATTAAGGACAAATAGAAGACTTGAGGGTAATGCATGAGTTTCACATGAAGATGAAGATGTTGAATCTTCACATTATGAGGATGTAGAAAGAGGAGAGGTTCTTGTTACTAGAAGAGCCTTGTTGAATGAGGAGAAGGAACAAAATCAAAGGAAGAATTTGTTTCCCACCAAATGTAAGTGTGAATGTAAAGTTTGCAATGTTATTATTGATGGAGGTGATACTAATAACCTTGTTTCAGAAGACATGGTTAGTAAGTTACGATTGGAGAGAAGAAGGCATCTGAACACAATATTGGATTGCTTGGTTATAGAAGGACCATAAAGCCTTGGTAAATGAACAAGTTCTAGTAAAATTCAAGATTGGAAATTACCATGATGAGGTATTATGTGATATTATAACTATGGATGTTTTTCATATGTTGTTAGGCAGACCATGGAAATTTGATCAACAAGCTGTACATGATGAACATGCCAACACCTATTCTTTGAAAAAGGATGGATGGGGTTTGTCGTAAGTTGAATCCCTTGAAAGAGGTGGAGGAAAAGGTATGTAGTAATGCAATAATTTATTTGGTTTATGGAAGAAAGTTCCTAGAAGGTATGAGGCATCAACTTATGTGTTTTTCATTTAACCCTAGAATTTATAAAGAAGAAAATACTGAGGTACCTATAGAGGTTTGAAGTTTATTGAATGAGTTTCAAGCTATAATTTTTTATAACATACATGAAGTTTTTCCTCTAGTAAGAAAGATTATCCATTAGATGGACTTGATTCTTGGAGTCAGTTTACTAAATAAGGCAGCTTGTCATATGACTCCAACAAAGAGTGAAGAGTTGAACAGATAAGTGCAAGTTGTTGTGGAAGGGATTGCTCAGAGAGAGTTTGAGTCTATGTGTAGTACCTGTAGTACTAGCACCAAAGAAGGATGGGGTATGGTGGATGTGTACAAATTCTAAAGCGATTAATAAGATCACCATCAAGTATAGATTTCCCTTGCTAAGAATGGATGACATTATGGATTGTTTGAGTGGAGCTAAGTACTTCAAGAAGATAGATTTGAAGAGCGGATATCACCAAATCTGGATTAGAGAAGGAGATGAATGGAAGACAACCTTTAAAAAAAAGGAGGGCTTGTATGAGTGGTTATTCATTCCTTTTGGGCTAACCAATACATCTAGCACATTTATGCAGCTTATGAATGAGGTATTGAAAGAATTTTTAGGAAAACTTCTTATTTTTTATTTGGATGATATTTTGATTTTTAGTAAGACATTGGAGGATCATTTGATGCATATCCAAAGATTTTTTGAGAATCTGTTGATTAATTTGAAGAAATGTAGTTTTTTGAAGAGAGAGTTGGTGTATCTAGAATTTGTTGTCTCGACAGAGGGTCTTAAAATGGATCCTGAGAAGGTGAGAGCTATCATTGAATGGAATACCCCAAGGAATGTTACAGAGGTAAAGTCATTTCATGGCCTACCAAGTTTTTATAGAAAGTTTATTAAGAATTTCAATAGTATTTGTGCACCTCTAACTGAAGCAATGAGAGGGGATAGAAAATAATTTAAGTGGACTACAATAGCAGCCAAAAGTTTTGATATGTTGAAGAAGGAAGTTATAGAGAAACCTATTTTTGCACTTCCATATTTCAATAAGTTCTTTCAAGTAGCTTCTGATCCTAGTGGCACTACCATAGGAGTTGTTTTGAGTCAAGAAGGTAAGCATGTTTCCTATTTTAGTGAGAATTTGAATGATGCTAAGAAGATATATTTTATCTATGATCAGGAGTTTTATGCTATAGTTCAAGCTTTGAAGAAATGGAGACACTATTTGTTGTCAAAATAATTTGTTTTAAATACTAATCACTAGGATTTGTAGTATCTCAATCATCAAAAAAAGTTGAATCAAAGGTACTTAAAATGGGTTGAGATTTTGTAGAGTTATAATTTTATTTTGAAGCACATGAGTGGAAGGTCAAATAGAGTTGTTGATAGAGATGAATATAAAGGTTATTGGGTTCAATGAACTCAAGAGCTTGTATCCCAAAGATCCATACTTTGTAGAAGCTTGGAAGGCTTGTTTGGAACCTATTACTTTGGATAGGACAAGATGGTTGGATTTCCTAATCAAAGATGGGATGTTGTTTAGAGGAAGCCAATTGTGCATTCCAAGAAGTTCTATGAGAGAGAATCTAATCAAGGAGAAGCATAGTGGAGGATTGGTTGGAAATTTTGGTCAAGATAAGACCATTGCTCTTGTTAGTGAGACTTATTGTTGGCCATAGTTACAATAGGATGTGAAGAATTTTGTACAAAGTTGTAGAGTATGTCAGATGGTGAAGGGAGAAAGTCAAAATACTAGATTGTATCAGCCATTACCTGTACTTGAGAGGCCATGGGAGAACATTAGAATGGATTTTGTTCTTGGATTGCCAAGGACACAAAGAGGGAATGATTGCATATTTTTGGTGGTGGATATATTTTCAAAGATTACACATTTCATTCCATGCCATAAAACTAATGATGTTCATATTGTAGAGTTGTTTTTTAGAGATGTGGTGATACTATATGGTCCACTAAAGAGTATAGTTTCAGACAGAGATACCAAATTTGTTGGTTATTTTTGGAAGATGTTATGGAAGAAGTTGAAGACAAATTTGAAGTTCAGTTTTGTACACCATCCATAGACTAATGGACAAATGAAGGTGGTGAACAGGAGTTTGGGTAACCTGCTAAAATTCTTAGTAGGACATAAGCCCAAGAGATGGGATTTGATTATACCATAGGAAAAAATTTCTTACCAAAATTTTATCAATAAGAGCACTGGTAGATCATCATTCCAGATTGTGCATGGGAGTAATCCAAGAACTTATTTTGAACTTATAAAGATGGATAAGATGGAGAAGAGTAGTACTGAGGATGAAGATTTTGTTGAGAACCTAAAGAATTTGCAGGAAAAGGTGAAGAAAAATATCACTAAGATAAACTCACAATATAAGGCTACGAGAGATGAGAAAAGGAGGTATAAGGAGTTCCAGGTAAGAGATGAAGTCATAGTTCATTTTTGAAAGGAGATAATTCCAGTTGGTATATACAACAAGTTAAATATGAAGAAGTTTGGACCATGCAAGTGTTGGATGTTCTAGTTGTGTTTTTGATATGTGGTTGTAATTGATGTCAACACTATTGGCATTAATGTACTTAAGGCTGTATATGCCAAGGATATTGAGAAAACTGTAATAAAATAAGTTGCAAGTTGTCAGTGATGCAGTCAAGTTCAGTCTGTTGGCTAGCTTAGTACATTAAGGATCAGAGGTTGTTGATTAAAGGGTTTGTTTTCGAGTATATCTATTTTATCCATGTTAAGTTTTAGAGATCCACATGATGATTTGATCGAGTTATGAGTAGTTGTGTTCTGACAGTCATTATGTTGCTTTAGTTGGTCTTCCTAAATGAAGATGATGTGATTCTAGTAAGTTTAGTTGTTTCAGATGCTTCTCTAGTGATTCTTGATGTTTGTGGATGTTTCTAGATTGTTCTCTATCTATGTTACATATTTGCATTGATCGTTGTGCTCGCAATTGGTTATTTTATCTTGAGTGTTCATGCTTTTCATGTTCATGGCTGACAAGGTGATTATAGTGTGTTGTGGATCTTTGAGGAATAATTTTTGAAGGTGTTTCATGGTTGAGGATTTTATTTTGGGTCTTCACTATGTTGTGGCCAACCTTGGTTGATTCACATTGATAATATTTAATGTTTTGGGCCAATAGTTTGTATTCATTTTATTATTTTGTTAAAGTCCACATGTAGCAATGTAATCTCTTGTTGTAGATATATATAATTGATTGTTTATTCCATTTGAAGGCATGTGATTGTATAGATGCATGAATAATGTCCTAATCATTCAAAGGTAGAAGTAGAGTGTGAAGAAGTGTTCATGTTCTTAACTAAAACTGTAATCAGGCATTAGCAGATGCTATTTTCTCAGTTCAAAACATTGTAGATGTAATCTGAATGTTTCTATAAGATAGTGTGTCTTCCGTTGGGTACCTTGTTGTATTTGAGCAGTGAGATCTAGGTAGTGTGCCTAAATGCATGTGCATTCTCCATTTTATTCTTCATAATTTTAACAAGGTGTAATCTTGTGGACTGACCTCCAACGTGGTTTTTCCCCTAACAAGGTTTCCACGTAAAAAGCTTGGTGTTATGTGTGTTTCTGATGTGTTGATGATTTGTGATTTCATGGTTATTAATCAGATCTGAGAATAAAGTTAATAAGTTTGATAAGTTTTGAATTTATGTCACAACTGATTCACCCCCCTCCTTAGTTGTTTTCCCTTGTGTTTCCAACAATTGGTATCAGAGCAGGTTCCTTGGAAGAAGTTTAATAGCTTGAGGTGATTTGGAATGGTGACATATAAGAAGGATAGTTTTAGATTTGATGGAACAAATTATTCTTTGTGGAAGACTCAAATGTAGTTTCATCTAAGATGCATTGGTGAAACCTACTGGAACATTACAAGGAATAGGTATGTTATCCCATAGAATGGTCCTTCTACTTCTGCTAAGATTAAGGATGTTGAGTGCAATATCAGGGCTAAGGAAGCATTGTTGAGTGCTTTGAATTATTCTGAGATGACAAATGTTATTGATCTGATGATTGCTCATGAGATCTGGAAAAAGTTGGAAACTTTGTATGAAGGTCATGCTAATGTGAAGATTGCTAAGTTGCAATGTTTGAAATGGAAATATGAAATGTTGAGAATGGGTGATGATGATAACATTACTTCTTTCATGAAAAGAGTGAATGAACTTGTGTGCAGTATCATATGTTTTGGTGGATGATTGGAAGAATTAGAGATTGTTGCTAAAGTGCTTAAATCCTTTCCTATTGCATACAAATTCAAAGCTACTTCTATTGAGGAGCTCCAAACTATAACAAATGTAACAAGAGATATGTTGATTGGTAAGCTTACTACTTTTGATGCTCTTCCTAAGACAAAATCTGCATTCAAGGCTACTACCTCCAGAAAAGATAAGTAGAGATATGATCCAGGAGAAAGTTCTTCTAGAAAGGTATTCAAGTATGAGGAGGAAATGTGAAAGATTGAAGAAGAAGAGAGAGAACTGAACAAGCTTGAAGCACTTATTGTCAAAAGGGAAGCCAAAGGAGAAGGTAAGTATAAAGGGAAATTTCCTATTAAATGTTTTTCTTGCAGTAAGATAGGTCATTTTGCATCAAGGTGTCTAGAAAGAGTTCCTAAGTCAAGACCTAACAAGCCTAGATTTCAAAGAAAGTGCTATTATACTACTGATGAAAGTGTGATAGATGATGAATCTGATAAAGGGAATGTAAGTGAGGATGAATGGGTATTTATTGCTATCAAGGAAAATGATCCAACCCCTATTGAATTTTCTAGTTGTACAAATGTGGAGAAATCCTTAGTGACCAAAATTGAAGAAAAAGATGAATGGGTGATTGATAGTGGATGCTTTCATCACATGACGGGTGATAAAAGTAAGTTTGTGAGCTTGGAAAAGTATGATGGTGGTGTTGTAAGATTTGGTGATGACAAAGCAGGTGTAATCTATGGTAGAGGATGCATTTCTCTTGATGGTAAGCATAATACTGATGATATCCTATATGTGGAAGGTTTGAAGCATATTATTTTAAGTGTTGGATAGATGGTTGATAAGGGATACAATATTCAATTCAAGGATGGAAAGTGTAGAATATTGGGAAGTTTCGAAAATGTGATTACATCAGGTACAAAAACAAAAGGTAATATCTTTCACCTAAATGCTACTAGTTAAAGTTGTCTTATTTCTCAAGTTGATGAAAGTCGGTTGTGGCATAGGAGAATGTGTCATGTTAACTTTGATAATATTATCAAGATAAGTTATACTTAGGTTGTGAGAGATATTCCTAGGGTATGTGCAGGATCATCATCAAAAAAATAGGTCCTTAAGTGGTAAAAAATTTAGAAAAATCAGAGTTAGGAAACTTGACGTAAAAATTTGAATAAGTTATCTATATTATTTCAAAAATATGTAAGAAAAGAATCTGTAGCAAATTGAATCTAGTTTCTAAACTACTAGGTTTGTTTAAAAAAAGAAAAATCTATTTGGTGAAAATTTGAAATTTCAATGCAGTGGTACTTAAATTTTAGGGAAAAAATAAGAAGTAGGTGTCTGTTTGACCACCCTAACCACAATAAAATGGTAATATTTTAGATATAAGTAGAGGATTCATGCCCCAATGTGATGCATATTTTTTAGTAATTTTTTTCCTAGTAAATAATTAATTATGATTTTTTTATTACAACTTTTAAAAAAATATAAAAACTCGTATGTCTGACCACCTTAACTTGGTCAAAACTTCATGAAATTCAATTTTTCTTTTTTTAATCCTATAGTATGTGAAGCATAGAATGTGACGCGTGTTTTGGATTCAAAAAATGTGATACCATTTGAAAGCTATAGATATTTTTCAATCAACCTATCAATCAGGACTTTAGTCATAATTTGAATAGAAAATGAATAATAATTACTTATTAAATTCAAAGTAAAGCATAATTTATATTGATGGAAAGCTAAGAATCTCCTTTAAAAACCCTTTTCATTTCATCAATTTTGGGTAAAAAAATAGTTGTCAGCCACCAACCCATCATAATGCCACTTTTTGGCCGATCATGATCCTGCACATACCTCCTAAGTTGATGGAACCTACTAATGCTATATGCAAGGAATGTCAGTTAGCGAAGAAAACTATAATTTCATTTTAGAGCAAAAAACATTGTTTAAATGAATTGTTGGAGCTTGTGCATATTGACTTGTGTGGTCCTTCTAGAGTCAAAATTTTATAAGGATACAAGTATTTCATGTTACTTATTTATGATTATTCTAGAATGATGTGGGTTACTTTCTTAAGGGAAAAACTTGAAGCTTTGGAGAAGTTCAAGATATTTATGGCTATGGTTGAGAAAGAGATAGGTCTAAAGATTAAATGTTTGAGATCAAATAGAGGTGGTGAATTCACTTTCGATGAGTTTAATTCTTTTTGTGAAGAACATGGGATAAAGAGACAATTATTTGCACCATGGACCCTGATGGAACTTCAAAATTTTGCTCCTTGTGTTCCATTCCTGCCCTGCCTTATGTCACTAGTCTTTCATGGTGTTGGAAATTTCTGAGGGTTGGGGTTTTAGCCTTATTTACATGTAAAACCCTTGTGTTTATTTTACGCCTTGGTTGGGATCTATTTCGATGTTAATTTTTGAGGGTTTTTAAAATGACTTATGTCCTATCGGTTCGTCTAGGTCGAGTCCCTTTGTTTTAATTTTTATTTTCCTAAGTCTTGTTTGGCCCCATGTTTCATTGTTTAAAAACAACTTATGTTGTTGTTTACCATCCGCCTAGTGATGTCCCCTTATCCTTTTAATAATTTTTTTATTTTGTAGAGGGATGAAGTTCACGCTACCATTGATCAATTGTCTTCAGATATCAACAGTTGCCCGCCATCACGTGATCAAGAATTGTAGGGTCTTTATTGATCGCGATATCACAGGTGGGCGTCATGTACCCTTTCTGAAGGATGAAATTTACGCAATCGTTGATGTACTATCATTTGATCTTAGCTGCTCCCCACCATCCTGCGATGACCCCACCACATTGCTTTGGTCATTCATGATATCACGGGCGGGCGCCACTTGTCCTATCTGGTGAGGCCGATGGGGATAGGCTTGGTTAACCGTTGATCAATTATCATCAAATATCAATGGTTGCCCGCCATCGCGTCATCAAAATTTACAAGTTCTTTACTTATCGCGATATCGCGGGTGACTGCCACATGTCCCATCTAATGAAGCAGGAGGAATAAAGGAAATACTGTGGTACATTAATCCGGCTTTAAATACATTAAAAGGCAGATTACTAAAGTATTCTTATAGTGCACGAGTTTTAAATTGACGGATTTGTTATAATCTTGGTGGGAAAGTTGCTCGATGGATAATGATAAGGCTAGTGACCGTGTTGAATGAACGAGATCATTGATGCTCAAGATCAACAGTTGCCTGCCATCGCGTGATCTAAAGTTGCAGGATCTTTACCGATTGCGATATTGCGAGCGACCACCATGTGGAATTCCTTGGCAGCATATGGTATGGTGGGCCCCTTATTTTCCATGTTGGCAATTGTGTCAGCTTATTTTGAAGACAACCATTCAATCATTTGATCTAATTGAAGGATTAACGGGTAGAATTAAATCTGCATCAAATATGGTTGGAGTCGTTTGTACAGCGCGTGAGTGAGCTTTAATGGTAGATGAGACACCTACTGGCATGATTTGATCGAGATAAAATCAATTCTCCTACTTTATTTGTATCAAAAAGCATCCAAGTATTTTGTGAAGCAGTCTTAGAGCTGAAGGCAAAATTGTGAGTCTCTGTAGCCAGAATTTGGGATTTCTGTAAACAAAGCCGTGAGTTTATTTTTTGTGCCTCCCGATCATTCTGCACTTGAATTTGGGAAAATATTTGCTATGTTTTTCATTGAGCTTGTTGATAAACGTGTTAGGGCTATAGTTTAATTATAGATTGTGATAAATTGCAGTATTTTGTTATGTAATTTCCTATCTCTGGTTAATCCTAGCTATTTGAACATTGTAAAAAGGCCCTAATTTGTCCAAGATGGCACCACCAAAGCAACATTCTAGCCAGATTGACTATTTAATAAGAAACATGTATGACGATTTCTTGGATCAGTTGCCCTTGTCAACGAATGATAGAAGGAAGGGATTGGTTTTGATGCGAGGGAAAATACTAGGGGAAGGGTTAGTATACAATTGCTCTAAAATAGCCGGTGCTAGGGTTCCTCTCATAGGCTTGGAAATGTTCAGAATGTGGTATGGAAAGAGGAATTTTCCTCACCCTTTTTCAAACGGCTGGATGTATGATATGGGGTAGTTGGTGGTACCAAATGTGTTCCCTAATCTAAACCTTCTTAGGGTAGTGGCTGCAAGATATGACCTTGTCACATGGGTAATCAGAGATAATGATGGAGGTGTTCTGCTGAATATTAACATAGAAGAAGTTCAAATTTTTTTTGACTTGAGTGAACCTAGTGAAGACTTGGTTCCTATCAATCTTGAGGAAATGAAGCAGGAATATGCAAAGTTGAAGTCTCTTTTTAGAGCTAAGTTGCTTCCACCTCATCTGGTTGGGGTAGGAGGTTCAAGATTTCATATCAGCCCCAGTGACCAAGAACCTTTTAGATTAAATTGTTTTGCAAATCATTTCTTGGCCACTTTCTATTCATTATGTCATATTTTGGGTTTCAATCCTGGTGCGGTGATGCCCATTGCTTATATGTTCATGGGGGTGCAAATACAACACCCTAAATTCTCTGTGACCTATGATTTTTCCCCTTCCTTGGCTGAGAGGATACATGAAGGGTTTTCAAAATTGTAGAAAAATGATACCGACACTCAATTCTTTTGGTATTCTATGCTGATGCATATGTTCTTGTTCAAGAATGTTGACTTCTTCTCTAAGAGGATGAAATTAAGGCAATCGGTTGATGGAGAAAGATTGCCAATACAGATATGGGTTGCAGATTTATCTTGCAATAAGGAAAGCAGTAGTTATGTGAAATTTGATAATTGCTTCACTTCCAAATTGAGGGCTAGATTGATTGTGAATGTACCTAGGATCCCTGAGGAATTACATGATTTCCTCAGGCCAAAGGGGAGGAAGCCAGAATTGAAATTTTTCCATAACTGGGGTGACATTATCCCATACACAGTCATCACTATTTTGAGAGTATACAATTTTCAAGGAACCCACCAATGACTGCCATACAATGTGCCACCAAGAGTGGGGTTTGTAGAAGTTATGTGGAAAATAGGTTGTATTCATGAGGACAACCTCATTGGGAGGGGTAAGGGAACTTTTTCCCCTGATTATATAATGGTTTCTGACTTTTCCTTTTCAAAAGGAGGCTGGGTGCATTTTGATAAATTCTTTGATGATTACCATTTGAGATGTGGTCCAAAGTGGCAGCATGATCCTGAGGGTTTCTTTACTCTTTTCAGACAAAGAATAAAAGCTGGAAAGTTTGTGCATGAGTTCAACTTCCCTGAGGACCTGATTAGAAATGAGTTCAACCTAAATAGGTAGGAGTTGAACAAGGAGAAATGGATCCCAAGTATGATCCATTGTTGGAGTTTAGTCCATACCATAAGAAAATTGATTTTCTGATGGAGAACTTCAAAGAGATTATGGGCACTTTGAGAACCAAAAAGGTAAACTTAGAACTGAGTCTGGGTGTATAGGAAAAAGGTGCTAGACCAATTGAAACAAGGCTAGCATACCAGCCTACAAAAAGGTGGCCTATTTATAGGAGGAAAAAGGATAGCAGTAGTGATGAGGAAGAAGTGGATAGAAAAGGAAAGAAAATAATGAAGTTTCCTTCACAACCAGGTCCAAAATTCAAAGTGCCTAGAGCAATCAAAATCGTTGATTTAGAATCATCACTAGAAGACAATCCCTCATCACCACCATCAGATCCATGTCCTAAAAGACAAAAGATCGATCAACCACAGGAGGATCTGATGGATGAAATTATTGTTACTGATCGAGACATGCAGGTTGGTATGCCTTTCCCTCCTAGGCCAGCTGAATTGGTTTTATCTAATTTAGATATGAAAGGTAAAAATGTACAAGATGCAAGAATGGAAGCATGTAAGGAGTTTCTAGATGATAATACATTTGTAAAAACTCGTGTATTCTTGCAATTGGTATGGAGGATGAAATTTGAAGAATATTAAGATAAATGTAAGAAGAGAAGAGAACTGAGACCTGATAGGTCAGACCAGAAGAATGATGAGGAATTAAAAGCTGAATTAATGGAAGAATTGAGGAACATCACTCCTGAAGAAGGAAGAAAATTGGTGAGTTAGGCTAGTGTATTGATTCTTCCTGAATGGGACATTGCAAATGCTATAGCATTTAATGCTATTTTAAAGTCCAAGCATCCTTTGCAAGACTCTGAAGAGGAAGTCAAGACATCATTGCAAGATTCTTCCTTCAATGAGGAATATGAAACTTTGGTAATTTGGGTATTGGACCCTCAAGGAAGAAAGCCAAATGTTATATATATTAATCCAAATTTCAAAGGGGGATTAATAATAAAGAGAGCTTCAGAGACCTCAACCACCGAGGCCACTAATTTGATTGTGAATGTGGCCAAATTGGCCTAAAAGACTGATGAAAGGGAGGATGCTGAAAAGAAGAGCCTAATGGAGAAGTATAACCTCTTGATTGAGGAATACAACAAGATGCAACAAAATAATGTTGAGTTGCAAACTGAGGTGGAAAGGTTTAAGTATAAACAGATTGGGGAGAAATCAAGTGCTCCAGAGACCAGTACATTACCTTCCACAGTAGGGTCAGTGCCTCCTACTTCTCCAATTGTTTCCACACCAGGGTCTCCTAGTCAGAACCTTTCCCTCACCCCTCCTTTAGAACAAATTGATGAAGAAATAGACTGCTCTATGGATCCTACAAAGAAGCAACTCTTGCAAAGAATTGATGAATTGCAGAAATCATTAAGGGTAAGTGAGGAGGGATCTCTTTCAAAGCAAAAAGATACTATTACTACTGTCTTGAGGCATTTAAATGAAAAGGTTGATAGTAAATTTCTATCTATACATTCTTTATATTATTTTTTGTTAGATGCAATAAAGAATATTGATAGGGATCAGGAGGTAGTGATACCATTGATTGAAAATTGGATCCCTAGGGCTAGTGATTTGGATGTCATGTATAAGGCCTCAAGGTTTGATACAAATAATAGGTCCCAATCATTAAAGACTACTCAAGTATTAGTTAAGTCATTGCAAGGTTTTCAGACCCTACTAGATGATTTGAGTAGGAAGATTAGGGAATTGGTGAAGAATTTCAATGATTGGGGTAACACATTGTTACCTGATATAATTGATGAGTAGGGGAGAATAAAGTCACTCCAACAATGGCAGGATCAAGCAAGTGAGGTCATCAATGATCAGATTAAATTAATTTGCGATGACTCAGATTATGATTTGTTGGTGAGTTGTATGGATAAGATTATTAGTGCCAACTCATTTTTGGAATCTTTTGAAAGGGATGAAAATTAGGTAGCAATAAATTACACACCTTATAATGCCAAGGTGAATGAGGTAATTAATTTTAACTAGCCGACTGATGAATAATACTAGAAATGGGTAACTAAATATTTGACTGAGGAAGAGTAAAGGGAATGGAATACTAATGGGTGGTAAATCAGATGTTGTGGTTACAACGGTTCCAATTTTGCTTTGATGGCAGTCTCAGCATGGGTTTCTTGTGGTTTTTTGTTGTTGCATCAAATTTTCTCAGCTAACATGATGAACAAGAATATTCTCCAGGGTGATGGTTGTTGTAACAAATTTTTGGATTATCACCGGGTGTGCCAATTGGTTGGTGACATGTGTACTTTCTAGCCCAATACTTGTTTGCTCCTTCATTTTCTATAAGAAGGATTTCTAGGCCAGAAGTACGGGTTAGCAAGTTAGATAATTTTTTGGTCGAGTCTAGGTGAAGTTGTAGAGCAAATTGTAAATTCCAATGGTTTTAGAGAGAAATGCAATTTAGGTTTTGAGTCATTCTATAGTAGGTTTTGAGTTCATGGGGATTTAATGTTGCATAACAGTACTAGCATTTGAATTGAAATGATAAATTCAAGCGCATGTCTCTCCATTGTACATGCATATTTGAACTTTGAATAAAATAACTAAGGGTTGTTTCTTTCATCTCATTGTTGTGGTGTGATGATTCTATTTTAGCTTTAATTCAAGGAATTAATTAAAAAGCTTGAATGGGATTGTAGGTAGATGTGTTTTGTATAAGGATTTGATAAGTAGTATTGAGTTAGAATACATATTGATGAGATTACAATGCAATGTCGTCAAGGATTTCATATGTTATGTGTTAAATATGTCATATACCCTTAGATGCTTATGAATTTGACTCCTCCAATGGATAAATGGCACTGATCTAAGTTGTAATTATCCGTATGATTTAATATTTGTTTGTCTTTTCCTAGAGCTTGCTAAAAATTGCAAATCAATGACTATCTTATACTATGGATTGTGTTTAGTTATCTCATGCTCTAGGTAGTTGATATTATCGATGAACAACTGATTCTATTTGATATTATCCTATCATGTTGAGCTATTAAGTGGGATTATCAGTTATTATTAATGTTGTTTATTGTAATGGTGTAGAGGTTGTAAACACATTAAGGGATTATCCTCATATGTCCTACAAATCCCGAAGTGTAGAAGGCTTTTTAAAGTCCTCGTCAGTTGGTCCAGGTCCTTCGAGCTGCCCTTAATTGGAATTGGCAATTCCATAGGTAGATTAGAAGACCAACCTGGTTACATTGTAAAAAAGAACCAACAGACCCCTCAGCAGAATGGAGTTGTGGAAAGGAAGAATATGACAATTGAAGCTACTAAGACTATGATGCTAGAAGGAAATGTTCCTCATATCTACTGGAGAGAAGTGGTGAGTACTGTTGTTTACACTCTCAACTAGATACAAATCAAAGCTGATACCGACAAGACCTCTTATGAGCTATGCTATGGTCATAAGCCTACTATTAGATATTTCAAAATCTTTGGGAGTAGATGCTATAATAAAAGAGATGAAGATATAGGAAAGTTGGATGCTACGAGTGATGAAAGAATTTTTCTTGGTTATTCTACTAAAAGCAAGGCCTACCAGTGCTACAATAAGATATTGTAGAAAATGGTTGAAAGTGCAAATGTCAAGGTTGATGAAGAGATAGCTAGACCATCCAAGACCTATGGATATGATTTAGATGATTAGAATGATAGATCAATAAAGGAAATGAAGTTCAAACTTCAAATCAAGTTCAAATCATTCCAGTGAATCAAGAAAATCAAGAGGAAGGAACTAGTGAAAGTGGAGAAGAGAGATCAAAAGAGCTTGAAGTTCAAGAACATCCTAAGACTCCAAGATATGTAAGATTAAATCATTCAGAAAATCAGATTATAAGTGATAAGAACAAAGGTGTTCAAAATAGGAGAAGGATTGCAGAAGAATACTATTTGATTTCAAAGACTGAGCCTAATAGTGTGAATGAAGTATGCAAATATGAACATTCGGTAGAAGCAATGGAATAAGAACTACAAGAGATTGAGAATAATGATACATGGATTCTTACCTAAGGAAAAAATTGTAATTGGAACTAAATGGGTCTTAAGAAACAAATTGAATGAGCAAGGTGAAGTTGTTAGAAACAAAGAAAGATTGGTGTGTAAAGGATATTCTCAGATGGAAGGAATTGACTTTGAAGAAACTTTTTCTCTTGTTGCTAGGATTGATGTTGTGAGACTATTTCTTGCTTATGTTTCTTACAAAAACTACAAGGTTTATCAGATGGATGTCAAGTCAGCATTTCTGAATGGTGAACTGGAAGAAGAGGTGTATGTTGAACAACTTGATGGATTTCAATTGACCAATCAGGGAGATATGGTTTGTCAATTGAAGAAAGCATTGTATGGACTTAAGCAAGCCCCAAGAGCATGGTATGCCAAATTGGACAAGTACTTGTTGAAGCTTGGATTTAATAAAGGTACTGCTAATAGTAATCTATATTTCAAGATTGATCATGATAAATATTTAATTTTGGAAGTATTTGTTGATGATATCATTTTTGGAGGAGATGATGGTTTGTGCATGAAGTTTGTTGATGAGATGCAGAATGAATTTGAGATGTCTATGATTGGAGAGATGAAATTATTTTTGGGATTGCAAATAACTTAGTTAGATAAAGGGATCTTTATATCTCAATCCAAATATGTGAAAGAATTGGTGAAAATTTTTGGTATGGAAGATTCAAAGCTAGTTGGTACACCCATGATGACCGGATGTAAGTTGACACAAGATGATGATTCTCCAAAATCAAACTAGATTAGATATAGATCAATGATTGGCGGATTACTCTATTTGACACAAACTAGACCTAACATCATGAATTTCGTATGTATTGTTGCAAGATTTCAAGCTGATCCTAAGGAATCTCATGTGACAGCTATGAAGAGGATTTTCAGATACTTGAAGGGGATAGTTGATTTTGGCCTGTGGTATCCTAAAGATGATGATCTTACCTTGAGTTCCTTTACTAATGTTGATTGGGCAGGAGATGTGAATGATAGGAAAAGTACCTATGGTGGTGCATTTTTCTTGGGAAAGAAGCTGATTTCATGGTTAAGTAAGAAGCAAAATGCCATCTCTTTATCTACTGCAAAGGCATAATACATTGTTTTTGCTAACAATTGTCCTAAAGTTTTGTGGATGAAACAGATGTTGAAAGATATCAAAGATGTGTATAATGAGCCTATTGCTATATTCTGTGATAATTGAAGTGAAATTAACATTTCTACGAATCTCGTGTTGCATTCAAAGACCAAGCATATATCTATCAAATTTCACTTTTTGAGAGAGAAGGTGAGTGAAAAGGAAGTCAAATTGGAGTATGTGCCTACTAAGGAAAAAAATGCAAATATATTTATCAAACCATTGCCTAAGGATACTTTTGAGTATCTTAGAGGGAGGCTAGGGGTGATTACCCCTCCTAATCAGAACTAATATGCATTGACTTGCATCATTCCATGCATTTCATAGTATATCTTGATTTGGATTGATGTTGTGGTGGTTGCTACTCAGGGGGAGTAGTCAGATGTTCAAATATGTGGTTCAGAGCTTGTGTGTATCTTTCTCATTGATGCCAAAGGGGGAGAAGAATCATGTAAAAAACTTTTTGGGGAGAAGAGTCATGTGAAAGATTTGAGGAGAAAAGAGTCAGAATCTAAGGGGGAGAAAGTGCTAAGAGATAGTTGCGTTGATGGTGTTTTTCACATCATGTGTGCAAATCAATTCCAAACGGATAGATTTTTGGATGTTGTGGTTGTGTTTCTAATATTTGGTTTTTATTGATGTCAACACTATTGGAATTAATGTACTTAGCATTGTATATGTCGAGGATATTGAGAAAATTGTAATAAAATAAGTTGCAAGTTTTTCAGTGATGCAGTGAAGTTCAGTCTGTTGGCTAGCTCAGTACATTAATGATCAGAGGTTGTAGATTAAAGGGTTTGTTTTCAAGTATATCTAGTTTATCCATGTTAATTTTTTAGAGATCCACATGAATATTCAATCGAGTTATGAGTAGTTATGTTTTGACAATCATTATGTTGCTTCAGTTGGTGCTTCTTAATGAAGATGATGTGATTCTAGTAAGTTCAATTGTTGTGGATGATTCTCTAGTGATTCTTGATGTTTGTGGATGTTTCTATATCATGATCTATCTATGTTGCATGCCCACATTGATCATTGTTCTCGTGATTGGTGATTTTCTCTTGAGTGTTCATGTTTTTCATGTTCATGGCTGACAAGGTGATTGTAGCATGTTGTGGATCTTTGAGGAATAATTTTTTAAGGTGTTTCATGGTTGAGGATTTTATTTTGGGTCTTCATTATGTTGGGGCCAAACTTGGTTGATTCACATTGATAATTTTTAATGTTTTGGGCTGACAATTTGTATTCATTTTATTATTTTGTTAAAGTCGACATGTAGTGATGTAATCTCTTGCTGTGGATATATATAAGTGATTTTTTATTCCATTTGAAGGCATGCAAGTGTATGAAATGCGTGAATAATGTCCTAATCATTCAAAGGTAGAAGCAGAAGGTGAAGAAGAGTGAGAAGATTGTAAAGAAGTGTTCATGTGCTTAATCGAAACTATAATCAGGCATTAGTCAATGCTATTTACTCAGTTCAAAATCTTGCGGATGTAATCTGAATGTTTTTGTAAGACAATGTGTCTTCCTTTGGGAAATAAACCTTGTTGTATTTGAGCGGTGAGATCTAGGCAGTGTGCCTAAATACATGTGCATTCCCCATTTTATTCTTGATACTTTTAACAAGGTATAATCTTGTGGACTGACCTCCACCGTGGTTTTTCCCCTAACAGGGTTTCCACATAAAAAAATATTGGCATTATGTGTTTTTTTGATGTGTTGATGATTTATGCTTTCATGGTTATTAATTAGATATGAGAATAAAGTTAACAAGTTTAATAAGTTTTTAATTTATGTGACAACTAATTCACCCCCCTCTTAGTTGTCTACCCTTGTGTTGCCAACAACAAGATCTTGAAGAAGCATGATTCAATAAATGCATGTGAGGTAGAGTTGCATGATGGAATTCATATTTCACCTATGTTTAACATTTAAGATTTAACAAAATATCATGAAGGAGGAATTGATGAAGAAATAATAGAAGCGTAGTGGAATATCCCAACACCTACTTCAAAAAAGGAGGAGATAGAAGAAATTTTAAATGGTGGTGTGGGTAGAAGCACAAGAAACAAGAAATATGCAAAGTACCCAATGAAGTGGAGAGGAAGGCCTATTGAACATTTTTCATGGTTGTTTGAGGCTGAGGTTAAACATCTTAGTTTTTCTCTAACTCCTAAGAAGTGAGAGGGTCACTTTTCAAATTACCCTAAGTGTTTGATACAGGAGCATCCAGCAGTGTAGGGAAATCTTTCATCACCCAAAAAAAATGTTTTTCCTTAATTTATTTAGTTGTTTTGAGTTCCATGATGGCACTTAAGGGGTGTAAGACAGTGAAAAGTCATAAAAGGTGAAAAATGGGCACTTACTATTTTTAGTAATTTGGCCTAAATGGGCTCATATGGACCTAAAAATTTACCCCAAGGAGCACAAATGAAAAGCATTTTTGGTCGCGAAAGAATTGTCCTAATGCCTTGCATAGTTTGGGAGATATTTAAGTTCTATCTTGAGAAATTTATCCAATGCAGCTTCAAATTCAAATAGAAAATCTTAGAGGCCCCAAAATAGCTTGAAAAGTTGACAAACTAACCTTTGGTGTTTGGCATTGCAGATCTCTTCAAGAGCTTTCCAATGATATGTTATAATAGAAAATTTGATGCTCAGATCAAAATTTATAGCCTCGCAAACTTGGCCCACTAAAAAGTGAATTTCACTAAAATTTCTTCCCAGGCAAGAAATCAATCAGCGAGACTTTTGGTGCCAAAACAAAAGGGAAAGTTGAGCTTTCTAGAACATTCTAGGGTGATTATTGGGGTAAAATAAAAAGGGATAAGTGGGGGTTGTAGAAGTGACTCCATTAGTGCAGATTGTGGGTCTGAATAATATATTTTGTTTTCAGAGTTGATTTTGTTGTAATGAATCAAACCCATGAGGTTGTAGCATGTAAGTTTTGAATCTATAATTTCATTTCCTAAAAATAATTGAAAGTGAGTTATTTTTTTGTCTCGCATCTTTTGTCTTGGTATCTATTGTTGTGATTTTTGTGAGTTTTGGGTCATGTGGCCCTCATCAAGTGGTATCAGAGCAAGAGATCTTGAGCCTGTAATAGAGTGCCAAACGTGAGGTAGTTGTAGCAGGATATGTGAGTGTGGGTTGAGTTCAAGATGCCTCCAAGACTTACCCAACATGATAGAGGTAGAGGCCAAGGTGATGGAAGAAGAGATCCACCTAGAGATGAAATCAAAGCCTTTAGAGGGAAATTAGAAACATTTCAGCAAGAGGTTTGAACAAGAGATGTGCAATGAGAAAGAGATGAAAGTGAAGATGAAACAAAAGAGGAAATGGAAGAGGAAGAGAAGGATCCAATGGATCCTAGAGAAAGAAGATTATTGTAAGTGATCTCAAGCATTGGGAAGAGACCTAAAATGGAGGTTTCAACTTTCAGTGGAAGTCTAAATTCTGAAGAATTGATCGATTGGATCAATGACATGGAGGAATTTTTCAAGTTTGAGGAAATTGAAGATCCTCACAGAGTGATATTTGTAAAGAAAAATTGAAAGGTTGCACCAGTATGGTGGAAAGAGATCTAGTTAGAAAGAGGAAGATAAGGGAAAGATAAAATTTCTAGATGGGACAAAATGGTGTCAAAATTGAAGAAACAATTTATTCCATTCAATTATGAATTGGAGCTACTCTAGAAGATGTAGAGATTGAGGAAAGGAACAAGGATGGTGAAAGAATACATAGAGGAATTTCACAAGGCCCTTATTTGGACATGACATTCTAAGGAAAATAAATAGAAATTTGTTCATTATATTAATGAGTTGAAACCAAACATATAGGAAGAATTGGCACTAGTAAGAATGACCACCATTGAGGATGCTTATTAGATTTCTCTAAAGGTTGAAGAATGAGTAAAAGAGAGGTTTGAGAACAAAAAAAAAGGTGGAGGTCATGGTGGAAAGACTAGTGGATGGTATTATGGAGGTCGAAATGAAGGTCACAAGAAGGGTGAAGGATCTAGTAGCATCTAGAACCAGAAAGGAGATAACACCTACCATCCTCATGATCAAAAAAATGAAAACCAAAGAGGAAGAGGAAGATCTAGATGAGCACTGAGAAGAGGAGGCTTTCTTGGAACCTATTTCCAATGTGGAGAAGAAAGAAATAGAGCCTATGAGTGTCCTCAATATCAAGGAAGGAAAAATAGAAGACCTGAGGATAATGAACGAGTTGCACATGTAGATGAAGATGTTGAGTCTTCAAATTCTGAGGATGCAAAAAGAGGAAAGGTTCTTGTTACTAGAAGAGCCTTGCTAAATGAGGAGAAGGAACCAACTCAAAGGAATAATTTTTTCACACAAGATTTGAGTGTGAAGGTAAAGTTTTCAATGTTATTATTGATGGAGGTAGTACTAGTGACCTTGTTTCAAAAGAAATGGTTAGTAAGTTGCAGTTGGAGATAAGAAGGAATTTTAACCCATACCGGATTGCTTGATTGTAGAAGGACAGTATAAACTTGGTAAATGAACAATGTCTCATAAAGTTCAAGATTAGAAATTACCATGATGAGGTATTGGGTTATATTATTCCTATGGATGTTTGTCATATGTTGTTAGGTAGATTGTGGTAGTTTGATTGGCGAGTAGTACATGATGGGCATGCCAAAACCTATTCTTTGACAAAGGATGGGATTCATCATAAGTTGAAGCCCTTGAAAGAGGTAGAAGGAAAGTTATGCAGTAATGCAATAATTTTTTTAGTTTATGGAAGAAAGTTCCAAGAAGGTATGAGGCATGAGCATGCGTGTTTTGCATTGATCCCTAGAATTGGTAAAGAAGATACTATTGAGGTGCTCGTAGAAGTTTTAGATTTGTTGAATGAGTTTAGAGATATTACTTCTGATAACATACCTGAAGGTTTTCCTATAGTAATAAATATTAATCATTAGATGGACTTGATTCCTAGATCAAATTTACTGAATAAAGTGCCTCATTGTATGATTCTAGCAAAGAGTGAAGAGTTGAATAGAAAAGTGCAAGAGTTGTTACAGAAGGGATTGATCAGAGAGAGTTTGATTCCATATGCAATACCTATAGTACTAGCACCAAATAAGGATGGGGAATGACAAATGTGTATAGATTCTAGATCCATCAACAAGTTCACCATCAAGTATAGATTTCCCTTTCTGATAATGGATGACATTATGGATTGTTTGAGTGGAGCTGAGTACTTCATGAAGATATATTTGAAGAGCAGATATCACTAGATTTGGATTAGAGAAGAAGATTAATGGAAGACAACCTTTAAAACAAATGATGTCTTGTACGAGTGGTTAGTCATGCCTTTTGGGTTAACCAATCCACAAAGCACATTTATGCATCTTATGAATGAGGTATTGAAATAATTTCTAGGAAAACTTGTTATTATTTATTTGGATGATATTTTTTTTTTAGTAAGACATTGGAGGAGCACTTGATGCATATTTTAAGATTTTTTGAGAAGATAAGGGAGGAGAATCTATTGATTAATTTGAAAAATTATAGTTTTGTGAAGAGAGAGTTGGTGTATTTGGGTTGTGTTGTCTTGGAAAAGGGTCTTAAAATGGATCCAAAGAAGGTGAGAGCTATCATTGAATGACCTATCCCAAGGAATGTTATAGAGGTAAGGTCATTTCATGGCCTACCAAGTTTTTACATAAATTTTATTAAGAATTTCAGTAGTATTTGTGCACCTCTAATTGAAGCAATTAGAGGGGATAGAAAAGATTTTAAGTTGACTACAATAGTAGCCAAACGTTTTGACATGTTGAAGAATGAAGTTATAGAGAAACTTGTTTTTTCACTTCTAGATTTCAATAAGGTATTTCAAGTATATTGTGATGCTAGTGGCACTACCATAGGAGTTGTTTTGAGTAAAGAAGGTAAGTCTATTGCCTATTTTAGTGATAACTTGATTGATGCTAAAAAGAAATATTTTGTCTATGATAAGGAGTTTTATGCTATACTTCAGGAATTGAAGAAATAGAGACACTATTTGTTGCCAAAAGAATTTGTTTTATATATTGATCACTAGGCTTTGCAATATCTCAATAGTCAAGGAAAGTTGAATCAAAGGCACTTAAAATGGGTTGAGTTTTTGTAGAGTTATACTTTTGTTTTGAAGCATAGGAATGGAAGGTCAAGCAAAGTTGCAAATGCCTTGAGTAGAAGGTGAGATTTGTTAATAGAGATAAATATAGAGGCTATTGGGTTCAATGTGTAGACACCTAAAAATGGTCTAGAGAATTTAATTAATTAAATATGATTTATTTGATTAATTAATCTTAAATTCGTCTACTTAGTAAATAAATAGAAATATTTATTTATATTAAGTTTACATTCTAAATTCTCCTATTTCTTTAGTTTTAATTAAGTAAAAAACTGTATAGTTGGCATTATTTAATTATTACATCACGGGCATGTGTAGGATCATCATGGAAAGAATAGGCCCTTAAGTGGCAAAAAATTAAGAAAAATCAGAGTTAGGCAACTTGACATAAAAATTTGAATAATTTATCTATATTATTTCAAATATGTGTAAGAATAGAATCTATAGCAAATTGAATGCAGTTTCTAAACTACTAGGTTTATTTTAAAAAAGAAAATCTATTTGGTGAAAATTTGACCCCCCAATGAGTAATTAAATTTTAGGGAAAAAATAAGTAGGTGTCTTTCCAACCACCCTAACCACAATAAAATAATAATATTTTTATAAGGTTTTAGATATAGGTAGAGGACTCATGTCCCGATGATGCATATTTTTTGTAATTGTTTTCCAAGTAAATAATTAATTATGAATTTTTATGACAACTTTTAAAAATATAAAATCAGATGTTCCACCTTAACTTGGTAAAAATTTATGAAATTCATTTTTTCTTTTTTAATCCTATAGTATGCAAAACATAGAATGACACATATTTTGATTCAAATAATGTGATACTGCTTGAAGGCTATAGATGTTTTTCAATCAACCTATCAATCAGACTTTAGTCAGAATTCAAATAGAAAATAAAATAATAATTATTTATTAAATTCAAAATAAAGCATAATTTATATTGGTGGAAAGTTAAGAATCTCCTTTAAAACCCTTTTCATTTCATCAATTTTGGGTAAAAAAAATGCCATCAGCCACATACCCTATATATACCCATCATATTGCCACTTTTTGGCCCATTATGACCCTGCACATACCCTCATACTTCTCTTCTTCTATTTAAATTAATAAACAAACTTCTATAGTTTATTTAATTAAATTATTTATCTTTCCTTTTACTAATTTAAATAAACCAAAAATATTTAAATAAAATCATAAATCAAATCCCTTTATTCACTCACCAATAAAATTAGATTTTTCAAATCTAATTAACTTAACTGGCATTCATGAGAAAAACCTCAGGGACAAACCTGCAGGCAATCCTCTCAATCTTCTTCCTCAAATCTTTCCTCTTATCTTCCCTTGTGTTTTCATGGGGAGGAACAATCCTCCATGATCAACTCCACCTTCTTATCTCTTACCATTCAAATCTCGAGATTTAATCTCAGCCTCTATTATGTTACCCCTGTGCAAAAATGTTGTTGGAAATCTATATATATAGCTTTCTAAAGCATGAAAATGATCCAAGAAATCCCAATTTATCAAAATTACTTTGTAGGAATAAAACCAAGCAACCAAGCAATCATAAGCATTAGCATTATCATTTTAGTATCATCATAGCATCATGGCATCAGTAGATTTCATATCACGACAACATCATTGGTTTTTACTGTAGCTTCCTTTTATTAGTTTTCATCAGGATAGTTTACAGTAGCATCGTATCGTTTAAAAATCATTAGCAATCTTCACATCATTACATTTAGCATCCATTCCATTCTCTAGATAGGCATTTTAAACAATTATGGTGCTTACAAATCTGAGAGCTTATGTAATTTGATAAATCTTTAGAGATAGGAGACAATGAGATGTCTTCAGGATTTTCAGTGTTTTAAATTAGTTAATTCATGTTAATCTTGATCTAATGTCTTATTAAGAAGTGTTTTAGTTGTTCTTTTACTTTTTACTTATTCACACTTACACAGTGAACTCAATATTTTGTATCTTGAAGATGCAAACTTTGTAGAAGCTTGGAAGGCTTGTTTTGAACCTGTTACATTGGATAGGACAAGATGGTTGGATTTATTAATCCAATATGGGATGTTGTTTAGAGGAAGCCAATTGTGCATTCCAAGAAGTTCTATGAGAGAGAATCTAATCAAGGAGAAACATAGTGTAGGATTGGCTAGACATTTCATTCAAGATAAGACCATTGCTCTTGTTAGTGAGTTTTATTACTAGCCACAGTTACAATAGGATGTGAAGAAGTTTGTACAAAGTTTCAGAGTATGTTAGATGGATAAGGGAACAAGTCAAAATATTGGATTGTATCAGCCATTACCTATACCTGAGAGGCCATGGGAGGATAGTAGCATGGATTTTGTTCTTGGCTTACCAAGGAAACAAAGAGGGCATGATTACATATTTGTGGTGGTGGATATATTTTCAAAGATGTCACATTTCATTCCATGTCATAAAACCAGTGATGTTGCTCATATTGAGAGGGTTTTTTAAGAGAGGTGGTGAGACTACATGGTCTACTGAAGAGTGTAGTTTCAAATAGATATACCAAATTTATTGGTTATTTATAGAGGATGTTATGGAAGAAGTTGAAGAAATATTTGAAGTTCAGTTCTACAAACCATCCATAGACTGATGGATAAATGGAGGTGGTGAATAGGAGTATGGGTAACCTACTAAGATGCTTAGTAGGAGATTAGCCAAAGAGGTGGGGTTTGATTATACCACAATCATAATTTTCTTACAACAATTTTTTCAATAGGAGCACTTGTAAATCACCATACTAGATTGTGTATGGGAGTAGTCCAAGAACTGCTTCTGAACTAAGAAAAATGGATAAGGGGAAGAAGATTTGAGCACTTGAAGAATTTACATGAAGAGGTAAAGAAACATACCAATAAGATGAAATCACAATATCAGGCTAAGGAAGATTAGAAAAGGAGGTATAAGGATTTCTAAGGAGGAGGTGAAGTCATGGTTCATTTGTGAAAGGATAGGTTTCCAGTTGGTAAATACAAGTTAAAGATGAAGAAGTTTGGACCATGCAAGATCTTGAAGAAGCATGATTCAGGAATTGCATATGAGGTAGAGTTGTCTGATGGAATTCCTATTTCACCTATGTTTAAAATTTCAAATTTAATAGAATATCATGAAGGAGGAATTGATGAAGAAATAATAGAATCATAGTGGAATATCCCAGCACCTACTTCAGAAAAGGAGGAGATAGAAATTTTTTTGGATAGTCTTGTGGGTAGAAGCACAAGAAATAGGCAATATGCAGAGTTCTTGGTGAAGTGGAGAGGAAGGCCTGTTGAAGATTCATCATGGTTTTTGGAGGTTGAGGTTAGCCATCTTGGTTTTCCTATAACTCCTAAGAAATGACAGGGTCATTTTTCAAATTACCCTAGGTGTCTAATGCAGGAGCATCCAACAGTGTAGGGAAATCTTGCATCACCCAAAAAAACTATTTTTCCTCAATTTATTTAGTTTTTTTGAGTTCCATGATGGCACTTAAGTGGTGTAAGACATTCAAAAGTTAGTAAAGGTGAAAAAATGGTCACTTACTACTTTTAGTAAGTTGGCCTAAAAAAAATCGTATGGACTTGAAAATTTATCCCAAGGAGTAGAATTGAAAACCATTTCCGATCACGAAAGAATCATCTTAATACCTTGCATGGTTTTGGAGATATTGAAGTTTCTAGCCCAAAAAATTTCTCCAATGTAGCTTCAAATTCAAATATAAAACCTTAGAGGCACTAAAACAACTCAAAAAGTTGACGAACTAACCTCTGGTGTTTGGCATTGTATATCTCTTCAAGAGATTTCCAACGATGTGTTATAATAGAAAATTAGACACCCAGATCAAAAGTTATGGCCCCACGAAGTTGGCCCACTAAAAAGTGAATTTCATTAAAATTTCTTCCTAGGCAAGAAATCAATCAGTAGGAATTTTGGTGCCAAAACAAAAGGGAAAGTTTAACTTTCTAGAACATTCTAGGGTGGCTATTGTGGTAAAATAAAAAGGGATAAGTGGGGGTTGTAGAAGTGGCTCCATTAGTGCAAATTGTGGCTTCGAATAATATATTTTATTTTCAGAGTTGACTTTGTTGTAAAGAATCAAGCCCATGAGGCTGTAGCATGTAAATTTTCAATCTGTAATTTCATTTCTTGAAAATAATTGAAAGTGAATTATTTTTCTATCTTGCATCTTTTGTGCTAGTATCTATTTTTTTGATTTGTGTGGGTTTTAGGTGGTGTGGCCCTCATCAAGTGGTATCAAAGCAGGATTTCTTGAGTTTGTAACAGAGTGCCAAATGTGAGGTAGCTACAGTAGGACCTGTAAGTTTGGGTCAAGTTCAAGATGCCTCTAAGACTTTCCCAACATGGTAGAGGTAGGGGCCAAGGTGTTGGAAGAAGAGATCCACCTAGATATGAAATTAGATCCCTTGGAAGGCAATTAGAAACCTTGCAGAAAGAGTTTTGAATAAGAGATGTGCAATGAGAAAAAGAAGATAGTGAAGATGAAATGGAAGAGGAAGAGCAGGATCCAATGGATCCTAGAGAAAGAATATTGTTGTAAGTGATCTCAAACATTGGGAAGAGACCTAAAATGGAGCTTTCAAATTTTAGTGGAAGTCTAAATCTTAAATAATTGATCAATTGGATCAATGACATGGAGGAATTTTTCGCATTTCATGAAATTGAAGATCCTCAGAAAGTGAGGTTTGCAAAGAAAAAAATAAAAGGTCATGCCAATATATGGTGGAAAGAGTTCCAGTTAGAAAGAGGAAGACAAGGGAAAGATAAAATTTCCAAATGGTACAAAATGGTGAGAAAATTGAAGAAACAATTTATTCCAGTCGATTACTAATTTGAGTTGCTCAAGAAGATATAGAGCTTGAGGTAAGGAACAAGGATGGTGAAAGAATACATAGAGGAATTTCACAAGTTCATGATTCAAATAGGACATTTTGAGGTGAATAAAGGGAAAGTTGCACATTCTATATATAGGTTGAAGCCAAGAATACATGAAGAATTGGCACTAGTAGGAATCACCACCATTGAGGACACTTTTTAGTTTTCTCCAAAGGTTGAAGAATGACTAAACAAGAGGTTTGAGAATAAAAAATGAGGTTGAGGTTGTGGTGGAAAGACTAGTGGATGGTATTATGGAGGTCGAAATGAAGATCAAAAGCAGGGTGAAGGATCTAGTAGCAGCTAGAACCAAAAAAGAGATAACACCTACCATCCTCGTGATTAGAATAATGGAGACCAAAGAGGAAGATGAAGATCTAGATGAGGATGGGGAAGAGGAGGCTTTCATGGAACTTGTTTCCAGTGTGGAGAAGGACATAGAGCTTATGAGTGTCTTTAACATCAAGGAAGGACAAATAGAAGACCTAAGGGTAATGCACGAGTTTCACATATAGATGAAGATGTTGAGTCTTCACATAATGAGGATGTAGAAAGAGGAGAGGTTCTTGTTACTAGAAGAGCCTTGGTAAATGAGGAGAAGGAACCAAATCAAGGTAATAATTTATTTTGCACTAGATGTAAGTGTGAAGGTAAAGTTTGCATGTTATTATTGATGGAGGTAGTATTGATAACCTTGTTTCAAAAGAAATGGTTAGTAAGTTGTAGTTGGAGAGAAGAAGGCATCCAAACCCATACCAGATTACTTTGTTGTAAAAGGACCATAAAGCCTTGGTAAATGAACAATGATAAATTTCAAGATTAGAAATTACCATGATGAGGCATTGTGTTATATTATGCCATGGATGTTTGTCATATGTTGTTAGGAATATTGTGGTAGTTTGATCGACGAGTAGTACATGATGGACATACCAACACCTATTCTTATGGGGTTCGTCATAAGTTGAAGCCCTTGAAAGAGATAGAGGAAAAGGTATGCAATAATGGAAGAATTTTTTTGGTTGATGGAAGAAAGTTCCTAGAAGGTATGAGGCATGAGCATATTTGTTTTGCATTGATCCCTAGAATTGGTAAAGAAGATACTACTAAGGTACTTGTAGAGGTTGTAGATTTGTTGAATGAGTTTCAATCTATTATTTTTTATAATGTACCTGAAGGTTTTCCTCTAGTAAGAAAGATTAGTCATCAGATGGACCTAATTCATGGAGCTAGTTTGTTGAATAAGGTAGCTCATCTTATGACTCTAGCTGAGAGTGAAAAGTTGAACAAACAAGTGCAAGATTTTTTGCGAAAGGGAATGATTAGAGAGAGTTTGATTCTATGTGTAGTACATGTAGTATTAGCACCAAAAAAGGATGGGGAATGGCAGATGTGTACAAATTCTAGATCCATCAACAAGATCACCATCAAGTAGAGATTTCCCTTGTTGAGAATGGATGACATTATGGATTGTTTGAGTGGAGCTGAGTACTTCATGAAGATAGATTTGAAAAGAGGATATCGCCAGATCTATATTAGAGAAGGAGATGAATGGAGGAAAAACTTTAAAACTAAGGAGGTCTTGTACGAGTGGTTAGTCATGCCTTTTGGGCTAACCAATGCACCAAGAACATTTATGTGGCTAATGAATGAGGTATTGAAAGAATTTTTAGGAAAAAAAATTTATTGTTTATTTGGATGATATTTTTATTTTACAGTAAGATATTGGAGGAGAACTTGATTCATATTCGAAGAGTTTTTGAGAAGCTAAGGGAGGAGAAGTTATTGATTAATTTGAAGAAATGCAGTTTTGTGAAGAGAGAGTTGGTGTATCTGGGATTTGTTGTCTTAGAAAAGGGTCTTAAAATGGATCTAGAGAAGGTGATAACTATCATTCAATGGCCTACCCAAAGGAATTTTATAGTGGTAAGGTAATTTCATGTCCTAGCAAGTTTTTATAGAAATTTTATTAAGAATTTAAGTAGTATTTGTGCACTACTGACTGAAGAAATGAGAGGGGATAGAAAAGAGTTTAAGTGGACTATAGGAGTAGTCAAAAGTTTTGATATGTTGAAGAAGGAAGTTACAAAGCAACCTATTTTGGCACTTCCAAATTTCAATAAGGTCTTTCAAGTAGATTGTGATGCTAGTGGCACTGCAATAGGAGTTGTTTTGATTCAAAAAGATAAGCCTATCGCCTATTTTTCGTGATAAGTTGAATGATGCTAAGAAGAAATATTCTATCTAATCAGGAGTTTTATTCTATAGTTCAAGATTTGATGAAATGGAGACACTATTTTTTTCCAAAAGAATTTATTTTATATAATGATCACCAGGCTTTGTAGTATCTCAATAGTCAACGAAAGTTGAATCAAAGACACTTAAAATGGGTTGAGTTTTTGCAAAGTTATACTTTTGTTTTGAAGCATAGGAGTAGAAGGTCAAGCAAAGTTGCATATGCCTTGAGCAGAAGGCAATATTTTTTGATAGAGATGAATATAGAGGTTGTTGGGTTCAATGAACTCAAGAGTTTTTATCCTGAAGATCTTGACTTTGTAAAAGCTTGGAAGGCTTGTTTGGAGCATGTTACATTGGATAGGACAAGATTGTTGGATTTATTAACCCAAGATGGGATGTTGTTTAGAGGAAGCCAATTGTGCATTCCAAGAAGTTATATGAGATATAATCTAATCAAGGAGAGGCATAGTGGAGGATTGGCTAGACATTTCAGTCGAGATAATACCATTTCTCTTGTTAGTGAGAATTATTACTAGCCATAGTTAAAATAGGATGTGAAGAAGTTTGTACAAAGTTGCAGAGTATGTCAGATGGAAAAGGGAACAAGTCAAAATACTAGATTGTATCAGCCATTACCTATACCTAAGAGGCCATGGGAGGACATTAGCATGGATTTTTTTCTTGGCTTTCCAAGGACAGATAGAGGGAATGATTCCATATTTTTGGTGGTGGATAGATTTTCAAAGATCATATTTCATTCCATGTCATAAAACTAATGATGTTCATATAGTAGAGTTGTCTTTCAGAGAGGTCGTGAGACTACATGGTCTACCAAAGAGTATATTTTTGACAGAGATAGTAAATTTGTTGGTTATTTTTGGAGGAAGTTATGGAAGAAGTTGAAGACATATTTGAAGTTCAGTTCTACACACCATCAACATACTAATGGACAAATGAAGGTGGTGAACAGGAGTTTGGGTAACCTACTAAGATGCTTAGTAGGAGATAATCCCAAGGGATGGGATTTGATTATACCACAGGCAGAATTTACTTACAACAATTCTTTCAATAGGAGCACTAGTAATCACCATTCTAAATTGTGTATATGAGTAGTCCAAGAACTACTTTTGAATTGAGGAAAATGGATAAGGAGGAGAAAAGTAGTGTTGAGGCTGAAGATTTTGTTGAGCACCTGAATAATTTGCATGAAGAGGTGAAGAAACATATTGATATGATGAACTCACAATATAAGGCAAAGGAATATCAGAAAAGGAGGTATAAGGAGCTTCCGATAGGAGATGAAGTCATGGTTCATTTTTGAAAGGAGAGGTTTCCAGTTGGTACATACAAGTTAAAGATGAAGAAGTTTGGACATTGCAAGATCCTAAAGAAGCATGATTCAAGAAATATCTATGAGGTAGAGTTTCTTGATGGAATTCATATTTCACTTGTGTTTAACATTTTAGATTTAATAGAATATCATGAAGGAGGAATTGATGAAGAATTAATAGAAGCACAATGGAATATTCTAGCACCTACTTCAAAAAAGGAGGAGATAAAAGAAATTTTGGATAGTTGTGTGGGTAGAAGCACAAGAAATAGATAATATGCAGAGTACTTGGTGAAGTGGAGATGAAGGCTTGTTGAAGATTCATCATGGTTGTTTGAGGCCGAGGTTAACCATTTGGGTTTTCCTCTAGCTCTTGAGAAGTGACATGGTCACTTTTCAAATTACCCTGGGTGTCTGATGCAGGAGCATCTAGTAGTGTAGAGCAATCTTGCATCACGCAAAAAATGTGTTTCCTTAATTTCTTTAGTTGTTTTGAGTTCCATGATGGCACTTAAGGGGTGTAAGTCACAAGTAAGAAAAAGTGAAAAATGGTAACTTACTATTTTTAGTAAGTTAGCCTAATTGGGCTCGTATGGACCTAAACTTTTACCCCAAGGAGTAGAACTAAAGAACATTTCCAGTTGTAAAATAATCATCTTAATACCCTACACATTTTGGGAGATATTGAAGTTTCTATCCCAAGAAATTTCTCCAATGCAACTTCAAATTCAATTAGAAAATCTTAGAGGCCCCGAAACAACTTGAAAAGTTGACAAACCAACCTCTAGTGTTCGGCATTGTAGATCTCTTTGAGATCTTTCCAATGATATGTTATAATAGCAAATCTGACACTCGGTTCAAAAGTTATGGCCCCACAAAGTTGGCCCACTAAAAACTAAATTTCATTAAAAATTCTTCCTAGGAAAGAAATCAATCAGTGAGACTTTTGGCACTAAAACAAAAGGGAAAGTTGAACTTTCTAGAACATTATAGGGCAATTATTGGGGTAAAATAAAAAGGGATAAGTGGGGGTTGTAGAAGTGGCTCCATTAGTGAAAATTATGGTGCTTAATAATATATTTTGTTTTCAAAGTTGATTTTGTTGTAATGAATCAAGCCCATGAGGTTGTAGCATGTAAGTTTTGAATCTGTAATTTCATTTCTTGAAAAATAATTAAAAGTGAGTTATTTTCTATCTTGCATCTTTTGTGTGTGTATCTATTGTTGTGATTGTGTGGGTTTTGGGTGGTGTGGCCCTCATCAAGAAGAATCATTTAGAAAATCACATCATTGGAGATAAGATAAAAGGAGTATTGATAAGAAGCAGAGTTGTTGGTGAATTAAATTTGTGTTTATTTTATGAGATTGAACCAAAGATTGTAAGTGAATCTTGTAAAGATGAACATTGGATGGAAGCAATGAAAGAGGAAATTTTATAGATTAAGAAGAATAAAACTTGGGAATTGGTCCCAATATTGACAGACAAAAAACATTATTGGATCAAAGTGGGTATTTGGAAATAAGTTGAATGAGAGTGGAGAAGTGGTTAGAAACAAAGCAAGGTTTATGTGTAAAGGTTACTCACAAGTAGAAGGCATAGATTTTCAGGATAATTTTTCTTCGGTGGAAATAATGGAAGCTAAAATGATGTTCTTAGCATATGTTGCTCATAAATATTTCAAGGTCTTTCAAATGGATGTCAAGTATGCATTTTTGAATGGTGAGCTAGAAGAACAGGTCTACATGGAATAACTGGAAGGATTTCAGTTGTCAAATCAATCGAATATTATGTATAGATTAAAGAAAGCTTTATATGGATTGAAGCAAGCTCCTAGAGCTTGGTATGTAAGGTTAGATATGTATTTGATTCAACAAGGTGTCAAAAAAGGTACGACAAATATTAATTTGTATTTTAAAATCGAAAATGACAAAATCTTGATTATGGTTGTATATTTTGATGACATTATTTTTGGACGAAATGGAAACTATGTATAAGTTTTTTGTGGAAGAGATGCAAAAATAATTTGAAATGTCTATGTTTGGATAGATGAATTTATTTCTTGGATTGAAAATTAATCAAACGGAGAAAGGAATTTTTATTTCATAGTCTAAGTATGTGAAAGAGATGTTGAAGAAGTTTGGGATGGATGGTTCCAAACCGGTATACACTCCTATGGTGACTAGTTGCAAATTAGGTAAATATGATGATTCACCTAAGGCTGATCAGACCACATATAGATCTATGATTGGTGGACTACTGTATTTGACTACTACTAGACTAGATATTATGCATGTTTTCTATCTTGTGGCTAGATTTCAAGAAGATCCTAAGAAAAAATATGTTGTTTTTGTTAAAATAATATTCAAATAGTTGAATGGCACTCCAGATTATGGGTTATGGTATCCTAGGGATACTAACTTTACACTAAGTGCTTATACAGATGCAAATTGGGCTAGATGTTTAGATGAAAAAAAGAGTACAAGTGGTGGTGCATTCTTTCTTGGTTGTAGATTGGAGACATGTTTGAATCAAGATTCAGTTTCCTTGTCTACTACCGAAGCTGAGTATATTATTGTTGCATCTTTCTATACATAAGTTTTATGGATGAAACAAACATTGAAAGATATCACAGTGGTGTATTATGATCCTATTTCTATCTTCTATGATAACACAAGTGAAATTAACATTTCAAAGAATCTAGTGATGCACTCAAGAACAAAGCATATATCTATCAGGTATCATTTATTGAGAGAGAAGGTTGTGGAGAATGAAGTAAAGCTTGAGTATGTCCCTCAAAAGGATCAAATTGCTAATATATTTACAAAGGCTCTTCCTAAAGATACTTTTGATTATCTCTGAGAGAAGTTAGGGGTTATTGCCCCTCCTTTCTTGAACTAGATGCATATGGAGATGCATCAATCTGATGGATCTATGGATCTATCTTTCTTCTAGACTGATGATTGGTGGCTACCTCTCAAGGGGAGTGGGTAGTGTCATGTGTTGTCATTGTATGAGTATTGTGTTTTTAATTTCAAAGAGGAAATCAATGTAAAATATTCCTTTCCTTTGCCATTGATGTCAAAGGGAGAGAGGAAGAAAGTGAAAAAGAAAAGAGGAAGAATGTGAAAAAGAAAAAAAGGAAGAATGTGAAAAAGATTATCTACTAAGGTGGAGAAATAGAAAGAAAAATCTTGAGAAGTGTATTCAAAGCTAGTATGTTGTATTTGATGGTTTTTCACATCATGTGTTGCCATCAATGACAAAGGGGGAGATTTTTGCAAGAATTAAGGTGTTTTAATTTATGTCAACTGGTCAATTGGTTATCATCTAGTTGTTATTGTTATTAATCTCATGGATGTAGGTTATTGGCAGTATATGTCAAGGATATTGAGAAAATTGTATTGAAGAAAGGTTGCAAGTGTTTAGTGGTTGCTCTGGTATTTGCTCCTATATTTTTGTGGTTCAAATATGTTGTTCATGATTGTTGGAAATTGCTATATCTAGATTTTTGGCTTCTGATTCATTATATAGTGCAAGTTATGTTCACCAGTTGTGAACTATGGTTTTTTGTGTTTCAGGTTCAGGTTCATGAGAAATGTTGTTGGTCCGTATTTCTCTTTGGTAAAGTCTTATGAATTGCAGTTCTAGAGTTAAGTTGTTATGATTTCATTGAAGATAATTTTGGTCTTTGGAAGGATCATTCTTAATTGTTCAATGTGTTTTTCACTGGTTTAGACGACCTTGTGTTAAACACTATCTTTAAAGTTGATGAAGTATCTTGGATCTATTTGGGTCCCTATCAAGTGTGTGCTTGGGTCCCCCTCATTCTAATTCCACCCTAGGATGTTTTGGCATCAACCTAATTAGAATTTAATGTTGGGTGGCTGACTTTGGATATGTTTCAAAATTGAAGATGGTATAAATACAAGATGAGTTAGTGGTGAAATATGATGCAAGATATAAGTGCAAAGAAATAGAGTAGATAGATGCGAGATAGATGCAAATCAGTGAGTGTGTGTGATGGAAGTGTGGTAGATTAGTGCAAAGCCTAAATGTTGAGTTTCTAGATGTAGTGAGTCAAAGGTGTACTCTATCATTCATGCATGTCTGCAAGTGTTTGAGAAAATTGTGGTGGAAATCTCTATTGCATTGAGATTGTATTCTCTCTGTAACATATACCTTCTATCTTCTTTGTATCTGTGTGACAGTGAGCCCTCTAGGTTGTTAACCCTATTGGATAGTGAGTCTTGATCTGAAAGGTGAATCCTTGTTTTCATAGTTAGCCTCATTTTTTAAGAAGTGAGCCTTTTGTAATCAGTTTTGATATTCTCTATAGTGTGAGTTAATCCTCACCGTGGTTTTTCCCTTATTGGGTTTTCCATGTAAAGATGGTGTTGTTATGTTTATGTGATGGTTTTTAGTTTCTACACTTGCACTTAATGTTTAATCATTTTAGCAGTGTTAAGGATTTGTTCTGGTGAATTAATTAAAGGTTTAAATTTGTTACAATTGATTCAGCCCCCCACTCAATTGTCTTGTTCAACAAAGATCTTATAATTTCAAGTTTACTATGTATTGGTCATTGCAAGTTTCTTAACTTATAACTTAAGTCATTGGATTCTTCTGTGCAACTGGTCCCATTTCCTAGTAGTTACCAAATTGGTAGATATTTAATAACTTTAATAATTCCTAAGTTGTGTGATAAATATTTTCCTTTACCTTGATCAACAACTATTATGAATCCTAGAAGATCGAGAGCCTCACCACCATCCCACTGTGTGTGTGGTGGGTCCTCATCTAGCTTAATGATATAGAGGGCTAGTGACATGTGTCATGTAGAACCACATAGCGTGAGGTGATGGAAGTGGATGATGATGCATGAAGAAATGTGGTGATGAGGGATTGCTCAATATGACAATTCACATTGGTGTTGTGAATTGTACTATGTTGATGTAGGTGATTGATGGTGTTAGCCTGTCAACCCACTGAGAAATAGTGTGTTTGTGTCTTTTCCTTGCAAGATAGTAGGCTTGTGACATGTTGCTTGGTGGTACCCTACACTAAGCATATACCATGTGAAGAAGATGGACAACGATTATTTAAATTTATTTTATCCAATGGTCACATTTTAAAGTTGAGTGATGAATGTGGAACGACAGATCATGGTGTGAATGATGTAGATCATTGTGTTAGGTTTGAAATGAAGAGTCCTTAATGGCTATGATAGTGTGAATGAGAGTTTCAACTATAAACTAACTCTATGAATGAATTCAATTGGTCTAACCACTCCAACTACCAATTTTTATTGGTGATGTGATGATTAAATAAATAATATAGATATGTAGGTGGTGAAAAATTAGATTATGATCTGAAATAGAGAAAATGCATAAATAGAGAATACACTAAAAGAAAAAGAGAAAGTGAAAAGATGTAGTGGATGATTAGAACACAAAATAAATTCAAAAGATATTAACAAGGGTTTATATCTAGGGGCAGAAAAAGTAGATGCAACGAAGAGAACTAAGTTGTAGAAGTTGCAACAAGGAGTTGAGCAGTTACAAATTGGGTTGCAACATTGAACTAAGTTCAATTGAACAAATTGTAATAACTTGCTTTGTAAATTTGATTGGTGGGTGCCATCAGATATTTGGGTAGGTGCTTAAAGTAGGGAGTTGGTGCTTCCTTGGGGTAGGTGCTCATAAAACCAACGAAATGATGTCTCCTTAGGGTCGGTTTCCTTAAACTTTATATTTAGAAGAACTGATTATGAGGCTAGGTTAGGATAGTAACTCATAGTAGCTATTCTCAGTGTGGTTTTTCCCATATTGGGTTTTCCACATATATCTTGTGTTATGTGATGTTGTGTGTATATGATTACTTCTCTACATGTCATGTTTTAATCTACACATAAAATTCCAAAGGGGTTAATCAATCTAAGGCATTAAACATTGAATTTTTTAATTAATCTACTAATTCACCCCCCTCTCATTAGATTGTTGTGTTCCAAAGATTGTTATCAGAGCCCTAATTCCATAGGACAAGCTTAATCAACTATGGTAGATCTTGGAAAATTGAACAAAATAGCCATTCAAGAAGGTTCTTCTACAAACAAGGCACCTAGGTTTGATGGATCAGATTATGCCTTCTAGAGTATTATGATGGAAACATATTTGGGATCTTTAGGGTTTGATGTTTGTATGTCTATTAAGAATGGATATATACCACTGGCTATAGCCCCTAATAATGTTGCATGAAAGAAGGATTATGAGAACAATGCAAAGATAAAACATGCTATTCCTTTTGCTTTATCTAGTTTGGTGTTTTTCAAAGTTATGCACTATCAAACCATACATGATGTCTAGGAGAAGTTGAGAAGCATCTATGAAGGAGATGAAAAGGTAAATTTTGCAAAGCTGCAAATTCTTAGAGCCAAGTTTGAAGGTCTAAAGATGAGTGAAGAAGAAAGGATTGCATACTATCTTCTTAGAGTTGATGAAGTTGTGAACTCTATCAAAGGATTTGGAGAAGTAAAAGACTCAATTATTGTAAAAAAATTATTGAGTTCCATGTCATTTAAATATGACCACAAAATATCTATAGTTGAGGAAGAAAAGGATATTGAAAAACTAACTCTTGATGAACTACATGACATATTCACTACCTATGAGATGAATATTGGAAATGCAAAACCATCCAAAAGGGATACATTCAAGGCTGCAAATAAAGAAAAATCTAAATCACCCAAGAAAGAAAAAGAAGAAGTGTCTACATCCAATAATGAAGAGATTGATGAGGAAGATTCAAATTTCATTAAGAGATTAAGAAGAGGCTCTAAAAAATATAGAGGTAAGTTACCCTTCAAGTGCTTTGACTATGGTTAAGTAGGTCATTTTTCTACTAAATTCCCTTACAATAAAAAGGATAACTTTGACCAAGAAGTAGATGGTAAAATGAAGAAACCCTACTTCCCTAAGAGAAGAATTTTTAAGAAAAAGAAGATTCTATACATCCAAGAGGATAGTGATGCATTTGATGTGTTTGATATTTTGGATGATGAACTAGATTATGCCTTTTTGATGAAAGAAATGAATTTCTTTTCATGGAAAAATAGTCTAAAGAATAGAAAAATGGAAAAGTAGTGAACCTTGTTGAAGAAGGTGAAGAGGAAGGAGAAGTTGATCTATAAGGAGCACTTATATGTACCCTAAATGAGATATATGATCTAAGAGAGGAGTTTGAGAAACTGAAAAATGAAAATAAACATCCGAAGAAACCTGCACAAAAGGAGACTGAAAAACTCACTAAAAGTCTTGATGAATCCAACCAGTTAGTCATGAGCATGAAGCTTCAAGTAGAGGAAGCCAAAAGGATTGAGGAGGTAGTGAAATCATTGCAATCTGAATTTGATAAATGCATGCAGCTAGAGGAGGAAAAAATTGCATTAAGAAAGGACTTTGAAAAGGCCAAAGAACAAGTAGAGAAAGGCCTAAAACTGAAGGAAGGCTTAGAAATTCTTGATGGATTGTTAAGTATGCAAAAGCCTTCTAACAAATAAAAATCCATCTTAGGTGTTGAGAAAGGAAAGAATACATTTACCAGTGCTTTTGCAATATTATATGAGATATTTAGATTAGGAGAAAAGTTTGGTATAGATGGTGAGAAAGCCTACAAGGAGAACACCTCTAAAAAGGAAAAGGATGTAGTTGAACTGAAGAAAGTTGAAGAAAAGAAGTCTGCTACAAATAAGAAGAATAACCAGTTAGTTCCTTATCAGCAAAAGAAGAAGCAAAACCTAAGAATAACTGATGCAGAAGGATTCACTAGAGTGAGAGATTTGAAGAAGCCAAGTCAAAGAAAACCCCCTTTTTCTATACAAGGAAATGTTATGATCAGGTACGCTTCACATTTTTATGTGTATTGTTATACATGCAATCAATTTGGTCATAGAGCTAGAGAATATGGAGTAGTTCCTAAAAGGAGAACAAAGTTTGTAAGCAATAATCCATTTTCTCCTTTAATAGATATGAATATAATGTGTTACAACTATCAAAATTTTGGTCATATTGCTAAGAATTGTAGAAAAAAATTCATGAGACCAAATGTACAAAATGAGAAAAAGAAAACCACTTCACCTAGAGTAAATAAAGAGTCTAAATCTCTTGAGAAGAAGGAAGAGAAGGTGGAAAAGAAACCTAAGAAAGAGTGGAAAGAAAAAGATCATATTCCCACACAATCAATGATTGCACAAACAACACTTCATGCTAAAAAGAAAAAAATGTGGGTGATAGATAGTGGCTACTCCAAACATATGATAGGTGACAAGAGAAAATTCATCCAACTCAAGAAATACAAAGGAGGATTAGTTATTTTTGGTGACAATATTGCAATAAAGATCTATGGTAAGGGAATATTGAGTTTAGATTGTAAAAATCCTACTAAAGATGTCCTTTATGTTGAAGGATTGAAGCACAACCTGCTAAGTGTGAGTCATATGTGTGACAATGGTTATAAAGTTACATTTAATTCAAAAGGATGTAAGATGTGGAAAAATGGAAAAAAAATTGCACAAAGAGTAAGAAACGACTCCAACCTCTATAATCTTTGTGAAGTAAAAGTTCAGAGTTGTTTAATAGGTCAATTTTATGAGATTTGGTGATGGCATAGGAGTTTGGGGCATGCAAATTTTGATCATTTAGTGAAATTAAGTTCAATAGGTCTGATACGACACATCCCCAAGATAACTAAGCCTACAAATATCATTTGCAAAGAATGTCAGCAGGGAAAGCAAACAAGGGTTAAAGTTGAAATAAAGGAATATTCAACCACCAAACTCTTACAATTGGTTCATATGGATTTATGTGTTCCCACAAGGACAAGAAGACTAAAAGGTGAAAGATACTTCATGTTGCAATAGAACTGAGTGGTGTATTTGTGAGCTTTTTGAGGTGGATAGAGAATACACTAAAATAAAAATGGAAAGTGTGGAGATGTAGTGGATGACTAGAACCCAAACAAAAGGTAGAAGATCTTAATTAGGGGTTATATCTAAGTGAAAGGTAGAGAAATAAGTTGCATAGGCTGCAACAAGGAGTTGAGAAGTTGCAAATTGGGTTGCAACATTGAACTGAGTTCAATTAAACAAATTGTAATAACTTGCTTTATAAATCTGATTAGTGGGTGTCATCAGATATCTATGTAGGCGTTGAGAGTAGGGATTTGGTGCTTCCTTGGGGCAGGTGCTCCTAAAACTAGGGGATTGATGTTTCCTTAGGGTTGGTTCCCTTAAACTTTGTATTCAGAAGAATTGATTATGAGACTCGATTAGGATAGTAGCTCCTAGTAGCTATTCTCACAATGGTTTTTCCCATCTTGGGATTTCCACGTATATCTTGTGTTATGTGATGTTGTGTGTGTATGATTACTTCTTTGCATTTCATTTTTTAATCTATACATAAAAGGACAAAGGGGTTAATCAGTCTAATCCATTAAACATTAAAGTTTTTAATTAATCTACTTATTCACCCCCTTTTAGTAGATTGTTGTGTTCCAATATTCCAAACTCAATGGAAGAGACTAATGTTAATTTTAAACCCAAAACAAATGTTCCTAAGTTTATTTTAAACTTCCAAGGCATAGTTACAACATCATGCATTCAAGATTTTTCTTAGAACCAACACCAAGATATGTAAATATGGCTAAAACACTAACATTTAAAATTAGATTACAAGCCATATCAAGAGAGGTTCTTTTACCAATAATATTACAACTAGCATCACACCTTGGTGTGCAATGGGTATGCCAAAGAGTGTTGGAAGGTCAATTCAAGAAAAATGTGGTCTATTTTCTATAATTTTTGTCATCTATGAGGTCAATTGGTAAAGAGAGATATAGGGACAGATAGAGCCCAAGAGAGATAATGAGATAATGAGATCTAGAGATAGAGGGAGATATGGAAGAAAAAATATGGAGATATAGAGATAGAGAGACAAAGATATATCGATATAGAGGTCTAGGAGAAGAGAGAGGGAGAGAGAAAGGGGGAGAGAGGTGGATGGATAAAGAGGAGACACACACTCTATGTAAATTACCACATGATAAATGTATGCAATATATTTCACCACATCAAAAGAATGCTCATGTTTATGCTCATGTTCATGGAAATTACTATGATTATGGTTATGGTCATGGAAATTTTCATGATCATGATCATGGTTGTTTTCCTGGTTATGATTGTGATTGTTCTCATGGCCATGTTTATATTTGCAAATACCACGATCACAATCATGATTGTGAAGATGATTTGTTATGTTTCAAACATTGTCTATGTTTGAATTCTATTATGTTTTAATTTATTTTCTATAATGAATGTATTGTCTTGTAAATTTAGTTGGATAGGGTAGTTTTCTATAATTTTGTGCTTGTTAATAAATTATTGGAGGACTTCTTGAGTCATTGTGTAAGAAATCTATAATTGGAGAACTAATTGAGGAATACCCCTATCAATTCACAGATCAAGATATATTAATGAACAACTCACTAAGAATAATTCTAACTTAAAAATGATTGAAAGTAGTATAATAATTTTTATTATTTAAATAAAATGCTTAGAAGTTAAAACCATAGAAGGAAGAGAATTTTATGTATATTATTGAATATGAAATGAATCAAAAATATAAAACATGAAGGAAAAACAAATCATGATAATATAATTATCCTAAGAATATATTATTTATTGTGGAGAAACCTAGTGTGATCAATGAAAAATACTAGTTCTAAATGGAGAACAATGTACCATTATGGAATCTAACACCCTAGAGCATCTTCACTACTCTTCTTTATGAATATTTAAGACACTTAGGCCTTGTTTTTCCTATCATACTTCCCCATATGGATGCTACAATTTCAAATCCAAAAATTTATATGTATACAACCACATTATTATGCTTGACATATCACTTACACATTTTGTGAAATATAAGTTGGTTTATTACCATTTTGGATCCCATTTGGGTTAATTTCAATCATCATTCATTCACGTTATAATTAATTGGAAATGTGTCAAAAATATATTATAGTAGGATTTGAATTCATCTAATACTACCTAGAACACCTACCTCTTCTTCCCATTAGATTTCAAAGTGTTTGGACATTCCTCAAAACCTTCAACTTAGCAAGAAATAACCTTCTAAGTTTTTCATCTTATTTTCCTCTTCTTTATGTTCTATCAATTTTGAATGTGAATTCATAGTCAATATTTTAGATGAGATGTCTATGCATCTTTATGTGTTTGATTTATCTATTCCATGTCCTTTGTCTGGGATTTTTCACTTCATTTCTATTTTTATTATGTGTTTCCTTATTTTTACTCTATTTTACATAGATGGAAGAGAACAAAAAAATCAATACAAAATACTCAACTTGAAAATAAGTTGAATTTTTTAAGAAAAATAACCTATGGCCACTTGGTAGTAGTAGGATACTATAGACTAATGTAAAAAATCACATAATGTACCATACGCTCACCAGAACCTGGTTCATTCTAAAACCATCATCTCCTTTTAGATTCAAAATTTTTTCCAAGAAGTAGACGTCCCTATTCTATAATTTTGACCAAAATATCAGAAAAAATTAAGGAAAATAAGAGGTCATTTTCTTTTGTTTTCCTCATCAATGCAAATTCATTAATTTAGACAACTAAATACTTTCTAAAAGAACCACAACCTAAAATTCACAATCTAATCCTTGGAAAGGAAAAAAGGTTGTGAGTTCTTAGCCAATGTCAAGTCTGAAATATAGAGCTTTTAGGAGGAAAAATGGTGTAAAATATTTTCAATATCAATTCTATTATTTTTCAATACTTTTAGATTGTATATTCTAATACTGCATGTAAAATTTGAAACATGAGAGCACATAAGTAATTTCTATTCTACAATTTTTCCCCCATCATGTAAAAATGAGCTTAATATTTCAATTAATTCTAGCCAGAAAATGAAAATCAAATTCAAAATCTTTAGTAGAAGATAGACATCACTATTCTATAATTTGGATGAGCCAAAATATGAGAAACAGCTAAAAAAACTAAGATACTACCAAGTGAAGACATCCTTAATAGATTTTTTATTTCTTAATTCATTGAAAATTCATTACTTGACTCCAAGTGCCTTCCTAAAAGAATGACAATAAAAATTCACAATCTAATCCTTGGGAAGACAACAATGTTTAAGGCCCTAGCCAATGTCAAGTGTATTAGTTAATCTTCAATCATTTATAATCTATTATTTAAAAATTGAAACTTCATGTAATATGCGTAAGATGCAAACATGATAATTTCTATTATATATTTCTTCCCATAACATTTAATATTATATTTAATATTTTAACAAATTCTCGTTAGAAAATAAAAATTAGATTAGGTTGAAAAAATTATAAATATATATTTTGTAAATTCTAAATAAATTTCAAATTTTGATGCTTAAAATAATAAGATAAGGCCATTGAATTATGAATTACTAACTTTGAATGTGAGTGGAAGGTACATTTTAGTTTTGTCAAATTTGCACCAACATCACATTATATTGTCACAAAAAAAGAAGTGGTATCCTTGATAGTTTGTTTTTATGTGATTGCGTATTGTTTCATTCCTGCAATTTTTTAGCAAAATGAGACTATGCTAGATGCCAATTAAAGAAAGAAAAAAAAAGGTCTAGACATTGCGTAACAAAAAAAGGAACTATAACAACAGATAAAATTTGCAAAGCTTAACGACACAAAAAATGACTAGCAATTTTACCTGGGAAATTTCCCTAACATGAGCAAAATGGAGAATATTATAGTTACTATTTAAAATTATTGCAAGGAAGAATGAATACAAAAAACACAAAATCGACCAATAAAAATAGCAAAAATTCAATGGTGAAGATGGTCTTCATCATCTTGCATCATTCCTTGAACAACTTGTGTCATGGATAGCCAAAGTCAACTTGCCTCTATTTAGATAGGAAATTCCTTCAACATAATTACTTAGGGAAAGAGTGCAAAAGTTCTTTCAACATTAAAATACATTGCATTTAACTAATTTCAAAGAAACTGAACAAGAGAGAGAGAGATATTGATGTCACCATCGCTCCTCGAACCTTCGAATCCCAACATGGTTTCCACACGACCCTACCATGGGAAACTAATAAGGTTCACTTCCACCATGGTAGGAAATAGTCACATTGCCCAAAAACACTCAAAAATTATAAATGCATATTTTGTAAATTCTAAACAAATTTCAAATTTTCATGCTTAAAACAATAAAACAAGGCCATTTTATTATGAATTATTAACTTCAAATATTTTTGGGAAATAATGTTTCTCTTTCACAACATGAAATTTAGGTAGGATAACACTCAAACACACAATAATGAACTCCAAAGGAGAAGGTAACAAGAGCCATATCAATGGTCTCAACAATCCTCCCTATGGAATACCACAATACCTCTCACACAAGACAATCCAAGGCATTGAGAGGTTATAACACCCACCAATCCATTTACAACCTTTTGAAATGGAAAACAATAAGCATTTGATAAGATATTGAAAACTTACCTCTCGTTCTAGCAAAATTTGAAAAGAGGAGAAAATTAAACACGCCTTGTGGATGCAGAAATCTACGCATGAACATGATTTTCTACCAATTCCTATTTGGATGCTTCAAAACCCATCCAATTTTCCCTCTAATTGTTCCCACAATCACAAAAATCAAGAATTTGGGGAAAAGAGGTTTTTTTCTCTCCAAATTCTTCATAAAATAAAAAACATAAAATGAAAAAAAAAAATCATTTTCCTTTTCCTTTTAACCCCTTTTTCCTTTTTAAATAAAATAGCATGTTTTATTTTCTAATTAATCAAATTAAATCCCTATTTCCAACTAAGATAAATTATAACATTTAAATATGATCCAATTTTCTATTCCACACTCAATTTACAATTTAAGTCTATATTTAAGCATATTTTTTATTACTTGCAGAAATCAGAATTTAAATAAATTAAATTAATACAAGTTATAATTTTGTTCCTGAGTTGAAACTCCAAAAATAACCCCAAATCCCGATAATTGATTAAATTAATTCCCCAATTATCATTTGAGGTATAATTTCACTATTAAATCCATATAAGCATTTAACTAAATTAAATTGTGGAAATAGGAAATTTAACAAGACATCAACCACACATTCACGAGACATCTACAAAAGGGTTACAATATCTAGAATCATACCAATGGAACTATATGGGTCAGCATGGGTAAATAATAAGGGAATCACACTCAAATTGAGTATGACACGTAAGGAAAAATAATAAATGGCCAATGTGACATATCCTTATTTATCCACCATCAGAATATATGCACACTTGTGAAGCTAGGTGGAGAAATACCTAGTACCTGTAACCACTCAATGCACATGTCAAGCATACCTATTCCATATATATATATATATATATATATATATATATATATATATATATATATATATATATATATATATATATATATATATATATATATATATATATATATATATATATATATATATATATACATGCATATATATATACATGTATACATGTATATATATATATATATAAATGTATATACAGGTATACTTATGCATATATATATATACCCAACAATGTACAACATCTTATCTATAATTTCATTACATTTAAATGATACAGTTCATGATAACATTTAATTACATCTAGGTTAATACGTATATTCATGAACGAAAACATAATAATAATCACTCAAGAAAGCTCACATCATGTACACATTCCAAAACACCTCCAAAATTAAATATATCCATCCCTTTTCAAGGGACTTGTAAATACGACACACATGCACTTCCATGTCATTTACATCATGTAAATAAAAAAAATAACCATAGAGGAAACAATGAATTAGGACATAAAAAAATAATACCAAGGCATGAACATATAACATCTCAACATAAATGAAATAGGATGCTCTCATTAACATCACATACTAAGAATAGGTAGGCACTACAACCCATAAAAGGGGTGACAATATTAACGTTTCTTTTACAAGATATTGACATTGGTGTTAAGCACATTTTTTGTTTCATATTCTTTTCTTTATTATTTCCATGTTAGTAAAATGAACTTAGATAAACTTTGATTTTGGCATAAAATGAATGTAATGAGTTAGGAAATATTAATTATAATATCATTGGAATGCAGGTTAGATTACTTTTCCCTAATGCTAGTTTATGTACACAAGGACCTGCCATTATGTTGTTTGTTATGCCATTTGGATTCTCCTCGAGAAGGGAGAGTGATTGGGATGTGAGGAACATTCCTCTTCATCTCCTGTGTACTAGACTTATTTTTGAGTCCTTTATAGAACTCCCAAATTTTGGGAAGAATATTATCTATTTTCTTATATTTTGGAGATTAAGTGTGATTGTCCACCTTGGTTTCCTATTCATTTATATCTATTTTTAAGTTAAATTGGAGTTGTATCTTGTTTTTCTGATTCCAAGGAATTGTTCCTAAATACAAAACCTAGAAGTGGTAATCCATTAAATATTTGGTCATGAATATAGCACAATAAAGGGACTACAACACAAAAAAAGGAGTACAATTCAATTTTTATACTTTAATTCTAATGTAAGCCTTTAGCCCAAAAATTATACTTTAGCATCAAACTAGGACACTTAACTAATAGTGCACTAGTGTGCTTCCTAGGTGATATTGTCATGTCTAGGTTCTAGTGTCCTTTTTGGGCACTATAGTCCTCAATTTCATTAGACAATAGGAATTTATAGGTATTTCCCAAGAAAAAATTACAAATGAAATTTTTACCCTTGGTCTTGTGAGACTTCCCATGTTAATTTGTTGACAACGATCATTATATAATATTTTTGTCATCTTTTACATTAGGAAGCTCATGTCAGTATATGGAAAATAACATATTTTTTAGTAGATCAAGGGCTTGTAACTAATAGTGGGGAAAACTCTTTTGAAGACTCATCCCTTTTTTTGGGTATTTTTATCAGGATATATCCCACATATTCATTGGTATGTGTACCATGCATATAGAAAACTAGTGGTTGTTCTATCTAGTTGAGATATGATATCTCCTAGTTGTCCAACCTCTTGTATAGGTTTCCTTTGTAATTGCAAGTTTCAACAAGTGTTTTATGTAGTGGATTTGAGTTATAAAATTCCCTTATCCTACCCTTACATTTTTCATGAGATATTATTGTATTGACCCAAATATTAGACCCAAAAATACCAATTTTTTGTATTATTATTTTATTCAAGATATTGAGTGTTCATTAATCTGTAAAATTAGGTACTTCTACCCATATGGGGTAGGTATTTTTATAATCCAAGATCAGTATTAAACCATATGGATTAGGAATTTATTCATATAGTGCATGAGTTCATCTATCAATCTAGGATAGGCATCTACGCAAATGAGTTAAGAATCTATTCATAAATGATAGGCATATGCTCTACCTAGAGAATTAGACTCATAAGAACCATTTGAGTCTTGAGTCATTCTATAAAGATTAAATTTACCCTTTATGATTGCACAAAGGTCTCCATTTTTAGGAGTATAATTTATAAATAAAATAAAATAAAATATTGAAGCTCACCTCAAAATTTGGCCTAACCTTGAAAAATCTAAAAATGCATCTAAGATTATTTTGAGTATGAAAATAATACATTTTATCTTGATAATTCTATAGGACATTTTACTCCCTTCATCGAATGATTTTCTTAAGGAAATAGTTTCACTCAAGATAGTGATGGGGTTTGTGTGGAGAATTTATCTAAACTAGATCTACAATGATTTTTTTAGCTAAGTGAATATTAGATTCAACTCATCTTTCCTTTTGACATCCACACACATACAAATAAATAAGCTTCGTTGTAGTTGTAATCGATAGTATGAAATATTGAATTTTCATAGCCAAGTCCTCTATGGTTTTCTCTATGGTTTCATTGACCTGGTAATATATTGTATGCAATAATCTATACAATTTTGGGTTATATTACATAGCTAGATGAAGGATTGGATGGATATGTAAGTGATTGTAGAGAAGATCAAATCATCACTAGAACAATCAGTATAGTGAGAGTGAGGTGGCATCGACAATGCCCCTAATTTTGGGTTCATATAGGTTATATTTACCCTTCTATATATTATTGTTTGCCTACATTAATATCCTATTTTGTAGTGGTGGCATCAGGAGGGCTATTCCTATTCTTTGAATGTTTTATTTTTTATTTTTATTGTTGTTATCCAATAGTTTTGGTAGCCATGCGGCTTCATAGTGTTACAAAAGGTAAAACCTTAAAATAAAATATAACACCAAGATAATGGAGGGGGGTAATCAAAGGGGAGCCCCCTGATAAACTAGATAGTGCAAAGATCAATAATGATAAAATAGAGAAATCATTTAAAGATATACTTCCAGGGTCTACGGTAGTGATTCTAGAGGAAGCAAAATTCATTCCAGTGAGCATTGAAGAAAGAAAAAAAATGAGACAAGAGGAGGGAGGAGAAGGTAAGTACTCCTCTCCCAACCCTAAAATTTTTATAATTTCTCCCAATATTGAAATGTTGAATTCTATTAGTAGTGAAGAAAAAAGGCTAAAAATGTTGTAATTTTTCTAGCAGTTGTTGATTGTGATAAAATTCATGCAAGAAGGTATTTAGATGAATGGTTTAAAAAAAATTGGCAAAAGAAACTAGTTTTTTATTTTCCTTCTGTAGAATGATATAGAAGGGCATTTTCTTAATTTTTTCAAGGATAACAAAACCCCCCAAAAAAAATTGTCCAAACAATATTGGACTATAGGCAATGTTGTATTTAGGGCCATTGCATGGTCTTTAGAGATAATAAAGGAAGAATTTATTTCCCTCTTGTATCTGAGATGGGTGATTGTAAAAAAATTGCCACCCCAATTGTGTAGTTTCTTACCACACTTACTTGCTTAGATGTGTAGAGTATTGAGAATTCAATAGACCAATACTACTATCTTACATATGGATGTAAGGGTGTTTGTTTCACTAATACCTAGGAAAGACATTCCAAAAGAATTAGAAATTGAAATAGGTGGAAAAAATTCAATTGTGGTATTGAGATACTCGATTTCCTAAATGCCTACTTCCTTTGCAAAAAAGAAGGCCATAAAAGAAAAAAAATGCCCCATAATTAAAAGGAACAGTGTAAACCCTAAAGGAAATAAAAAAACCCTAATATAGGGAGTCAAAATAATTTAACTGAAGAAAACCTTAATCCTAATATTGCAAATAAGAATACATATTTCTTGGCTATTGGAAACCCTTCTGAGAAGGATAAAAAGGAAGGTGAAATTAAAGGAAATAATTATGGAAATATGGAACTTCATACAAAAATAAAGGATGATTAGTCTTTTGTGCAAAATCTTAATAACTTCGAACTCATTATTGGAGGGGATATAATTTCCTCTCCTCCCATAAATGAAATTAAACCTAATGGGGATATCAATAATAAGCATTTTGGTGTCCGGTGTCCTCAAGAATAAATTATTTTTGAAAAATTAAATAAATATTCTAGCACCCCTGGAAAAATGGTTGTGACAAGAAAAAATGCACAATAAATAGTGTTGGATGAAATCAAGCAAAGAATAAAAAAGGGAAAAAATGGAAATATAAATAAGCAAAGAAAAGTTGGGGGTGATAGATCATCCATAAAGGACAATAATTAGGTTAAACTCAATGCTACTTTGGATGCCAAAAAATAATCTATTGGTGAGTCTATCAAGTTCAAAGTCAAAAGGAGGTCTAAACCTCTCCTTGAAATTGACCCAATAGGTAAGGAAAATGGAAGGATCCCATTGGGGATAATGGAATTTTTGTATCTAAAAACAAAATTGATAACAATAATATTTTAAATGAAAGGTCCAATGTGAGGCAAAGTAAGGTCTACACAACCTTTGAACTAGCCTTAGACATAGCAGTGCAAGAAAAGATTAGTGAAAGTGGAAATAAAATATTGTATATGGGGAAGTCATATATTGGAAATACCCTCGATAATAAAGAGTATCCAAAAGAAAAATATTATGATGTTGCTAATCAAAATACTAATATGGTTGTTCTACCCAAGGGAAATTTTTTTACAGCTAGTTAGGGACATAAGTAGACAACAAAAATCAAACACTAGTATAGCAACAACAATATATGACTGAAAAAAATACTAATTTTTTTTTATAAATGACTGAACTTGGTCACGTGACCATTAGTAGTTTATTGCTAGTCTTTTATAATGTGGCCAGATTGAAGACTAAACCATTTTTAGTCATTTATTGGTTGTTTTGATTGATTGATTTGGTAGTATATTTAGCCGTTGATTTAATCATTGATTGTTGTAATCTAGTCACTCATTTAGTCATTTTTTTTACTAATATATTTAGTCGTTGATTTAGTCATTGATTGATGTAATCTGGTCACTTATTTAGTCATTTTATTCACTGATATATTTAACTGGTCACTTATTTAGTTGTTCATTTAGTCATTGATTGTTGCAATCTAGTCACTTATTTACTCATTTTCTTATTCACTGATATATTTAGTTATTTATTGTTATTAACTAGTCACTTATTTACTCATTTTTATTCACTAATTTTTGTGCATTGGTAGTGTATTTAGCCACTAATTTTAATCATCATTTTGATCAATTTGGTAGTATATTTAGTCATTTTAATTGGTTGATATTTCAGGATTTAAACATAAAACACAAAAATACGCATCAATCATCAATTGCACACAATAGATAACCATTGAGAAGACAAAATCGATTAACTTTATTAATAAAAAAAGGTGTTCTAGTTACAACTTAGAAATATAGTATTACAATTGTAGTGCTCCTCATTTTTTTCTCTGTTAGACTAACAATTGTTTTGTTTTGGATTGAGACATTATGGTACCTTTTTTGTTGTTGGACTCATTGCTTTGATGATAGTTTGATGATACTTTTATTACTGGTGTTTTATGCTTATGTTATGACTAGTACATGTACTTAATGGATTATGTGGATTAATCTTATTATGAGCATTATGGCATTATCTGGTGATTGTTCCTATCTTGTTGTTAAGCAATTTATTTTTATGCATTGGTGTGGTCACTCATTTGATGTGTTTTGGTGAAAGGGGTAGTGTCGCATTACTCATTCATGAGTACCCTACTACACTGCGATTTCCTTTCATGGTGTGCCCGATTATATGATTATCTATATGCTCAACCATTTTGTGTGTTGTAGGTTGCAAGTACTAGGCATTGACTCCACCTGAATTGACAGGTCTAAGTGTGCCTCAAAACCCAATGGAATTGTTGAACGGAGGTAGCACTTGGTCCCCTATTTTAGCCATCATGTTTGACGAGGATGAGTATTTGATTTTCACACCCTTTCAATGTTGTTTGTATGTTTGGTTTTTTCCATTAGTGTTGTTGTAGTCTTTCTTTTCTACTTTTCTTTGTGGTTAGGTATTGTTTGGTATTTAGTCCATTTAATTTAAATTTGTTTGATAAGTATTTTTTATTTATTGTAACATTAAAATGAAGTTATTAAAGTTAAAAAGGTATTTTTGATAAGTAAAAATAAATGATTTTATATAATTATAGGTTATGATAAAATATCAGAGCCCAAGTTCTAAAACTAGGTACTCTGATTTTATAGGAGTCTGTTATGTTGTCTTAGTTGCTTAGACTCTGAGGATTATGTTTCCCTTATGTCATCCTCACCTAACAACCTGAGACTTGTTCTTTGGTGGTGTCTATGTAGGAGGATGCCTAGAGGTCGAGGTTGGGGATGTGGTAGAGGTTGAGGTGGTGACTGTGTGGCTAACCACCATAATACCCCATCTCAGAGTTCCAACGAGAGTGATCGTGAGGAACAACAGAGTTCTCAGAATGCTCAGGAAAGCGGGGGTCAGAATCTAGGTTAGTTAGAGTTAGAGGAAGCTTAGTTGCATTATTTTCTTGAGGAGGTCTTTTCCCGTCTATGTCCTAGAAAGGAGGTTAATCAACAGGTGGATAGGGAAAGAGAAAGGTCTCCTCGGAGGACAGATGTCACAATAGAGCAGGAGACGATTTTAGTAGGAATATGAGGGATTTCTTGAGGGAATTTCATCCTACTTTTGATGGTTCTAGTGGTGGATTGGAGGCAGAGACATGGTCGATAGATATAAATAGGTGTTTTTTCCATGCATTCGTATGGTAGCAACACTAAGGCGAGATGTGCCATCATGCACCTTAGGGGCTTTGCTTCTACATGGTGGCAGTTGGAGGAACATACATTGCATTTGGATATTGGTTTAGTCTCTTGGGAGATGTTTCTGGAGAGGTTCATATCTCACTTTTTTTCATACCACTGGAGGCAATGTCGTGTTGATGAGTTTCACGAGTTGAGGCAGATGGCTGTCTGTGGAGCAGTATGAGGATAGGTTCTTTGAGCTTAAGCAGTATGCAAGTATTGGTGATTATGAGGCTATGTTGGTTCAACATTTCATTAGGGGTTTGAATGCCTATATCAGTGGGGGAATCTATGTCTTTGACTCAAAAACCATGGAGGTCCAGTAGCAAAGAAGGCTCAGATAGTAGAGGAGAATCTAGCCATGGCATTAGGAGGACAAACAGGTGTGTAGATTGGTAGTGTGCCTCTAATAGGCTTCAGATCCTGAGGTGGTCGATCTCAAGCAGTGGGTTCCTCTAGGAGCCAACATGCACCCGCTAAGGGTGGACAACAACAACAACGTTCCTAGTTCAAACCTAATAACTTTTAGTCTCAGCAAGGTGGTGGTTCTTAGTCTAGGAAAAACTAAAGTTGGAAGTGAGAAAAGCATTATCATCCTGATCAGCTAGCTCAAAGAACACAATTTGTAGTTAGTAGAGGTATTTTCCAGCATTCCAATGCACCCTCAGTTGGCAGGGGGTATGGTAGAGATACAGGATGTTTTGCTTGTGGCCAGCAGGGCCATATAGCTAGGAAATATCCCCAAAAGAGCACATTAGGATTCAGTCAGAGGCCGACAGCTTCAGAGTCGATAGTAGGTGATGCAGGTAGGTCTCACAGAGTGTTTATAGTGGTTGATAGCTGCTAGGTAGAGCATTAGGGCCTAGTTGTGGAGACCATAGGTGTGTTGCAAGGTATTGGAATTTCTATCCTATTTGACTTTGGTGCTTCTAATTCATTCATTTCCCCTTCCTTAGTAGTGTGATGTGGAATGGTGGTAGCAAAGCAAGATGATAGGTGGTAGGTCAAATTTCCCTCCAGAGCTAAAGTAGCACTAGAATCCCTTATGTATGGATGTGGTTTGAAGGTTGGTACTCTCATTACCACAATGGATCTTTGCATCATACCCTTGGGATCTTATGATATAGTTTTGGGTATGGATTGGTTAGATGCTCATCGAGTATTGATAGATTACTGATGTAAGTCAATGTAGTGTGTGGATGATTCAAGCAGGGAAGTAGAGGTAGTTGGCATTCAAAGGCCCATATCCTTGCCTATTATTTCTACTATGCAGTTGATGAGATGTATGTGTTAGGGTTGCTAGTTGTTTGCCATGATGGTTAATTATTTGGAGCTAGGGGAGAGTCGAGAGGTGTCCCTCGACGATCATCCTATCCTTAGGAAGTATGTAGATGTCTCTCCTAGTGAGATTCTAGGGATGCCACCTAAGCATGACATCAATTTTAGGATAGATTTTGTTCTCGGAGTAGAGCCTATTTCTTGAGCTCAGTATCAGATGACCACTTAGGAGTTTAAGGAACTTTAGTTGTAGCTAGATAATTGTTGGATAAGGGGTTCATTCATCCTAGCATCTCTCCTTGGGGAGCACTAGTCATTTTTGTGAAGAAGGATGAATCCCTTTGGTTGTGTATTGACTATCAATAGTTGAATAATTTGAGAGTGAAGAACATATATCCCTTGCCGATGATTGATGACCTCTTTGATAAAACTAAGGGAGATAAGGTTTTTTCAAAGATTGATCTTAAGTTGAGGTATCATCAATTGTGTATCTTTGAGGCAGACATTCATAAGACTACATTTCACACTTGATATGGGCACTATGAGTTCATTGTTGTGCCATTCGGGTTGACGAATGCACCGCCTGTATTTATGGGCTTGATGAATGGAGTGTTTCACATGTATCTTAATAGATTTTTCCTTGTATTCTTGAATTACATTTTGATTTATTTAAGGACTATGGAGGAGAAAGAGGAGCATTTGTGATAGGTATTGCAGTGTTTGAAGGAGAATCAACTATATGCAAATTTGGTATAGTGTGAATTCTTTCAGAAAGGGGTGAGATATTTGGGTCATGACATTTCTGGAGAGGGTATTGTCATGGATCCTTCAAAGATCCAAGCCATCATAAATTGGCTTGTTCCCACCAATGTTGTTGACGTTCATAGTTTTATGGGTTTAGCAGGTTATTATCAATGGTTTGTGAAGGGTTTTTAGAGGATTGCTCACCCTATCACTTCCCTTCAAAGGAAAGGGAAGAATTTCATTTGGTCAGAGCAGTGTCAGGTATCCTTTCAAACTCTTAAGGAGAGGTTGACTAGTGCACCTATTTTAGTAGTTCCTAATCCTACCAGAGATTTTGTGGTGTGTACTAATGCATCTTTGGATGGTCTAGGAGCAGTTTTGATGTATTATGGTTGTGTTATAACCTATGAGTCTCAAAAAATCAAGGATCATGAGTTGAACTATCCTACGCATGACCTCGAGTTAGCCACCATTTTTTATTCCTTGGTGAGATGGAGACATTTTTTGTTGGGGCACTGGTTTGAGTTGCATAGTAATCACCATAGTTTACAGTACATTTTCATGCAACCAAACCTAAATGCCAGGAAAAGACAGTGGATGGAGTTCCTATGTGAGTACAATTTTGAGGTGAAGTTTATCCAAGGAGAATGTAGTCGAAAATTCTCATAATCAATAGAGATATGAGCTTTCAATAGTGACTCTTGGAGTAGATTTGAGGATTCAAATCCTTGCAACACTTCCTACAGACAATTGGCATTAGGAGGTGAGATCTGAGGTTGATTTAGGTAGAGATTTGGAGGAGATATTTGTAGGATATTCTCTTGAGTTGAATGGTCTCTTGCGGCACCTAGGTCACATTTATGTTCCTTCTTCAGGGGGTCTTTGTACCCTGATTATGTTAGAGGCACATTGGGCACCCTATTCAGCTCATCAGGGTGTCAAGAAGATACACACAAACCTCCATGAGTTGTATTTTTGGGCCAAAATGAATAGGGATATTACATATTTTGTCTTAAGGTGTTTGGAATGTCAGAGGGTTAAGGTAGAAAATCAACACCCCATAGGTCTTTTGTAGTTGCATTTTGTTCTAGAATGGAAATGGGATATCATTTCAGTGGATTTTATTGTCAGCTTGCCAATGTCTTCTTATTATTATGATGTCATCATGGTCACTGTGGACAGGTTGACTAAGGTGGCACACTTCTCTCCTGTTTGATTTTCATATAATGCTTCATTAATGGCCTGAATTTTTATGGAGGATATAATCAAGTTGCACGGGATTCCTCATAGGATTATCTTTGATAGAGATCCAGTGTTCACTTTAGCTCTTTGGACGTCCTTGCAACATGCATTAGGGACTCGGTTGAACTTCAGTTCATCTTACCACCTGGAGACTAATGGACAAACCAAGAGGGTTAATCAGGTTCTTGAGGATATGCTCAAGATGTATGTCATGGATTAGCAACCTCATTGGGAGGATTATCTGTATTTGATGGAGTTTTCATATAATAATGGGTACCACTATTCTATTGGTATGCCTCTTTTTCATGCCTTGTATGGCCATCCTTGTTGGACCCCACTGAGTTGGGATCGACTTGAGGACAAAGTCCTCTTAGGACCAGAGATGCTTTAGAAGATGGTGCAACAAGTTGTTCATATTAGAGAGCATTTGGTGGCAGCGTAGGATAGGTAGAAGAAGTATGCAGATGCTCATAGGGTTGATTGTCAATGTTTGGTTGGAGACTGGGTTTTCTTGTGGGTGCGTCTACGAAAGAGTCTAATCCATTATGGAAAAGGCTCTAAGCTCGCACCACATTTTTTTGGGCCATTCAAGGTTTTGGATAGGATCGACCTTGTTGCATACCATTTTATTTTGCCACCCAATCTATTGTGAATCCATGATGTATTTCATGTTTCTATTTTTAGGCCATATTATCCAGATATTTCTCATGTTCTTGAATAGAATGCATTATATGTATACGATGGGCAACTGGATTTGGAGCCTGTGGGAATTCTATAGCACAAGAGACTCACCCTCAGGGGTCGAGACATTGAGCAAGTGAGGGTCCAATGGGATCCTAATGATGAGGCATCATCTACTTGGGGGGATGCATCCCGCATGTAAGAGTTATAGCCTTACTTATTTGCAGGCTTCCAAGAATAAGCCTGATTCTAGGGGGGAGGATGTAGTGCCCCTCATTTTTTTCTCTATTAGACTGATAGTTGTTTTTTTTTGGATTTAGATATTATAGTACTTTGTTTGTTGTTGGACTCACTACTTCGATGATAGTTTGATGATACTTCTATTACTAGTGTTTTATGCTTATGTTATAACTAGTATATGGACTTAATGGATTGTGTGGATTAATCTTATTATGAGCATTATGCCATTATCTATTGATTATTCTTACTTTGTTTATAAGAAACTTATTTTTATGCATTGGTGTGGTCACTCATTTGATGTGTTTTGGTGAAAGGGACAGTGCCGCATTACTCATTCATGAGTACCCTGCTACGTTGTGATTTCCTTTCATGGTGTTCCTCATTGTATGATTGTGTATATACTTGACCGTTTTATGTGTTGCAGGTTGCAAGTATTAGGCATCAACTCCACCTGAATTGATAGGTCTAAGCGTGCCTCAAAACCCAATGGAATTTTTGAACGGAGGTAGCACTTCGTCTCCTATTTCAGCCATCATCCTTAACGAGGATGAGTATCAGATTTTCACATCATGTCAGTGTTGTCCATATGTTTTGTTTGTTCCATTAGTGATTTATGGTCTTTCTTTTTTACTTTAGTTTTTGGTTAGGTATTGTTTGGTATTTAGTCCTATAGACACCTAAAAATGGTTTGGAAAATCTAATTAATTAAATATAATTTATTTGATTAATTAATCCTAAATTCATCTACTTAGTAAATAAATAGAAATATTTATTTATATTAAGTTCACTATTAATTCTTCTATTTTATCACATTATTTCCTCTTAATTAAATAAACAAAATTAAATATTGTTTTATATTTAATTATTATTTCTTCTATACTTTATCCATTAAATTCTATCCAATAAATTAAATACACAACGTTAATAATTTATGTTATTTAATTATCTTATTATATTCCTCTTTATTAAATGGGATACTATCAAATATATTTTTTATTTAATTAAATCTTCCTATTTTACTAAAATTGAATAAATCAAATATATTCAAATAAATGCATAAATCAAATCCCTCTATTCACTCAACAATAAAATTAGATTTTTCAAATCTAATTAAAGAAATTGGCATTCATGGGAAAAGCCTCAGGGACAAACATGCAGGCAATCCTCTCAATCTTCTACCTCAAATCTTTCCTCTCATCTTGCCCAGTGTTTTGGGAGGAAAAATCCTCCATGATCACCTCCACCTTCTCATCTCTTACCGTTCAAATCTTCAGATTGAATCTTAGCCTCTATTATGTTACCCCTGTGCAAAATTGTTGTTGGAAATCTATATATATAGCCTTCTAAATCATGAAAAGGACCCGAGAATTATCATCTTTTATGCAAAATTACTTTGTAGGAATTAGTACTCAAGTAACCAAGCAATTATAAGTATTAGCATTAGCATTTCAGTATCATCATAACATCATGGCATTATTAAATTTCCTATCATGACAACATCATTAGTTTTTACTATAGCTTCCATTTAGCAGGTTTCATGTTAGGATAGTTCACACTAGCTCCATATCATCTAGAATTCATTAGAATTCATCACATCATTTCATTCTCTAGATAGACATTTTAAACAGTTACAGTGCTTACAAATCTGAGAGCCTATGTGATGAGGGCGCGACCCGAGACACAGAAAATAAGAAAATAACCCACAAACAAGAGAATAATTTTATTATTCAGAAAATGGAACTTCTTACATGCAGAGGATCTCAAATCCCCAAGTTCTACAACATATGCAAGCTACAGAAAGCTGCAGATTAACCCTTTCGCAATATGCGAGCTTGTCCCCCAAAAAGTTACCAAAAAATTAGAAAACCCGCCCATAAATAGAGATCCTCATTAGTTTGGAGCCAAAACAACATTCAAATTGAGTTTAGGCGGTTTGGCGCCGAAAATTTACAACATGGAGTTCAAATTTGGAAAGGGCATTTGCAATGGTAACTTCTAGAAAGTGCGCCAACTTCGTGGGGCCATAACTTTTGATCCAGGGCTCCGATTCGCGAACCGTTCGAACCGTTGGAAAGCTCTCGAAGTCAAGAATGCGCTCGAAATTAGCTACGTCGATTTCAGCAAGTTTCGGGGCGGATCCGGAAGCTCTAAGTGCCTCAAATCTCACTCGGAAGATTTTCAGGTGCAAATCTGGGCAACAAAAACTGCAATATCTTTCCACCCAGGAAGAGAAAATAAAAACCATGAATTGGGAATTTTATTATGACGAAAAGGGTATCCAAAAATGTAATAAAAACATCGAAAAATGATAAACTTGAGGGAATTTCACTATTTTTAGGTGATCTCGAAGATTACCCATACACCCATGGATGCTCCTACATCGGACACCCAGGTAATTTGAGAAATTTGTTGACCACAT
>VDFB02271358.1:101337038-101409503 GCA_007258455.2 Sequoia sempervirens | reverse complement strand
GATTTGATTGATTTAAATGATGTTAGTTGATTTGACCATTTTGACTTAGATTTTAGAATTTAAATAACTCAAAATGAGAAGAGAATGATTTAGACCTAGTTAAATAAATATTTTTTATTTATTTAACCAAAGGGGGTGATGTTAGATTAAATTAGATAAATGTTTGATTTATTTAATTTAATTAGATGAACTTTAGAGATTTAATCAAATAATATGGATTATTTAATTAAATAAAGATGGAAGATGAAATGACCTAGCTAATTACACAGAGACAATGATTTAATTAAATCAAGGGATTTATTTAATTAAAAGGGGAATTATGATGACTTTAATCAAATAAGGTTATTTGATTAAATGGTTAGACAGAGGGATAATTTAGGATGAAGTGATGTTAGTAGATTAGGATCGAGTGTGCGATATCAATTTGTATATTTTTTATCTCTACACATACTTTACCAATGAAGACATTCTTGACATCATCTTGAGTCCCCATATTATAATTTTCGCATTGTCCACTGATGGAATCCTTCTTGGCATCCTGTTCCAGATCTCTGACCTTATCCAGATCAAAAATCCTCTCTAACTGGACCATCCCTATGGAAATAGTATTGGTCTTTAGATTAATTACCCCTTCCAAATCCATCTTTGCTTCTTGGAGTTCAGTTTCATCAAAAATTTGAGAAGCAAAGACACTGAGTTCATGATAAAATCTAAGATATTCTTATCATCTTCAGATACCTATAAGTTGGTAACATTGTCAGGTATTGAAGGTACTGGATTTAATTCCATTGTAAACTTCTTCAATCCAGAAAGAGACAGGGGTTGCAATGTACTAGCTTCCTGAGCAAGGGAGTCGGCTGTCTGGTTTTTACTTTGTGGGATAAACTGAATGTTGAAGGAATCAAATCCTTCAATAAGGTCCCATACTCTGTGTCTATAATTGGTCATCCTTCTGTCATGACAAGAGTACTGTCTCCTAACTTGATTAACCACTAACTTATAATCCCCAAAAACTTGCAAGATCTTGACCTTTTTCTTTAGTGCCATTAACAACCCATGGACCAAAGCCTCATATTTTGCTGCATTATTCATACAATGAAATTGAATTCTATGAGCAGTGAAGAAAGTTTTACCTCTTGGAATAATTTTCTCAAATCCTGCTCCAGCTCTTTGCTTTGATTTGGATCCATCAAACATTAAAGTCCAACAGCCAGCAACTGTAGAATTCCTTGTTGTATCTCTTGCATTGTTGCTACTGGATGGTTCTTTAGAAAGCATCACTTTCTTCCCCTTAGGGTCTTCTTGATCATTCTAGATATTATTTTTGATTGCTGGAGTGGGGTTGATACACTTTTGCACTTGTTCCACTGCAGTCTAGCATAAGCAACAATCTAGTTCAGAATGGGAGGCATTATGGACCCTGCACCAATTTGGCAAAAGCAAATCTCCAAAATTCATTTCCCTTCCCAACTAAATCTGATCCTCAATACATTTCTGAATGAATTCCTGGAAATTATCTAGTAAACTGAGCTGACTATCTTCAGGATCATCTTCATTTTCAACTGGTTCCACTAAGGCTTTAGTAGTACTGGATTATGTTGTAAGGTCAATAGGTGATATGTGGAACATAAGGACTTCCTCTACATATAACTCCTGAAAAGGGGCTCCAAGCACATAATTACCCATACTTACTTCTGATATCAGAATTTCATTGGAGGTATTTTGATATTATGTGATCATGTATTTCATCCTGGGCTCTCTTTCAATTCTAATCTAGTTTGGCACTCCCTTCTAGGGAAGCCACATATGAGAGTTATCAGTTGATACATATCCATTCAAGGCCCTCGTAAAGTTTCTTCCCAAGATTAAACCATAAGCATAAGGAATATCAACCACCTGTATATTAATGACCTGTTGAATCCTAGGTTCAGAAGCAACCTACATATGAATCATATTTAATTCCCCTACAACATTAACTTCAGTTCTATCAAATTGAGTAACTTTCTTTTGGAATCAGTATGAGTAATACCCAAAGCTCTACAGACACCAAAGGGCATTACATTGGTGGAAGCACCTGAATCCAACAAATAGTTACACAAGTTCTTACCAAATATTCGAATAGAGATCAGGAATGGAGTGTTTGTTCTCCCTTGAAATAGAGTTAGGGGAGTATCCACTTGAGCAACCTGAGTTCTATCTTTCTCTTTTCCCTTATCTCCAGGAGGCACATGAACTTGATTATGACTCTGATTTTACCTTCCTACTATTTGAGAGCTAGATGCTTTGTTGATACTTTCACTAACTAATCTATCTTGTGATATGGAATTTGCATTGTAAGCTCCTAGGACTGCATTCCTAATGGTCGAAACTCTTAATAATTCAAATGCAAAGAGGCTTACCTTTAGCTTCTTGAGTTCTTCTACAACATATATAGCTAGTTTTTCCTCACTCAGATCAACAGGAGTCTCTTTTGGATATTCCACCACCCTGTCTTTGTTTGCTTCAACACTCTTTCCCTTTGATAGATCCATTTTCCCTTGATCCTTGGATAAATATTGCCTAGACACCAGAGGATATGACAGATTATTGCTGGCATTAGGATCTGGAGGTGTTGTGAAGTTGTTCAGTGGAATGGAAGTGGTGAAGGGGCCTCCAGCCTATGGACGTCTATGTGGCATGTCCCTCAAATCACACTTCTTGATAGGCCTCTAGAAGGTCCGTACCTCTTCAACATAAGCTTCTTCTTCATCCATGGGGCCATTGTCATTCACTAGATTTTCATCAAACAACTGTGTAATCTCATCTCCATTGCACACTTGATCTACCTCTTCCTTGAGCTGGTCTGATTCTTCTTCAGGCCTATTTTCTGTGCTCTATGGAAAAGGAGCATGATTCGGCACTAACACTGATGAATCATAGGGAGTAGATGGCACCATTTCCTGACTACCTGAATTGTTCTCTACTTCATACTGGAAGATTGAAGCTACTGTTTGGAACTCTTGACAGTCTAACCCAGAATGCTGACTTGTTTTATGGAGCCTACACCATCCTGATAAAGTAGCCTCAGCTAAATATACACCACTAGGAGGTTTCTCTTGATTAACTAGTTGATTGACTTGCTGATCCAATGGGGTAGGGACTCCTCCATTGTTAGGCCTCGTATTCCAAGTCTTGTTCTGTCTTGGTGGTTGCCTCCTATCAAACCCTTGTCCACCAAATTTCCCTCTATCAAAGTTCTATCCAGAGGATTTTCCTTTATCATAATTTTGTCCTCTATCATTATTATACCCTCTGTCAAGATGCTGCCCTTTATCAAAATGTTTTCCCTATTTATTTTCTCGACTTTCATTGCTATGATTGGCCTGCATATTTCTCTGAGCAACTTGCAACTGATTGTTCTAGTTCCTCAAGTAAATTATCTCCATATTCATCTTTTTCACTTGTTCAGACAATTCATCTAGTCTCTCCTTGTCAGGATTTCCGTATGGATGTTGGTTCACATTATTTTGGGGATATCCTACTATAGTATTGGCATACAGTGATTGGCTTAATACTTTAGAATTCTGTAGGTATGTGGGAAAACTAGCTTGAGGATGTGGATGAAGAGGTTGACTTATATTTTGTTGGGGGTAGTTGATTGAGGGTGGAACTTGACTCATAGGAGGTTCTGGGTGAGGAACCAGAGGCAACTGGGGTATTGGATTCATGATGGGAGAGTGATTAGCAAGAGCCTAGTTGAGAGCTGGGACTTGTCTAGGGTGAGTAGCGGGTCCTAATTATGGTAAAGGCCTAGAAAAATGTTTCCTTAAAGTAGTGCTAACCTTCACAGCCTCTGCATATGCATCAAGTAGGGTATTAGGATGGTTGTTTCTCCATTTCATGAAGGTAGCTATCAGATTATCAAGTCCCTCATAATAGACTTCTAAAGCAGTGGGCTCATAAAAAACATAAGGGGTCTGCAGTCAGGTATAGGCATGATGAAACCAGTTGTTAAAGGACCCTATAGGCTCATTGACTTCTATCTTAACATTAGTGAACTAACGGTAGAGCTCATTGGGACTAATGGGAATCCTAAAATTCTACAGAAATGTAGTCTCCAGTTCAGTCCAATGCCGAATAGACCCAGCAGGTAAATGATTATACCAATAGAATGCATCTTCTCCTAAGGAATAAGGAAAGAGCCTACATGCTACATCCTCATGATTTATTCCTTTATCCTTAAGGCTAGTCTGGAAAATCCTGATGTGTTCCTCAGCAGTTCTATTGGGATCATTAACATGGAACTTTGAAAAAAAGTGCTTAGGGTTCTTGGGCATGACATTGTAATTAGCGAAAGTCAATGGAGATGGGTTATTAGCTAAGAAATCCATTGGTGGAGATGGGGGTGGTAATGGTTGATTTATGGCTAGCTGAGGTTGTTGGATGGGAATTTCCTCAGATGAAGATGAAGATGAACTTGATGAAGATGAAAATGATGGAGATGATGGAGGTGGTTGGGTGGATGATGATTCTTCCCTTTTGTTGATCCTTCTTGACCTAGTAGGGGCTGGTAATTCTTGAAATTCCTCCTCTCCTAGAATAGATATGGTTCTTCTAAATCTTTTAGGAGAGATAGCAGACAAAATTCGATCTAGCTTTCTTATTTAGGCCCTCCTTCTAGCACCAATATGTTGATGATGTTTTTTGCATAGCAACAACTCAAACAAAATATGAAATCCTATCTCTCTTGAAAGGTAAATCTCTATAAGAAAGCCTCAAGAGATAACCTCAAGGTCTCTAATGTTAGGTCTTGACAATGCATAAACAACTCAGTGATAAATGGGAAAATGTTGGTAATCACAAAGGGGCTTACTACAAGAAAATACTAAATCTTTAACTTATCAAATCTAGCAATATGATGATACTTCAATCCTAAATCTAACCCAAATGATAAAAAAATAACAAAAGATTAGGGTTTCAGGGAGATTCCTAGATTAAAACTACTCTTAAGATTAACAATGCAAATGATGAAATACTTGAAATGTGTTGGTGTAATTAAAAGTGTTGTACCTTGTCCTAGGTCATAATTACACGTTAGTTAAGTTTACTTAGATCATATGAAGGAATCTTTCTAGAAGATGTTAGTTGTCATTAGTTGTTATCTTATCCTTTGACAACTACTACATGTGAACCTAGGTAGGTGTGATTAGTTTTCACATGTCATATGATTATAGACACTTTTCATAATCCTATGACATCTTGCATCTCACCTTGGCTATATAACCAAGGGGTCTCTCTCATTGTATACAACATCTCATATCATTGACATTGAATACAGTTTATTCTTGTCATATTCATCTCTCTCTTCTTGTGCTTTCCATTTGGTCTATAGATCTTGGCAGCCATAACCAATTCTAACATGGTATCAAAGCAGGTTGGGTGCCATTGGAGAGTCTTTTTCTGAAGAGAGATCTTAGATTTGGGGAGGTTCCATTTTTTTCTCTTTGTTGCAGGTTCAAATTAGAGCTTGCCAGTGCAAATCTAAGCTCACCATTGCATCCAGAGTGTTTGAGATAATTGATTTTGCCTTTTGTTTCGTCCAAATCGGACATCCGAGGCCAAATCTATGAGGGTTTGAAGCTAAAGAGTGGTTGCCAGATCCAGAAGGTAGCTACAATTTTGGAGCATTTTGGGTCAAATCTGACCCTGCCATCACGTCCAGAAGGGCCAAAAACCCTAAGATCAACTGTCAATTCATCCATTTTGGAGCAAGTCATCCGGTGAGGAAAAATATTTTTGCCCTAAGAGTCATACAACCCCCCAGGCATCATAATGACAACGTCGGTATGAATTTTTTGATAAAAAAATTTTATTCGAGGAAATCTTTTTGAAAATTTTTTATGGAAATTTTCATTTTTAGTTATTAAATTTCATTGTAAAAATTTTGAATTGAAAAATTAAAAAAAACAATTTTTTTTTCTACGAATATTTAACTCGATGTACCAGGGTATAGATAGTGTACCGAGTGGTACTGTTGTACCCACAGATATTTACTCTGCCACGTGGCAATCTACTACTACCTCGTCGGGGCCTCACACTCCCAAGGGCCCGCTATACTCTCCGTCCGGCGTTCAAAAGAAAAATATGGTGATCTAAATATTCCAGCAGGAGTTCAACATTCTAGCGGTGGTAAAATCTGGTAGGCGTTATAAATTCTGGCATCAAATTCAGAAATTCGACAACGTTGAAGATTTCGTCACATATTCTGGGATATCAAAAGATTTCATCACAGATTCCCTGTGCATATTATGTCGACATCAAAGATTCCAAGCAGGAGGGCGAATATTCTTTTTTTGCCTAATGACCATCAAATTTAACTTTGTGGGATGCTGACGTCAGCAATACGTTAGCACTGCTTTGAAAATTTTCTGCCCCTCTCCATTGAAGTTTTTGTTTTGGTAGGCGAACTTTGAAGGCTAATATCTTAATCATTTTGGCTCTTGTTTTCGAGCAATTTTTTTTATTTGGGCTAATTTTTCATGCTCTACGCAGTGGTACAATCAGTTTTTGGTTTTGGTGTCTGGTTTTTCCAGAAATTGTAGATTCTTACAGGTGTTGCTACTTCATCCTCATTTTGGGAACTTTGGGAGCTCATATCTTGCTCCTACGGTAACATTTTTGGGTGCAATTTTTTTTTGAAAGTATGATTTTTCGTGTACTTTTCATTGGTAGGATCAGATTGATCTCATTTTGTACCAAAAATTGTACTTGACTCTGTGGCCTATTTTGGCATTTGCATGTACCAAGATCAAAGACCACGTCTCTTTTTTTGGCAAGTGGAAACTGTAAATGCACTAAGTATAAAGTTCCAAATCAGATATTGCTTGGGGGGGTTTCTTGATTGAGTGATTTGGGGGGGTAATCTTGCAGTGATTGCTTGCATTCTTTTTCTTGGTTTGTGTTCTTGCAATGGGGAAATCTCAAATTGAACCCCTAAATCCACATAATTATGCTACATGGAGAAAATCAGTATGGAGCTATCTCATGATGAAAGGTCTAATAGGTCATATAAAGGACACAATTCAAAAACCTATTGATGCTAAAGAATTGGAAAGGTGGGAGATTGATCATGAGAAAACACTTGGATGCATATGTTCATTAGTCTCTTTTGATTTGCAATTTCATAGTGAATCATGTAATACACCTAAAGAGGCATGTGAGACTTTTGAAAAATTGTCTGGTAAAAAAGATAAGATTAGAGGTTATTAGATTGATAATGATTTGATGAATCTTGATCCTAAAATTTTTGACCACATCCACGACTACATCTCCAAAATCAAACAATTAAGAACAGAGTTGAAAGAATGCAGTATTGAAAAAGAGGATTTACAATTTATTCTGAATGTGTTATCCAAGCTTGGTCCTGAGTATTTATTGTTTGTTTTTTTCCTTCATACCCATCGACTTTCTATGGGAGAATCATATGTTGATCCTAAGTTTGATGACTTTGCAAATCTCCTAATCCAAGAGGAAGCTAAGTTAATGAACATGGGTCTAATCAATTCTTCCAAGTCACAAGCATTGGTGGCTAATGAGTCTAAGGTACACAAAGAATCAGGGAATCTTGATAAGAAGCAAAAGAAGAAAAAGAACAAGCCACATAAAGAATCAGAATCGTCATCCTCAAAAGGAGAATCATCTAAGAAGGAGAGGCATTTTTGTGCATATTGCAAGAAGGATGGACATGAAGAACATTATTTTTATAAGAAGGCTATTGATGAGTTGAAGAATCTTCTCAAAAAGAATCACATTGATTTTCCTTCTAAAATGTTTGAATCTTCTTCTCCTTCTAGTTCAAAACAGTCTAAAAAGGACAAAGGTCAAGCATCTACATCAAGATATAAAGGACAAGCTCTTTGTGCTCTTTCAGGTCTAGGATCAGGGAGATGGCTTCTAGATTCAGGAGCATCACATCATATGGCATCTTCACAGACTATATTCTCTTCATTTTAGCCTTGTTCTATGTCTCCTATCTTGATGGGAAACAATACATACATGAGTGTAATAGGGAAGGGATTTATTAGCATTGGGGATAACACTTTTTAGGATGTCTTGTGTGTTCCTCATTTGACGAACAATCTTCTTTCCATTTATCAAATTACACATGGTGGAGATGGGAGAACTATGGAGTTCACTCCTAATTCAGTTATCATTTGAGACTTGGAAACTAGAGAGATCATTGCTACTGAGGTGGTTGATCATTCATCTCGGTTGTACACCTCTGCATAGTTTACTTTTGATGGTGACATTGTTCTTGTATACATCGAAAATATACTGATTGAGATCGTGCATCTGGTCCTGATTTACTAACATCGTTTCTTCCTAAATCATCCCTCGGTCTAACCATTTAATCAAATCCCCCTATCTGATTAAATTCATCAATATTCATCTCTTAATTAAATAAATCATTTTATCTGATTAAGTCACTCTCTCTTGTTAATTAAATCAACCCATCTGATCTAATTATCCCTATTTAATTAAATAATCAATTTATTTGATTAAAATCTCTAGATTCCATCCATTAAATTAAATAAATTAAAACCTTATTTGATTTAATCTAACACCATCCCTTTTAATTAAATAAATCAAAATCTTTATTTAAGTAGCCTCTTATCATATTCTTCTCTTAGTTGATTTAAATAAAACCATAAATCTAAGTCAAATAAGTCACATCATCAAATCTCCTGTTAAATCAATTAACCCTTGATTAATTTAATCTAATATCCTATCACATCCTCTAGATAATGCAAGTTGCACATGAAAATAGATTTAATTCATTTATTAAATCCCTATTTTCCCTCACATGGCATCTTTTGGAATATTCCCTCAATTTGAATTCAAAAATTCCAAGTCAACATGTACATCCAACAAGGCATTTAAAACCCTTACATGTCCTTTGCCTTGAGCCAAGTGGCATTTATTGCATTTTCCCTTCCTCTTACATGTCATTTCAACAAATTTGAATTTCAAATATTGGTATTTATTGGCACAAACCCCAAATCTTGCACAAACCATCATCCATTCATAGCTTGACAAGTGGCACCATATCATTGGATGAAAGTTAGTCCCACATTGCTCAAATTTGGACTTTCATCCATCTTGAAATCCTATAAATGAAGAGCTCCTCTCCTCATTTTATCATCCACAATCCAAGCAAAGTTACCATGCTAAAATACTTAGCCATTTCCATACATCATTCGAATTCCTAGTTAGGCTTTTTGCAGATTTGGCTTGGAGTTCTCATTTTTTGTCAAAGTGGATCAACATCATCTTCAACACATCAAGATTTCATCATAGGGATTGGGAAAGGGCCAATTTTCACATCAAATTGGCACCAATTCCCCCATGAGATCAAGTGTTTTCTATTTAAATTAGGATTAAATCTAGTTTTTATCATTTTCTTTGTGTTCATTATTTTCGTTCCTAGTTTGATTTGTAAATGGATTTCATGGGGAATCCTTCTTGTGGCTTGTAATTCCTTGTCTAACTCATTTATTCATGTTGTTTTGCAGGTACTAGGAAAAGGGTTCGCACATTTGGCACTAGAAGGAGGGCTTGACATCAACATTTCTAACTTTTCCTCAAAATTTCCATGTTTTCTTGACACAGGAAATTCCAACACAGGCTCATCAGCGTTGCTATTTTAGCACCGCAGGCTCGTTAGCATCACTGTTTTAGTGCTGTTGGGCTCATCCCGCCAAAAAAATCAAATTTTCAACTCTGCCACTAAACTCGCCGATCTGTAGAAGTTTCAAAAAAATTCTAAACTCCAACGTTGGCAGAAACTGCGATGTTGGGCAAAACAACGACGCAATTGTGCTCTTTGTTTCGACACAGAGCACCGCTGACTGGTAAGCGGCTCTGTAAGAGCGATGCTGGGAGGAAAAAATAGCGACACCTTCACGAGTTGCGATGCTGGAAGACAATAAAAGGGAGAAATTTAATTTTTAGCACATGCTTTTAACTTATGGTTGTTTCTTCCTCTATTTTCTGCTTTTTAATTTATGTGTTTTTCCAGAACCTGACTGTTTCTCTCCTTTGTAGGTTGATCGAAAAATAAGGGAAGAGGAGCATGGTGATGATATTTTATCCAATCAAAGTGTTTTTAAACACTTAAGTGTTTGTTTAACACTTCCTTAGGAATTTTTCATCTTTTCATATCTAGAACACTAGTTTTCATTTGGGCTTAAAAGGAATTTTTTAATTCCATTTATTGCAAAGGTTAAAATGAACAATAGGATCAACAACTTACTAGATTTTGTTTATGGGATTAACAAATTGAACAAATGTTTATCACTTGTATTTTTGGTGCTCTAAAATAAACTCACATATTGCTTTGAGGATTTAAAAAGAACAAGTGTAGTTGTGTTTTTCGTGAGGGCTTACTTAGACTAAAGCCATCGAAAAAGGACGTATGCACTTCTCTCACACTTTATAGTGATCTTGAGAATCAAAAGGCCTTTTTCATGACTTTGGGATGAGACAAAGCAATCACCTCCACACTTCGATTTGGGCTTAAAATTGAACAAAATCTTGTGCGAGTGTGAGTGAGGGCATTTTCGCATACATTCTCTCTCTTTGTTGCTATCAAAGATTGATCGAGTTATGGATTTTGTTTCTCATTCACTTTTTTTATCTTAGAGGCCCTGCCTTGGGGAAAAAGTACTCACCCAAGGGAATGACTCAACTGGTAACACTCTAAAGCCAAGAGTATTTCTAGCCGGGATATAAATGTGGATATTGGATGAAACGCCAATATCACGTGGTTGACTCCGACAAGATGGATCCGAAAGGGGACTCTTGCCACGTTGGGTCAATTCCTATGAACAGAAAGTCCTTACTAAAACCCATGTGCTAGAATTTTCCAAAATCCTTTTATCTATTTGTTGGTGCAAGAACGGTCGTTCTGAAGCCGCCACACACTTTTACGGTCTTCTAGTAGAAATGGAAAACATGCCATGGGAGTTTCATGGGTGTTGATGCTTGGCTGCCCCATATAAGTGAGTGTCGTGGAGGGGAGCCAGTGGGGTCAAGCATCTAACAATTCACTAGAGATAAGCATAGCTGAAATTTTCCAAGTGGGAATCCAACAAATATTGTCTTACACATCCATAGGATTGTACTTATTCTTGGGTTACAAAATGCATTGCTTGATCGAAAATATCTCAAAAACAATCACTTAACATCATCCAAATTTGAAACCCTTTTGAAGATAAATACAATTGACTTAATCCACATGTTATTGCTTTCCCTTGGGATTCACATCCTTAGAGGTTTCTAAACATTGGATTATATCTTAATTTGTCTTCTTAAGTAAACAATAGGAAAACCCTTGCCTTGAGTTCATTGAATTTCCACATAATATATCTTGTGGGGTTTGAAGAAATTAAGACATTGGATATCTTAGTTTGAAAAAAACCTAATTGAAGAAAGTGTTTTTGGTAAAATAAAGACATTAAGCAAAGCTAAACAAAATGAACTTTCATGTGTGTTGAAGACACCAAATCCCAAAACAAAACAAATTATTGATTGGAAATCCGAAAGTGAATGTTCAAATGAAATCATTTCTTGGTTACAAAGTTCATTAGGAAGCATTTGCATGCTCTTCAATACCTAATTCTAAAGCAAACAAAGTGTACCTTTTTAGGTTTATCTTAGGATCAAAACACATCAAAATCCTTTTCATCCATCCATCAAAACATCAAAACAAAATCCATCTCATCATCACCTTTTGGAAAATCTTGAAATCATCCTTGATACTAGGCTTTATGGAAAAATCAAATCCATCAATATCATTGAGACAAAATCCTTGAAAACATTAGCAAAAGCACCTTTGATTAGGTATGTGTAGATGCATCCTTTTGCATATACTTAGTCAAAGTTATCAAAATCATCTTGTCTAGCTTAGTGTATGTAGATGAATCCTTCTTCATATGCTTAGTGAAACAAATCATCTTGCTTGAATAGGTGTGGGTAGATGCATCCTTCTCCTCACACATATTCAAATTATCATCCTTTGAACAAAGCTATCCCTTAGATCATCATCCAACATCTTAGGGTCTTTTTGTTCAAAAATCCAAATCCAAATTAAAAATCAAAATCAAGGAAAAAATCTCAAATCTCAAAAAACCAAAAACAAAATTAAAATCAGCAAGTCCTAAAAGCCTAGTGTCTCGTTCAAGACTTATCAAAAGCCACAACATCCATATCATGCATTCTTAAACATCATCATCATATCATCATTACATTTGATCCTCAAGGCATCCTAAAACTTTATACTTTGGAGCATAAGATAATGAACAATCCAAAGAATCAAGAGATTCATCTCCCATATTCTCGAAGATTGATCCTTGTTTTATGGTTCAAACGAGATCTCAATACAAGAAGAGTATGGAAGTCAACAAAGAAACACCTGCTTCAAGCAATCTTAGCCAAACCAACGCAGAAATGAATCCAACAGAATCAAGCAATCCATTGACCCTCTCATCATCCCAAAATCCACAAGAAGAAAATCAAGAGAAGGACCTTACCTTTGGAATGTCTCGCGAGGAAATGATTGAAATGCTACAAAATCTGGACAACCATAGAATCATCAACATCATGATGAGACTTAACCCTTCGTTGTACATACTTGAACTAGAAAAACAAGGGGCCAAGTTGCCTTCGGATTTTGATGTGAGTACTATAGTAGATACATCATTTCCTCCCATCTCATCCACCATCCCCATTTCATCTACACCTCCATCCCAAAATATCACACAAAACATTCCGCAAATCACAACATCATTTGCTCCAACCCAACCCAACATTAACAAGGGAAACACATTTCTCAATGCTCTTCAATCACATCCCCTTGTTAATAATCAAAACTTGGACGCAAACACCACATTGGAACAAAACATTCCTCAAAATCCATTGCACAAAAATTTTCCTCTCACTTTACATTATGACCCATCATCAACATCTTTTTATGGAGCACCACAAACACCTCTCCTCACAAATTCACAAGAGGAGGGAGATATGTTCAGACCAGGGGGCATATTCGACACCACACAACAACTAATGCCCCTTACATTTCCACCTATTCCACCATTGCCATTATCATCCACACCACTTCTTGGTTTAGGTCTTCCCCCTCTACCAAGTATCAATCAAAACATCACACCGAACACTCAAAATTTGTCATTGATATCACAACAACAAACGACGAACACACAAGAAATGGAAACAACATCAAACATCCCTTTAACATGACAAAGCATGGTCTCTTAAGGGCCAATCACATCAATAGAACTATCCAACACCCAAAACATCAACACAACATCATCATCCACCACCATTCCAAATCCACCACCACCCCCACCACCACCAACGTTCACCACATCAAACCAATTCAACGCAACATTGCAAGCCGCTTTCCAAAGAGGATACCAACAAGTGCAAAAACAAAAAGCCATACATCTAGCTACTCAACAAGCTGCTCAAGTTGCACAAAATGCTCAAGCTGCAGAAGCCGCATTACAAGTGCAACAAGCACAACAAGCACAACAAGCTCAAGTGTTATTACAACAACAACAAGAAGCTGCCCAATCTACGCAAGCATTACAAGAACAAAGGACCACTCAAGCACAACTTCTATTGAAGCAACAAGCCACACAAACACAAGTGCAAGCTCAAGCACAAGCACAAGCACAACTTCTTGCACAAGCAACGCAAATGCAAGCATATCAGCAAGCACTAAAGCAATACCAAGAGCAACAAGAAGTAGTAGAAATGGCAGCCCAACAACAAGCATTGTGGGAACAACAACAAGCACAACAACAAGAGCAACAACAAGCACAATTACTAGTGCAACAACAGCAAGATCAACAACAGGCATCATTCATTCAAAAGCAGGTAGAAGCCTACCTCGCTCGCCAGAACATGCAAACACCATCGAACAACGCACCAACCAATCCACCCATCCAACCCATGATTCAAACATCTCAAAACACTTTCATCCCACCCCCTGATCCGTAAAGTGATGTAATGACACAACTCAGGTTGCTATCGCAACAAGTGCTTGACCTCCAGTTGGGGCGAACAACCAAAACACCAAGCAACTTGTGTCCCTATCCATTTGATAGGAGCTTAGAGATGAAACCATTCCCCAAGGGATTTGAGATCCCTAAATTTGACAAATATCGAGGGATGGGAAACCTTGAAGATCACATCAAGGAATTCCAAGTTCATTGCATGGAGGTCGCATATGACGATACTTATCTGATGCAGTTATTTCCTAGAAGCTTGGCAGGTCCCGCTATAGAATGGTTCTCTCGCTTACCTTCAGGCATTAGAACCTTCCAAGAAATAAGGGATGAATTCATTTAAAACTATGCATGTAACATTGCAATGGATGTCAGTCTCGAAGAATTATACGCTCTAAAACAAGGATAGAATGAATCTTTTTCTTCATTCCTTGAACGATGGCAATCCAAGGCCAATCAGAGAAAATGGACCATGCCAGAAGAACAACAAGTTTGTACCATTATAGCCAACCTTGAAAGCCACTTGTCATTTCATCTCAAGGTTCAGGGCATCACCACATATGATCAATTGGTTTCCAAGGCGCTTAGCATCAAAAGAGCCCTTGTGACTCAACCTATGGAATCAACATCATATCATGAACAGCAAAACAATCACCCACCATCCAATTACAATGATAAACCTCGTACGTGGGCAAGGAACAAGAACGTTACTAATGATGGTGTTGTAGATACCAAGGTGGTCATTAGTGGTCCACACCAAAATACACCCACACTGCAAATCCAAAATCAACGCCAAAACACTCATCACACAACATATCAACCCAATAACAATCCAACCATCAATAACCTCAATGATCAAAGAGGACCACCCCAAAGAAAAATTTATCCCAAACGAAAATACACCATTTTGGGGGAACCATTGGAGGACATAATGAAAAAGTTGATTGACAAAAAACTCATCAAGCCTCCTACATTCGAGAATTACCAAGAACCTGATGTCAAACACCCTTGGTATAATGAAAATCAACTTTGTGAATTTCATAAAATAAAAGGCCACACCACAAACAACTGCATGAGACTCAAAAATATCATCCAAGATCTCATTGACAAGAAAATCATAAATGTGGAACAACCTATGGGATATAAAGATCTTAAAATCTACACGAATCCGATGCCGAATCATGGCAACAAAGGGAATAAAAATGATAAAGGGAAGGGTAGTGTAAATCATGTGTACGAATCAATCATTGCCTCCCTAAATGAAGACTGCATGCTCATCACCATCAAGGGTGCCCACGCCGAAGATTGTGGAGTCACCACAAGAGGTGGCAAAGTCACCATTGCAGGATCATACCAACCTAATAGAATCCCTTCATCTAGAGTCATTTTGCATAGCTACAATGTTGTAGAACAACTCAAGAGAATGCTAGCACACATCTCCATCATGGAGTTGTTAAAAATCTCATCAGCGCATAAAAATATCCTTGAGGAAGCATTAGCCTCATCCACTATCCCCTTAGATCTTGATGCGGACCAATTCCAAGCTATGGTCGGAAATATCATAACACGTAATCTCCTTACATTCTCTGACCAAGATTTCCCCACCCAACCATCTCACAACCATGCACTTCACTTGGAAGCCATCGTAAATAAGAGAAAAATCAAAAGGGTCTTGGTGGATGGAGGTGCGGGTTTGAACATCTATTCTCTTAGCCTCATCAAGCTGTTAAAAATATCAAAAGATTCCATCGAAAAAGGGAAAAGCATCACAATAAGAGCATAAGATGACCAAGAAAGAGTGTCTCAAGGCATGATTAAAATCCCTATTCAAGTAGGGCCGACGCTCATGGAAACCACTTGTCAGGTCTTGGACCTCGACTTGCCATACAATATCCTCCCGGGACGCCCATGGATCCATGCAATGAAAGTCGTAGCATCAACCTTCCACCAATGTGTGAAATTTACACATAATGGACAAGAGGTTACCATTCATGGAGTTCCCGAACCGTTTTCATATTGCAAAAATCTTGAAGCCAAGTACTACAAAACCCCCCAAGTACCAAAGAATGATGAGGGCCCATCCACACCATACATCGACCCCACCACTCTCGCATCCACTTCTTCGACAGAGAAACCCACCATCCCTGCCATTCCCACCATCTCTGACATCAAGCTCATCATCCAGGAGGATGGTTGTGGAAGCTACAAGTTCCCTAACAATGCTTTTGTGATAGGAGAGTTACCTCAATCTCCTAGATCACAGGGACATCCACAAGAAAACCAAGCTTCTTCATCACAAACATATCCTGAAGACTATCATGAATTCACAAGATGGGGAGACCTTGGCCATGAGGTTATTGAATCAGATCCATCTCACATGTTATATCGAGATGAAAGACCAACACCTGAATTACCAATGGACGAAAGAAGCAGGGGCCTACAAATGATGCTCGCAATGGGCTACGAAAGAAATCAAAGACTGGGACAAAATGACAATGGGCTCATAATACCTATCATGCCAGAGACGCGACCCATAACAAATCTTGGTCTTGGATGTACTCCTCCGAGAATAACCATACATGGCCAAAATCCTCTGGTTAGAGTAGTTAATGTCTCTCCTCAGCCAGTGCTAATACAAGTACACTCACCAATAGTCACAGGTAGAGACACACATAATTTCATAACTGAGCCCTATATTAGTAGTGATGACAAAGATCCCATATCTAATCTACCTAGGTTATTCAAAGATACCACCCTATGTATGATTAGCACACTCTCCTTTGAAACCGATCATCCAAATCATGAGATCTGTTTAGTGTACCCCCAACTGATCGACTATGACCAACGAGGACCACCAGTTCTCGATACATTAAAAAATGATGAGGTGCTCTCAGAATTCATGGGATTGAGGGATAACATTCCAGATGGAGATCATAAGGTAGGGTTTATAATGGAGTTGGACACACATGCTTATTACGGGGAAACGATTGAATCCTTTAGTCGCAAAAGTGAAAAACTAAGAATCATATCCAAGTCCTTGAGTGAAAACCACACTGTGGCACTCTCTGACAAGAAAATAGTAAAAAGAAAGGACGTATCCAATGGTGAAAACCTCTCTGAGGCGCCCGAGGATGAAGGATTCAATCTTCCCTTAAGAGCTATTCATCAGGAGAAGTCAGCAGTCTTGGCCGAAAAGTACAATCCTATCAACCTAGGAATAGAGGAGACCCCGCATATCACATTCTATGTGGAATCATTATTATCAGAAGAACAAGAACTCCTAGTAGCATTCTTAAGGGAAAGGCAAATAAACTTCGCATGGAGTTATGTTGACATGCCAGGGCTTGATCTAGAGACTGTGGTTCATCACTTAGTTGTGTGTCCAGAAGCAAATCCGGTCAAACAAAAGCTTCAAAAAATGCATCCTCAAATAGCCTTATTGGTCAAAATGGAGCTCAAAAAGTTGTTAGATGCGGGATTTATTCGACCAATTGATTACCCAGAATGGGTGTCCAATTTGGTACCCATTTCAAAACCTGATGGAGCCATCAGAATCTGTACTAATTTTAGAGATTTGAACAAAGCATGTCATAAGGATGATTTCCCACTTCCCAATATCGACATGATAGTAGACATGACAGTAGGGCATGAGATGCTATCACTAATGGACAAATTTTTAGGATACAACCAGATTATGATAGCAAAAGAAGATCAACACAAGACGACTTTCACTTGTCAATGGGGGACCTACTATTGGAACATGATGACATTCGGCCTAAAGAACGCAGGTGAAACCTATCAAAGGGCCATGACACTAATATTCCATGATATGATTCATAAAATAGTAGAAGACTATGTTGACAACATCCTAGCAAAATTGAGAAAAAGACAAGATCATATAGCAACCCTAAGTGCTATCTTTGATAGACTGGAGGAATACAAAGTCAGACTGAATCCCAAGAAGTGTGTCTTCGGCGTACAATTAGGTAAACTGCTAGGATACATAGTCTCCATGAGGGGTATCGAGGTGGATCCGGCAAAAGTAAAGGCAATCCTTGAGATGGAAGCACCAAAGACATTAAAACAACTGAGAGGCCTCCAAGGCCAACTACAATCCATCTGATGATTCATAGCACAACTGGCAGACAAGTAGAACCCATACTCTCACCTACTCCACAAGGGGGTAGTGTATAAATGGGATACAAAGTGCGAAGAAGCATTCAACAAAATCAAGGAATATCTGCTAACACCGCCAGTTTTAATGCCACCTATCCCAAAGAAGCCATTGATCTTATATGTGTCAGCAACAACAGCAGCCCTTAGAGCTCTCCTAGCTCAGCATGATGAAAACAGAACGAAGAGGGCCATTTACTATATCAGTAGGACAATGGCCGGTCATGAGCTAAATTACTCCTTCATAGAGAAAGCTTTCCTCGTAGTAGTGTTTGCATCCCAAAAATTTAGGCATTATATGTTGGCACACAAGATCAAGCTCATCGCCAAAATTGATCCCCTCAAGTATCTCTTATCCAAGGCAATGCTCACAGGGAGAATGGAAAAATGGGCAATGATATTGTCGGAGTATGATATCGAGTATGTAGAGCGGAAAGCCATTAAAGGTTAAGTTATTGCAAATCAACTAGAAGAGGCACCAATTTATGCTGAGAATCCTCTTGTATTTGAATTTCTAGACGAATCTATTTTTATCCTCAATGTAGCGGACCACTGGAAACTATATTTCAATGGTTCATACACACAACACGGGTCAGGAACTAGTGTCTTCTTCATCACTCCACGAGGGGACTGCATACCGAAGTCATATAAATTGGCATTTCCTTGCACTAACAACATAGCAGAATATGAGGCTTTGACTATAGGTCTCAGGATAGCAGTACAATGGAACATCATAGCTCTGAAGGTGTATGGAGACTCTCAGTTGATCATAAATCAGGTCAATAATGAATATTAGACTAAGGATGACAAGCTAACTCCATACAAGAAATTGGTGGAGACTCTAAAAGAATCCTTCATCAACATAACATTTGAGCAGATTCCAAGAACCAACAACAGAGCAGCAGACACCATGGCTACAATTGGGTCTCAATTAGACATCCCTCAAAATGTCCCGAAATATGAATTTTTGATTGAGCAACTTCTCGTTCCCACATTCGAGGTACCAGAATTAGAATATGTGTGTGAAATAATTGGTCCTAGCGATCCTTGGTATCATGAAATCTACACATATCTTTGCATAAGAGTCATACCCGTAGATCTTTCATCAAACCTAAAATGAACCTTTATCAAAAAGGCATCCAGATTTGTCATCCTAGGTGATACCTTATACCGTAGAAGCATAGAAGGCACCTTGTTACACTGTCTAAATGCTGAGGAGGCATTAACCGCTCTAACAGAGGTTCATAACGATATATGTGGCTCACACTCGAGTGGGATGACCATCGCCAAGAAACTGCTGAGGATGGGGTATTACTGGCCCACGATGGAAAGAGAAGCACATGATCATGCTAAAAGGTGTTTACAATGTCAACAGCATGGGGACCTCATCCATGCTGTAGCTCAAGAGCTTCACCCAATCATCACACCATGGCCCTTTTCGCAATGGGGACTTGATCTCATTGGAAAAATCACACCTACCTCATCCAATGGCCATAAATTCATCATCACGGCAACTGAGTACTTCACAAAGTGGGTGGAGGCCATACCTATGACCTATATCACAGGAAAGCAGATCTCAAAATTCATCCTGAACTATCTCATATGTCATTACAGTGTCCCACAAGCCATCATCTTAGATAATGGGACACCATTCAAGAACTAGGAGGTTCGCGACTTGTGCGAGAAATTCAAAATCCAGCATCGTTTCTCCACCCCATACTATCCCCAAGGCAACAACCAAGTAGAAGCCACAAACAAAACCATCCTCAAAATCCTTAAGAAAACAGTCAATGACGCAGGTCGTGACTAGCATCTGCAGCTTAATCCAACCCTTTGGGCTTATTGAACCAGCATCCGTACACCCACTGGCGCTACCCCCTTCTCCTTGGTTTACAGATCAGAAGCCATACTCCCCATTGAGATCGAGCTCCCATCCCTCAGAATATCATTGCAAAATCTCATCACTGATGAGGACTACCGGGTGTCAAGATTAAACGAGCTAGAGCTACTGGATGAGAGACGCATAGATTCTTTGAATCATCTGCAAGTCTATCAAAATAGACTCAAACGAAGCTACAACAAGAAGATCAGAAGCAAGACTTTCCAAGTCAAAGAATTGGTCTTAAAAGAAAATTAGAAGAATGTCCCGAATCCTAGCAGCAAAGGCTAGTTCAAACCTAATTGGTTAGGACCGTTTGTCATAACAACAAGTTATCAATCAGGGGCATATTAGCTATCAACACCTGAAGGGGAACCTCTGCAGGAGCCCATGAATAGTTCCCATCTCAAAAAGTTTTATGCCTAAATCTTCTAGGGTATAAAACCAAAAATCCAAAAAATTAGAAAAAGTCTTGAAAAAATGGTTACTTAGGTGAAAACCTAGCAAACAGGCATCTAGGTGACAACAAAAAAAATAAAAAAAAGCAAAAAATCCAAAAAACTTAGAAAAAGAATCAAAAAAATTGTCCTCTAGTGAAAACCACTTTGGTGGCACTTTGGGCAAGTACCTCGGTGAAAACCTGGCAAATAGGCGCCTTGTGTAAATAAGCACTTTCCATCCACCAGGATCTTACGGCTTGTTCGACATCATCCATCCATTTCGCTTCCATCACCTATCACATTTAGGCCTCCATCCATCACGCATCCACTCGCATCTGCGCCATAGCTTGGTCCTATTTTCGTATCATGATCCCTCCTAGTACTACTCGGCCCATCCTCAAGGTCAATTTGTCCTGCCTTTACCAGAGTAGTCTATTGTATCATGTTGGGGGCATGTTCTTATCAGATTGGATTTGTGTATGATCTTAAAATCCTCAAATCAGAAAATCCAAAAACATCCAAAACATATAAAAAAAAAGCCAAAAACAAGGTCATCTTGTCGAACTATGTCATCTCTGAGCTTGAACGTAGGCAAGGTTGATCTTTGATCACCCCTCGAGACATTTAGGTCAGTCCTATAGGAGTTCATCATAATAAACTGACATTTCATCATGTATATCATCATTTGTAAATCGGTCGAGTCGTCAGTCAAACTACGTAGTCTCTACATGTATAACGTAGGCAAGGCTTGTCTGTTGACCAGCCCTCGAGACCCCTAGGATAGGTCTTTAGGTTAGTCTCTCAGTCAAAATCTCAAAAAACCCCAAAACATTTGAAAAGCCGAAAATCAAAACATTTGAAAATCTCGAAAAAAAAAATACCAAAAACAGCCTCACAACATTGCAAAACATCAAAAACATCCAAATATTTGAAAAATTCCATCCACCTCATCTCGCTTACACCCGCAATAAGCACCATCCATAATAAACTGATCGTCATCATCAATCTTTGGTAAAATAATCAGAAACAAGTCTAGCAGATTACAAGTAGAACTCCAAAACATCAACTCTTAAGTCTAAGTCAGTACGTAAGCAAATTGGTCATCTCTTCGTATCGATAACACCATCATCTGAATTTGTCCCATATCAATCATCCCTTATAAATGAAATGACGTGCCGCCATCCACTAACATGTCCTAGGATGAATCCTTCCTACAATGGCATTATCTTTTGGCAATAAGTTTCGCTTATCATCCTTAGAAAACACATCATTTTCCGTTAGTGGTATTGAAGAGCATTAGTTTGTTTATTTACTTGGTCTTTATCTTTTGACTTATCTTATTTTGAGCTCATTCCAAGGATGTCTCAATGATATCCCAAAACAGGGGATTTAGAGAAATAGGAATGGGGCAATGATCATTATCTTTTGTCTGTTGTGCTTGTTGGATGTTCTTGTAATATAACCTTGGCGAATACTTGCTTTGTTAGGTATGCATGGAAGAGGTCTAGGGCAACTTGTTGACTATTACAGGGATAGTTTTACATTTTTGTGTTTTGGTTCGAGGTGTCTGAAACTTTCGAAATACATCCTAGCAAGGTTTCCGTATGTCAGGTGTGAACAAGAATACTCCTATCTGATTGTTGAGTCAAAGTCCGTCACACTAAGTACCACGCCATCTTGGTTGTCTATACCTTGATGCATCGTACCACGTGTGTTATCAAACATAAGAAAATCTGGCCCTTTGAAAATCCCAATTCCTCGGCAGGTAATCATCATCATCATCATCATCTACATTTGTGTCATCTTGCATCTTGTCGAAATGACTTCTTCTTTTCTTACTAACCGTGCTAACCACGTACTATGACAGTTGCTCATCATCACCATCATCACCATCAATCCTGCATCCACAAATCATTAGCATATTACATAAGCACATCATATAGACATTATTAGTACATCGCATAAGCATATCATATAGCGAACATATGCATTGCATTTAAATCATCATAAATAGGTTATCATAAACATTTTTCATAGATAGGTGTATACATAGCTTTGCATTTCACGCATTGCATTACATCCCATAGCATTCATTTTCATTTACATAACCATTTCACATTACCATCTAAATCATCACATAAGCATCTACAGAATCATTCCATAAACATTTTTGCATAATCATAAGCAAATAGGCATATAAGCATTTAATTCATTACACATCAGCATATCACTTTGCATTAACATATCATTACATCACATACATCATTTAGGATAATAACATTTGTTATTCTAAAACATCTCATAAAACTATTTGCATCATATCATGACCATCACATCATATTACATTCATTCATAAATCATCTCATAATTAAGTATTTTTACACACATTATTGCACATCATGGCATCGCATACATCATTAGAAATAAATGCATCCATAGGAACATCACTGCAAAGCATATAGAAATAAACCATCCATGCATAAATAAAAGTACATGGTACATCTCATCAAAATCGGCTCATTTATCATATCATCAATATTACTATCATAGTACAAAAGAATAATAATCGGATCACTGTACATATATGTCAATCGGTACAAAATGCCCATCAGACTATCAAAAATGAGCCCATAAGGCACAAAAAGGTACATCATAATATCTAGATCAAGGTTGATCTCTGTGAATGCTTCCCTCACCCCTGTCACCGTGACCCTCTGGTGGTCTCTGACTAACCTGCTCTGAGTACTCTGGAACCCAGTCTGCTCTAGGTACAGTGTCATGATAAGCCCGGTGGTAGTACTCTATCTCTCGAATGGCCTCCCTGTAAGATCGTACCGGCACTGTACCCTAGGAGGAGGCTGAGGTTGTCATACTCTCAATCTGCTGTCTGTAGCCTAGCTCTATAGCTGCCTGTAGCTCTGCGGCCTGTCGCTGTTGTACAACCTGATCTCTCTCTACTCTGAGCTTCTCTCTCTTAGCCATCACTGCCTGTACCTGTGCCTGTAACTATAAAATCAAGGCATCCCCTACGTTTTCCTACCCTGCTGGATGTACCCGTGGCTACGCATGAACCTGATCCTCACCCTTGGCTCGTGGGGGTGGGACTGGCAGATCCTGCTACTAGTCCTGCATATGGATATCTCCCTAACCTGGTAGAACTGGGGGCACCCTTGGTGGGTCCTGTCGAATCACAACCCTGGGTCCTCTTCCTCGTCCTCTCCCCTTGCCTCTGACCCTATGTGCCTCTGGATCCTCACCTAGAACTGTCAACCGAAGAGGAGGCCTGAACCAATCTTTGTAGGCCTGTGTGGTGCCTGGATCTGCCAAGCCCAGATCATAGGCCCATAGTCGGGCTACCAAATGTCAAAAACTATCGACTGCCTCTATGGTAGGAATACCAGGCCCCCATGACACCTGTGTCATGTTGCGTGCAAACACTGCTACATAGCCATCATCTGGCCGATCCTGGGGCTCTCCAAACTAACATTGTACATGCCCAAGCAGGTATCGCTCGATCATCGTATGTTCTTGACCCTGCATGTATCAATCCTGGCGGTAGTAGAAGAGCTGATCTGCATCGTCGACCCATCCAGGCCGACCAAGGTATGGACGCCAAGTAAAAATGAGCATCTCATCTAGGACCCGCCTCCAGTAGGGGATCCCATGCTTGTCGGTGTGTGTGAAGGACACACCCCCTCTGTATCGTGCCACCAGGGCATCCTTTGCTCCCATCGGAACTTGAACGACTCGTGGAAGTAACACAGAAATGTGCTCCCATGCCCAGACATGCAAAAGTGTCATGCCGGCCCCCAGCACTCTGCCATCCACGTATGCATACTCATGCAAATCCCTATAGAGTGAAGCCAGAAGGATGGGTCCCCACGCAAACTGAACTGGCCTATCCCGAACCATCCTCTCCCAGCAGTATCCCCAACCCAGACTGAAATACTGCCCTCATCTGTCTGTGGCAACCAAACCTGAAATGATAGCTGCAATCGTCCAGTGGAAGGGAGGTTCTATAACTCTGTACCGCTCCAAGTCGATCTGTCCCTCGCAGTAAATGATATCTCGAGTGGCGAGGACTTGGGTGCAGCACTCGCGACCCTCCTCCATATCATGAATCACCCGGCGGCCATGAATGGGCAACTGTAACATGTGCCAAACGTCCTCCAATGTGACAGTCGCCTCACCAGTGGGAAGATGAAATGATGACATCTCGCTGTGCCACCGCTTTGCCAGTGCTGACAACATCCCAAGGTGTGTGCGCACGGGTGTTGTGTACGCAATATGCCATAGGCCGGCGACTCCCAGTCAGTCCTAATCTCTGTCACTCAAGTCTCATAGGACACTTGCCAAATCTCGCGACTGGTGCTCCCGAGAGTAGAGCTCCCTCGGTCCGTCCTGCATCAAGGAAAGTTAGCATATTAATTTTTTTTTGAAAAAATCCTTGCATAACACTCCAAACTCATTTCCAGCGGCACAGTTTGTGAAGGCGTCGCAGTTTGAGTTTTCTCAAACTCTGACGTTGGACCCAAAATTTAGCTATATCGAGCTGCTGCCGTGCACTTTAACACCCAGCGTCACAATTTGAATGAAAAGGGCACTGCCGCAGTGCACTTTGTCCAAATTGGCCCACCGAGTCTGAGCCCTGCGGTGGAGTTTCTAAACTCCAAATTGAACCATTGCGGCGCAAAAATGCTAAAAGTGGTGCACTTTAAACATCGAGTGGCACTATAATAGCGCCGCTAGAGGTGAGCTCATCATTAAACATGTAATAAATGCGTTAAAATGAAAAAATGAAGCTTCAGTTAGGGTCACATACCGGGGCACCGATGCTAGGTGGCCATTGGTAGGTCCGAACTCGGTCAGAAATGTGTAGAGGAAGCTGTCGTTGCACCATATCGTCAGGAGGTCAGAGCTCAAATCTCAAGGTTTGCTAGTAGAGGTGTGTGAAAATGACTTGAAAGTGACCCCTCGGGGCCCTTTTAAGCCTAAAAATTAGTGTTTCTTGACCCTCTGGGGCTGTCCTAATAAGGTTTCAGTCTCTCGAACCTATTTTTGTTTGTTCGAGGCTTGTTTTTCATTGTTTCATTGTGTTTAGACATGTTTTTAGCCTCCCGAACCCCTTTTGGACTGGTCAGGCACTTTGTTACCTTTTTTCGCGAGATCACCCAAAAAATTGAAATTTTCGTCTGATCTCTCGAGGGGGCATTATAATGGCATGTTTTCTCTCGCCATGCAATTGTGGGGAAAGTTTTTAAATATCAAAAAAAAATTGGCTTTGATTGAGATTGTTTATTCTTTGAACCAACGCAACGAGTGCATTACTTCAAAGAGGGGCAAAATGTAGACATCGAAAATATACTGATTGACATCGTGCATCTAATCCTGATTTTCTAACATCGTTTCTTCCTAAATCATCCCTCGGTCTAACCATTTAATCAAATCCCCCTATCTGATTAAATTCATCAATATTCGTCTCTTAATTAAATAAATCATTTTATCTGATTAAGTCACTCTCTTGTTAATTAAATCAACCCATTTGATCTAATTATCCCTATTTAATTAAATAATCAATTTATTTTATTAAAATCTCTAAAGTCCATCCATTAAATTAAATAAATTAAAACCTTATTTGATTTAATCTAACACCATCCCTTTTAATTAAATAAATCAAAATCTTTATTTAAGTAGCCTCTTATCATATTCTTCTCTTATTTGATTTAAATAAACCCATAAATCTAAGTCAAATAAGTCACATTATCAAATCTCCTATTAAATTAATTAACCCTTGATTAATTTAATCTAATCTCCTGTCACATCCTCTAGATAATGCAAGTTGCACATGAAAATAGATTTAATTCATTTATTAAATCCCTATTTTCCCTCACATGGCATCTTTTGGAATATTCCCTCAATTTGAATTCAAATATTCTAAGTCAACATGTACATCCAACAAGGCATTTAAAACCTCTTACATGTCATTTGCCTTGAGCCAAGTGGCATTTATTGCATTTTCCCTTCCCTCTTACATGTCATTTCAACAAATTTGAATTTCAAATATTGGTATTTATTGGCACAAACCCCAAATCTTGCACAACCATCATCCATTCATAGCTTGACAAGTGGCACCATATCATTGGATGAAAGTTAGTCCCACATTGCTCAAATTTGGACTTTCATCCATCTTGAAATCCTATAAATGAAGAGCTCCTCTCTTCATTTTATCATCCACAATCCAAGCAAAGTTACCATGCTAAAATACTTAGCCATTTCCATACATCATTCGAATTCCTAGTTAGGATTTTTGCAGATTTGGCTTGGAGTTCTCATTTTTTGTCAAAGTGGATCAACATCATCTTCAACACATCAATATTTCATCATAGGGATTGGGAAAGGGCCAATTTTCACATCAAATTGGCACCAATTCCCCCATGGGATCAAGTGTTTGCTATTTAAATTAGGATTAAATCTAATTTTTATCATTTTCTTTGTGTTCTTCATTATTTTCGTTCCTAGTTTGATTTGTAAATGGATTTCATGGGGAATCCTTCTTGTGGCTTGTAATTCCTTGTCTAACTCATTTATTCATGTTGCTTTGCAGGTACTAGGAAAAGGGTTCGCACAGTTCCTATGGTTGTTGATCACATACACCATGATTCAGAGGAGACATTTGGATTTTTGAACTTGGGAGTTCTCACATCAGATTCAGTACTTGAGCCATGCATTTCATCTCCACCACCTACTATTGTACTTGATGATGCTTGTGGTGCTACAGTTTTAGCTCCTAGTGATTCAGTGCAGCAGGACATACATAGTCTTCCAGATATGGCTACCTTGGATGACTTCTTGACAGGTATTTCAGACTTGTTTGTGGAGTCTCATCTTGTAGATTTGGAGGACACCATTAATATCATTCATGTTCTCTTTGATGAAGATGCACCTTCTTCAATTATTGTGAGGGAACACCTTGACCCTCTTGTTCATTCTCTACATGATCATTCTTCACAGATTGGCGTGAGTGTGGATACTTTTGGACAGCATTTGGAGGAGGTTTCTTTGTCTTCAGAGGGGATATCTTTGTCTTTGGATCATGTTCTACATTCTTCCCTACTAGATGTTGGATTTTCCTCTTCGACAGTGTGGCCTAGAACACCTGTTTGGAGTGTTTCATTTTTTAACATCGACATGGAGACACTTGAGCATTCTTTAGAGACATCATCATACATCATCTATACTCCTAATATCCTACATACATTCATGGTTTTGTTTCTTCCTAAGGGGAGGAACATTGTTCGATGAGATTGGATCATCTTCAACATTCAATATCGAGCTTCTACCATCATTGCAGGAGACTCAACATTGAGGGGGGGCTACCTTGTCTCCTTTCTACTTCTCTCTTATGGGGGGGGTTTTTTCCTCACATGGGTTTTCTACCTCCTCATGCACAATTGAGTGTATTGCATTTCTATTTTGTATTTCATCTCTCTTTTGGGGAGGATTTTTGTCCCACTGGGTTTTCTCCTTTTCTATGTTTGTGAGAGATTGCATTGATTGCATTGCATTTGTACATGGGTACCTAACATGGCCTAGTAGCTGGGACCCATCTTGCATTGTTTGTATTTGTGTACATTCTCCCTAAGTTGCACTTAAGGGGGGGTGTTGGTGTAATTAAAAGTGTTGTACCTTGTCCTAGGTCATAATTACACCTTAGTTAAGTTTACTTAGGTCATAGGAAGAAATCTTTCTAGAAGATGTTAGTTGTCATTAGTTGTTATATTATCCTTTGACAAATACTACATGTGAACCTAGGTAAGTGTGATTAGTTGTCACATGTCATATGATTAAGACACTTGTCATAATCCTATGACATCTTGCATCTCACCTTGGCTATATAACCAAGGGGTCTCTCTCATTGTATACAACATCTCATATCATTGACATTGAATACAGTTTATTCTTGTCAAATTCATTTGTCTCTTCTTGTGATTTCCATTTGATCCATAGATCTTGGCAGCCATAGCCAATTCTAACAAAATGGACCAATCCTCCTTAACCTAGATGAACCTGCAATCTCACAGAAATAGTGCAATCTTCTAAGGCATTAAAGATTTTTAGATCATGAACATTCATCCAAGACAACCCAATTGCAATTGAAATTGATAAACTTCACAATTGAACTAAGCACAATGAATATAAAGGTCCAGGCTAACTTTGCAAAGCAACTAACAATCAACCAACTGCAAAAAGTATGGACTAGGGATTGTTGCAAACACTTCAAGCATCAAATCATAAACACCATTGAATCAGACCTAATTCTAAATCTAACATACATCTAAAAACCTTGAGCAATTTCAAAAGATGGAATCACAAGAACCATGCAAGATAAGTCAACACAAAAGAGATCACCAGAAAATCACAATGCCTTCAATTGTATTGAATCACTGAATATCAACAACAATTCTAATGTTTTGTGTTACAACACTTGCTCAAAATGAACTAGCTTCTAACTCTACTCTACTGCCTAATTCGTATATGTCTATCTATCTCTATATGTGTATCTATATCTCACAAATGAGGCAAGATGCCAAATTTATAGAAAACCCCCAAAGCATGTCGGCCTAGGTAGGGTTTACAATCATAAAATAGCCATAAAAAAGTTGGCCCAACTAATGTTTACAATAATAAATCGCCACAAAATAGGTCGGCCAAGAAGAATTCAAAATAAAATAAAATTGCATTAAATGCATGAACTCCCTCTAGGTCGGCCTGGTATCTCCAATATAATTCAAACCAATGCATGTGAAGGAGAAGGAGAATAATAGGGAAGCACAAATTCTGATGCAAAATTGTATTAATTGATTCCTTCTTTATCCTTAACGCGCCTCTCCTTATCCTGTACTATCAATAATTCCTTCTCCAAGTCAGCCAAGGGTGGAGTAACCAATACTTTGAATCCTCCTTCAATAGATTTAATTTCATCTCCAGAACTTCCTTGACGACCTTGTTAAATTCAGCCTGCACTCAGCAAAAACCACCATCAATAATATCCATTATAACATGAGGATCAAAATTATCCCATTACTAATAATATATTCATCATCCAAATAAACCCAAGCAAAGATCAAAATCAACCCAGAAATATCGCCGAAGCACTTTCTTCACAGTTCGGGATTTCAAGCTAACCCGGGAAAACCAGTCTGGGTGGAACTTCAGAAAATTCCAAACTAGGAAAATTTTCCCAAAGAAGGCACAAAATCAATAATAGATTACCAAAATGAAGGAAGGATGCATAAAAAAATGTGTAATCTATCAATCTAAAGCATGGAATGATAAGTATTCATCATGAAACTCATCCATTTCACCCAATTTCTTAGTTCCACAAAGCATCACAAAGAATCCGGGATAATCTGACCAGACCGGAATTCCATGAAAAAGGTAAAGTTCTGGATTTTCAACACATTCTGGGAAAACGGAGAGGGCCAGGAAATCCGAGGGAATCTGCCAGCGCAGGAAAATCCGAGGCTGAAAGAAAACCCGAATATCGATGTCCTCTCACGATTTCACTCAAATTGATCGAATGATCACAAATTTGAGGAGCCTGGGTACAAAACTAGTTTGATTTGAACCTCCTATAGATCTTCCTTGAATTCTAGGCTCACTCGAAAGAAAATTAAATGAAATGGCGACGCCCTAGGCATGAAACCCTAAATTTTGACCATTAAGGCATAGACAAGCTCGGACACAAATAACTCGACCGCTGGGTTCTCACAAATGTTATTTACGGTGCACAAGCAAGCAATCTCATGATGCAAATGAATGGACAAGCTCAAAACTTATTTGGGAAACCATAAATAAAGCAATATCAAGCAACCCTAGCCCCAGATGCTCAAATATACAGGACTATGAATTCCAAATACGCCCCAATAGAAAGAATTACTCACATTTGATAATTGAAGCGGGGCCATAAACACATACCATGAATAAAATGCCAGTCGACTCCAATAAAGACAAACAACAATCTTGAATGCCTGAGCAAGAAACAACGATGATAACACCAAGGGAATCACAACCATATTCAACAATTCATAAATTTAGTATGCCAAAGCAAGCCAAGCACCTTAGGATCAAATATCTCAACTCAACAGGATGCCAACGATAAAGCAGAATGGCATAAGAAATCCATTAAATTTGGAAACCCGACGGCAAGATGGAAATTCAGAAAAATCTAGCCCATGTGGAATTCCACGAAGACCCAAATTCTCCGGACTGCAGTGTTAATTTTCTTCACCGGAATTTGAATGAAATCCAGGAAAATCCGGATGGGGCAGAAAATCCCGAAATAGAGCAAAAACCCGAACTTCGTCTAAAACTTAAGATTTTCAATATGAAACTTACAGGAAACACTTGGGAAAGCAAGATAAACATTTTAAGCTCATGCCAAGGCAATGTAAATCCTCAAAATCAAAGGGCCAAAACACAAAAGCGAAAGCAAAAGAGGGTCCCTTCTTTCAGCGGGTGTGTGTGCAAAAACTGCACAATAATGTTGACTCATACAATCAAGCTCATAGCAAAAATAGACCCATTGAAATATCTACTCACTAAAGCTGCTCTAACAGGAAGACTGGAAAAATGGGTTATGATCTTAAGTGAGTTTGACATCCAATATGTCGATAGGAGAGATATCAAAGGATAGGTAATAGCATATCAACTAGCTGAAACTCCATTACAGGATCATCATCCAATGAACATTGAATTCCCAGATGCCGACATCATGAATATTACAACACAACAATGGAGGCTTTATTTTGATGGATCATATACACAAAGAGGAATTGGTGTAGGAATTCTATTTTTCACACCTCAAGGACACACCATTCCAAGATCTTATAGATTAATGTTTCCATGTACAAACAATATAGCTGAGTACAAAGCATTGATTATTGGCATCAAAATAGCTATTGAATGGAAAATCACAGAAATGAAAGTGTATGGGGACTCATAGCTTGTCATTTATCAAGTAAATGACGAGTATCAAACAAAGGATGAGAAGCTCATGCCTTATAAGCAAATGATAGATGATCTAAAAAATTACTTCATGGATATCAAGTTTGAACAAATACCAAGGGCAAAAAACAAAGCTATAGATGCCATGGCAACAATTGCCTCCCTTTTGCAATTATCAGAAAAGAAAGGTCGACATGAGTTTATGGTTGAACAAGTATCTAATCTTGCATATGATAACCTTGATTCATAGACCATATGCCACATAACCAACACTCAACCCTCACAATATGGAGAGATCTATACTTACCTTAAAGATAACATTCTTCCTCTTGCTCTCTCTAGAAACCAAAAGCGTAACTTTATCCATCAATCGACGCAACATACATTAATTGTTGACATCCTTTACCATCGAGGTCTAGATGGTACTCTTCTTTGGTGTCTGGAGCATCATGAATCTGAAACATCCTTACGAGAGGTCCATGAAGGTATTTTTGGGACTCATTCAAGTGGGCTAACCCTAGCTAAGAAAATCCTCTGTTTAGGGTATTACTGGCTGAACATGGATAGGGAGGCATATCAATATGTTAAAAGGTGTCAAAAATGTCAGATTCATGGTAATCTAATTCATGCACCAGCACAAGAATTACAACCTTTCACATCCACATGGCCCTTTTGTCAATGGGGACTAGACTTGGTAGGGAAAATAAATCCTTCTTCATCTAATGGGCACAAGTTCATCATCACAGCAACAAAGTATTTTATAAAATGGATAGAAGTAGTTCCTTTAACAACTGTCACTGGAAAACAAATTTCATATTTCATACTCAACTACCTCATTTGTTGGTATGGGGTACCTCAATCCATTAGCACAGACAATGGTAGGCCTTTTAAAAATCAAGACATCTAAGAATTATGTGAACAATTCCATATTCAACATTGTTTTTCAACACCATACTATCCACAGGGAAATGGACAAGCATAAGCCTCTAACAAGACAATCCTAAAAATACTGAAGAAAACGGTAAATGATGTTGGACATGATTGGCATCTTTAGTTAAATCTTACACTATGGGCCTACAGAACCAGCATCAGACCACCAACAGGAGCTACACCATACGCCTTGGTGTATGGATCAAAGGCCATTCTACCAATTGAGGTAGAAATACCATCACTTCGTGTATTGCTGAAGGGCATCATAGTAGATGAGGATTACAGAGTTTCAAGACTACAGGAATTGGAATTACTGGATGAACGTCATCAGCAAGCATTCAATCATTTGAAGGCCTACCAACAAAGAATGTCAAGGAGTTACAATCATAGGGTAAAACCTAGAGTCTTTCAAATTGGAGACTTGGTCCTAAAGGAAAACCCTAGGAATCAGTAGGATAGAGAAAAGAAAGGGAAGTTTGAACCTAACTGGTTAGGTCCCTTTATAGTCATATCAGTGTATGGATTAGGAGCATATCAATTGTCTACACCAGAAGGGGATCTATTTGATTAACCTATCAACAATATCCATCTCATAAATTTCTATACTTGAATCACTTAGTGCATGAATTAGTTTCTGAAAATGGTTGCCTTGATGAAAACCTAGCAAACAGGCATCCTGGTGACAGAAAAAAAGAAAAAAAGAAAAAAAATCAGAAAAATAGAAAGATACAAAAAAATTAAAAAGAATGAAAAGGTGCAATAAAAACATATAGTGAGAACCTAGAAATAGGCGTTATTTGTGATTTGAATCAACTCTCCTATCTATTTGGACATATTTCATGGTCATTACTTCCACCATCATTTTACATCTATTATCATATCATATCACGTGGTCATTTCTCACCCTAGCTTGGGGGAAACATTTGAAAAACATTGGGGGCAACATAAACATGGAGCTTACTCAAATGGACAAACAACAGTTGGAAAAAGGAAACAAAAACAAAAATAAAAACACAACCCAACATGGAATATATATCACCATCGAAAATGCATCAAACATCCATATCACATAGGAAAATCCAAAAAAAAACACAAGTCAAAAAATTCATTACCAAAAAATCCAAAAACATGAGTCAGTGTCAGTCAAACTACGTGGTCTCTACATGTATAACATAGGCAAGGCTAATCTTTGATCATCCCCCGAGGCCCCTAGGATAGGTCTTTAGGTTAGTTTGATCCAAAATATCGAAAACACAAAAACATTACAAAATTAGGATGGATGATCTAATCTGAACAAATGATTGAATACTATAAGCAAAATTTGGATAAGTTGTACTTTGATCATTGTTATCATTTCTTTGGAGAAACTCAATGATGTATTAAACTAGAGAAGCTAGGAAGAAGAAATGGTATTTTCTTTGTTTTTTTTCTATGAATTAATCATAATTACTGTGTGAATCATCACGGGAAATTCTCTACAAAGTATCATGGATGACATTCCAATTCACATAGGAAAGTGGTTAATTCTTGTTTGTTTACGCAAGAAATGCTCAGGTCATCTCGGTTTAATTATACCTTGATGCTTGTGTTTGCTTGCAATATCAAAAATCATGAAAGTAGTACTCAGGTCATCATTTTACATTATACCTTTGATGTTTGTACTCATTTTCAACATTTTAAAAGCTCAATGATGATACAAAGCACAAACGTATTGTTAAAATGCCTATGTTTACATATAGATTTGCATGGTAAAAGTAGATTGCATCCATAATAGTATTACATTTGTAGAGTATTGGTTACAAAATTGGTGAATCATTCATTAAAATGATTGTCTTTCCTCATAATAGACTCAGTATACTTGAAATTTACAAAAAAATCATCATGATCATATAGTTGCATCATCATAATCATTTACATACATTAAAAGCATTTACATCATCATTTCATCCTTCAAACATTTCAAACAAATTATTTTACATTCTCATCATATCATAACAAAAATATCAGCATAAATATATCTCTATCATTCCATTTTCATAAACATACATCATCATCATAAATCATTACATTCATCCATTTATTATATCACATCTCCATATATAACTTCATCCATTTGATCATAAAGTCCATCAATTTATTGCATCATGTAACATTCAACATTTTTATCCATATATTTGCATTTACATCACATATAGTATATCATTTAAACACTTCAATCCCTAATCATAAAACATGCATCCATCCATTTCCATAATGTGCATCATAAATTAACACAACACCGTATCAAAGCATACCATCATGATAATAAAACCATTACATAGCATATAGAATATTGAAGAAAATGCATCCATTGGAGAATTATATAGAACACATAATGGACTATAGAATCCACTGCATGTCATATATATCAAAATCAATATGTCAAGTATACAATGATGTCTGAAATGAAGAGAGATAAAACATCAAAAATGGTTGTATATCAAAATAATCAAGTGTACATCACATATAAAATATAAACACGGACAACAATCATGTGATGCTAGCTCCAAACAGTGTAGACATAGTAGGATTAGGAACCCTACCACTAGAGGAATCGGGATCCCTGGGATCTATAGGTAGAGGCTGGTTAACACCTGCACTAATAGTCCTAGATTGTGACCTAGTAGAACAAGACCTCGCATAGCTAACTCTCTGCTTGGAGGGAACCATGTCATAATATCTCAATCTATAGAACTCAATCTCCTCACCAATGCGAGAAACCTCTCGCATGTAATTTTCCAGGGAGGTACCATCTGCCAGTCTCTGTAATATATTGGCAAAAGCTTGAGCACCCTTTGTTGCAAACCTAGTCGCATCTCTCTCAGTTGTCAATGAAGTAACCTGAACCTGGGCTATCTGTCCAGCTGCATCCTTCTCAACTGTCAATACTGCAATCTATGACTGAGTTCTGACTAACTAAGCCTACACCAAAGATAGAGTCTTTGCATGCAACCTAGCTTGTACTTGCATCTGAGCCTAGGTCTACTCTAGTAAACCCTGAGCCTGAAGAAGTTGTCCTGAATGGTCTCTAACTGAACCTGAAGATCTACTATTTGAAGTCGCTCTGAAACACCTATCATAGCATGCCTCTTATGAGGCATGGTCTCACCAAGAAAATCTAAAGCAGGGCTCGACCCACCTACAACCTCTCCACTATCAAATCTCTCATCTTCACTACTCTCATCTCCGTTGCTCTCATATCCACTGCTCTCACCACCAACATCCTCCTCGCCACCAACATCCTCCTCTACCCCAACATCCTCCTTAGGCTCGACATCTGCCTCACCAACCACATCAACATCCTCTACTTCAACTCCTCCAACATCCTCTCTCCTCCGTCTCTGACCATGCGCAACAGAAACATCCTCCTCTACAAGTAATGGGGCAGGCTCATCTGGAATGGTAAGGCATGGAAATGGATGTAAAGCCAAAAACTCAGCATAATCTGCCATAACTAGAGCCTCGATAATATCTAGTTGAATGTCCCACACAAATGGCTATAAAGCCTGAAACTCTTGAACTGTTGTAGCATATGACAAACAAGGCCCCCAATCTGTTGTATCCAACTGATGACGAGCGTAGTGAGCAACACCCTGGGGCATACCATGTACCATCCCATACTATCTGTAAACACGTCTGATCAAGAATCTCTCTAATACCCAACGAGCACGACCAATCAAGATCATCGACTAATAAACGAAGGGTAGTTGAATATCATCATCATCCCAATCATCACAATCTAGGTAGGGACACCATGTCACAAACTCTACGTCATTAATAACTCTCCTCCAATACTCTAACTTACCCAGTTTCGACAGGGTAAACCGACCGGCATATCTGAACACATAAGGTCTCATGGGTGGCCTCTAACTAACTGGAACTAGACATGTGACAGCTATGTGCTCCCACGCCCATACCTGAAGCAAAGTAATGCCAGTTGATAAACTCCGACCACTGAGATACACAGCTGAATGTAAATCATGATATAAATGGGTAAGCATACACTTGCCCCAAGAAAATTGGGTGCCATGAACAACCATGCTCTCCAAAACTCAGCCCCAACCAACTGAGAATCCCTTAGACATGCGATCAGGACTAAGGAATCTGCCAATGAAACGAACAAGTACTGTCGGCAAAGTGGCATATGCATCAACCATATCACACCATGGAATCCACTCTCCCACAATACGATCATCGTGAAACACTCTACGAAGAGCATCAGTCCCACCTTGCTCTCTTGAATCATATATAAAATATCCAACAATCGAAAGTTGCAGAATCTGCCAGACATCCTCTAGGGTGATTGTCATCTCACCAGTAGGAAGGTGAAAGGTGTTGTGCTCGCTATGCCACCTCTTGGCTAGAACTATCAACAAACCCTGATTAATCCTAATTTGGGGCATGTATAGAAGGGGAGACAATCCACAACGTGTGATGATAGTTGTCTCAAGCTGTGCCAATCATGGTATGAGATCAAATGTCTAGGGGAAACGCTTTCAAATTTGGAGGTTCCCCAATCGCTTCTATTATCATAACAAGGTTAAAATCAATAAATTCATGTCAAACATCAAATAACATCAAAATACCATATCAAATCAAGTCAGCTCTTGGTGATAATTTTGATCAAATCTCATGAGCACACATCGTTGAACCTCACCTATCATGAGGTCAATCATCAATGCATCAAATCAACCTCACCTATCATGAGGTCATCATCAATGCATCAAATCAACCTTGATTATCATAAGGTATGTCAATCCTAATTATTCCTCGCATATCATGAGGATAGTTATCATCAAAACAAACATCAGACTTCGCCTATCATGAGGTCGAAAAATCATGTATTTGATTAGACAAATCATTCATAACAAACAAATAGCTGATACGATTAGAAATCTCAAACATCAAGATCAAATTGACAAAAATAAAATTGAAAAAAATCACAAACACTTTGATTTAACTGTGCTGAAAAAGGTATTAAAAGCGCTAAAACAATGACATGTGCCATTTCATTAGATAAAAGCGCTATTACAGACGGACAAAGCGCCATTTTATCAAAAAGTGCTATTCTATTTGGTCAAAGCGCTAACATTTTTGACAAAAGCACTAAAACTAGAAATGCGCTAAAACATGGGGTCAAAGTGCTATAGAATCCAATCAAAGCACTAAAAATCTGAAAGCGCTAATACATTTTACGGAACTGCTATAATGGCTAACCTAGGCACTAAACTTTGAAAAGCGCTAACCTAACCTACGGACGCACTAAAATAGACCTTTGAAGTGCTAAAATTATAAAAGCGCTACAACAAAACCTTTAAGCACTACAACGGGATTGAAAAGTGCTAAAACAGAAAATAAAAGCACTAAAAAAAGTTAAAATTTACAAATCTGAAAAATACACAAAAAATGAGAAAATGCATGAAAGCCAAGGTAAAATAATGGACATACCGGAGGTCCGAACGTGGTCGGCCGCTGATGTCATCGAACACGCTCGAAATGGTAGCTGTGATATGGAATCGACATCTTGGTCCACGTAGCACAAGAATCTCTCTCACAAGTTTTCAAAGGTCACAATGTACAAATGATTTTGAAAAAGACCTTTTTAACCTTTTATAGGTTATTTAAAGGGGGATTTTTTTAGATTAATTTAATTTTTAAAAGGGGAGATTAATTGAAATTCATCTAGGACCACTTCCTACATCAATTATCAGGAGATAAATTATTTTATCATCAAATCTTCATCGAATCCACATCAAATCATCATAAAATCATAAAAAAATCAAAAAAATCAAAAAATCATTAATTTATCTCCTGAGTGGGCATATATCCATCAATCACCCAAAAACATGTCTGGGGCATTTTGAAAAAAATTCTTGGGGCATTCTGAAAAAATTTCTTGGGGCATTCTAAATTTTTTTCATCGATACTAGCAGCAGCACAAAATTTTCTTTAAAGCAATGTGTAAACACATCACTTCAAAGAGGGGCAAAATGTAGACACCTAAAAATGGTTTAGAAAATCTAATTAATTAAATATGATTTATTTGATTAATTAATCCTAAATTCATCTACTTAGTAAATAAATAGAAATATTTATTTATATTAAGTTCACTATTAATTCTTTTATTTTATCACATTATTTCCTCTTAATTAAATAAACAAAATTAAATAATTTGTTTTATTTAATTATTATTTCTTCTATACTTTATCCATTAAATTCTATCCAATAAATTAAATACACAACTTCAATAATTTGTTATTTAATTATCTTATTATATTCCTCTTTATTAAATTGACAAATATCAAATATTTGTTTTATTTAATTAAATCTTCCTATTTTGCTAAAATTGAATAAATCAAATATATTCAAATAAGTGCATAAATCAAATCCCTCTATTCACTCGCCAATAAAATTAGATTTTTCAAATCTAATTAAAGCAACTGGAATTCATGGGAAAAGCCTCAAGGACAAACATGCAAGCAATCCTCTCAATCTTCTGCCTCAAATATTTCCTCTCATCTTGCCTGGTGTTTTCATGGGGAGGAACAATCCTCCATTATCAGCTCCACCTTCTCATCTCTTACCATTCAAATCTCCAGATTGAATCTCACCCTCTGTTGTGTTACCCCTGTGCAAAATTGTTGTCGAAAATCTATATATACAACCTTCTGAAGCATGAAAAGGACTCGAGAATTATCATCTTTTATGCAAACTTACTCTGCAAGAATTAGTACTCAAGCAACCAAGCAATTATAAGTATTATCATTAGTATTTTAGTATCATCATAGCATCATGGCATTATTAGATTTCCTATCATGACAACATCATTAGTTTTTATTGTAGCTTCCATTTAGCAAGTTTCATGTCAGGATAGTTCACAGTAGCTCCATATCATCTAGAATTCATTAGCAATCATCACATCATTGCATTTAGCATCCATTCCGTTCTCTAGATAGGCATTTTAAACAGTTATGGTGCTTACAAATCTGAGAGCCTTTGTAACTTGATAAATCTTTGGAGATAGGAGACAATGAGACATCTTCAAGATTTTCAGTGTTTTAAATTAGTTTAATTGTTGATTAATCTTGATACAATGTTTCATTAAGAGGTGTATTTAATTTTATTTAGTTTACATTTTCCACACTTACAAGGCCATTTAATTTAAATTTGTTTGATAAGTGTTTCTGATTTATTTTCACATTAAAATGAAGTTATTAAAGTTAAAAAGGTATTTTTGATAAGTAAAAATAAATGCTTTTATATAATTATAGGTTATGATAAAATAAAATTATAATGCAAAGTTGAATTTAATAAATATAAAATATTAAAGGTGATTATTAAGTTTAAATAAATTAGAATATATCTAGTTGAATAAATATATCTTGTCCACTGGTGTTAATCTATCTTTGGCAGTGCATTTTCTGCTTGATGAAGCTTTCAGGACATTCAACAGTGATATTTCAACTTGAAAGAAAAAAATGAAATTATCTTTGGACCACCTTCTGCTACTGTCTTACTATGAAGCTAGATCTTGCTTGCCACTTGATGAGGAGAATTGATATGCTTTGATTTTGATTTCAAGCCAATGTATCTTGTTTTTGGGTTTTTTCTTTTTCCTTTGGGAGGCTTCTCTAGGGGTTTATCTAATATTCTCATGTATGGGATTTCTTTCTAGGTCTGGTTGGGGTTATAGGATTAGTCTTTTTGTCTTCTTTTTGGAGCTACAACCAGAGGTTTTCTTCCCTAGTTCTTTACTGCCGGTATACTCCTTTTGAACTAGGATTTGTAAACTTTCTTCAATCAATAAAATGTTCAATGGCATAGCCACTTATATATATATATATATATATATATATATATAAAGATATAAATAGTTGTAGTGAATGTAAAATATAAAATTAATTGATTAAATTAAAAGTTTTGCATGCAACAATGTGCACTCAAGAGCAGTTAACAAAATTGATTATTTTTGCAAAAGAAAAGGGGATGGGAATTAAAAAATCTTGAAACTATTTGTTTGCTTCCTGTGAATATTATTTTTTGTTTTTTGGAAAATTTCATCTTGTTTTGGGAAGTTTTGAATTGGGATTCTGCAGAGATTGTTTGGTTTTTTTGAAGAGATTGGAGTTGCAAGCTAGGATTTGGGAGCTCAGCATCAAATCTTCAACTCTGTCAAGTGAGTGAAACCAAGTTCCATTGCTTTCTAAATATTACCTATGTTTAATTTCAAATTGAAACAATTACTAAAAGTTATTTATGAAGATTTATATAGTTGTTTTAGCAAATCAAATTGGGCATAGTCTGTAAATTTATTGTAGTCCTTAAAAACCACATTTCTATGGGGTATTCTGCTAAATTCATTTATTCTATCTTTGTTCCACCATTCAATTGTATTTTAAATTGGGCATGCAACTGCAGTATTTTACAAGATTGTCTATCCTTCACTATTGGCGTAGCTTTTATCTCCTTTGTTGCTTGCCTTTGGCACTTTTGCCCGCATACTATACCTATCACATATCATTTTTTGATGTCGAATTTAAGTCTATTTTGTTTTCTATTTCCTTTGAAGGAAATTTTTTTTCTAAAGCCATTTGTTTGATTTAGCACCCCTCTCTTTCCCCTGTGTGTTCACCACTTGTAGAGATCTAGGGCTCTACTTGTGATTAGCCGATGATGTATGTTAAGAGTTATTCCTTGCATTTCTCTTTCAATACTAAACTTTACCAATTCATTTCGATTTGGGAGTATGAGGAGTCCCATATATACTGTAAGCTGTCTGTAGACCCAAAAACAGATCGCCTGGTATTCGTGGACTATAAAATAATATTATTATTATTATTTCGATGGCTAAATAATGGTAATTGGTACTTGTAAGGAAAATTACATTTGATTCATTTTGGTTAGTATTTAATGAATATCCCGTACGTATGGAGTTTGGCGTATTCATTGTATATTTGATATTTTGATTTGCATGTCTTCTATGCTTGGTTTCTGTATGTGGAATGGCGCATAGGCCAATCACTTCCCATAGGCCGAGAACCCTCCTTTCTCCTCTCTTTCCTATGGACTAGCCGCTATGCATGTGTGCTTAGGGTCTATTTTATTTTGTTGTGATTACTATTTAAGGCATTTTCTCCCTACATATGGCGTCCAAATACTTTGCATTATGTTTTACTTTGAAAGGAATATCCTATGCTTTATGTTTGTGTTTATATTTATTTTGAGGAACATAATTTATGATGTAATCAACATTGATTATATTTTGATTTCATTGTTAATGGTTAATTGATAAAGTCTGGAAATCGATTTACATGCAACTTGTTTGGCATTCATTAATTGTATATGTAATTTTCTCAGTATTCCATAATATGTAATTCGGTGTTAATATCACCCTTTCATTTCAATGGAATATGCATAGGAATGTAATTCGATAATATGTATAATATATGGCATTCGATGAATAAATAGTTAGGCTAGAAATTTGTTAAACTTGATTTAGCCTTGATATTCGGTGATTTATATATATGTATATATATATATATATATATATTTCTACCATGTTATCATTTGATTCTTTGTATTGAAACAACATTTTGTTTTATAATAAATACATACATACATACATACATACATACATACATACATACATATATATATATATATGTATGTATGTATATCTATACTTGTATACAAATTACGGTATTAGAAAAGGATTATTTTTGTTTTTTAATTAATTGATAATGTAGTTAGGGAATTGGAGAAATTAAATAAGACAAAAATAAATTGATTTGATTATATTTAGATCAATGAAGGGAATGTGGAAATAATATATTTTACATTGTATTAGTTGAGTGATTTCTTTTTTTATTATGTTGATTATTGTAAGATGGGATGTTTTGGTGATTGTTTAAAAGTGGGTGTGATTGTGTAATTTGTTAAGGTTGTTTTCCATAGGCTTACAAGGGAATATTTTTTATATAAAGTTCTTTGGTTGGTTTCACCTTGGATGAAAGTTTGGCAATGCTTTGTGTGTGTTCAAGAAGGTCCATGCCTTGCACTATATATTGTTCCTTAATGATTATGTTTAGTGAGCATGATGGTATATTCCTTGTTTTATTGTGTAGGGTTTACTGGTTGCAAGTAGGGAGAGTAGCTCTCAATGGGGGTTAGAACCCAAAGTGGTGTCCTGGACAACCCATTGGAGAGTTTCTTAATCCAGTGATAACCTAAATAATGAATTAGGGGGAAAGGGTAGTTCTCAAATTAATCAAGATAATGGATGTCCCAACCATTCTTGTAGTGCTCATTTAGGCTAAGGATGGGTTGAGAAGGCCTGGTTGGAAAGATCAAGTACTTCCTTGTCCTAACGAAAGGAATGTTGTTTTCGCATGTGTCACCCTATAGGTTTGGGACCTAGTGAGAGGTTTATCAAGACAACCATAGATGGGGGTTAGGGTCTAGTGAGAGACTACCAGGACAACCCATGTTAGGACCATGCAATGACACCCTTCCCTATTGCAGTCTAGCATCCCCTATTTTTTGTTCTCCTTCTATTGTATGTGTGTGCCTCAGGAAGTGTTTTCAGTGTTGTATAGCCTTTGTTTATGTTATCCTGTTGACTTCTTACTTGAATTTTTATTTTATTTTGGGACCTTGTGTTATCTCCTAGCATAGAGAGTGGACCTTAGGGTTTCACATGTTTAGGAGGTTGATGCTTTTTTCCTCCATTGAGTTTCCTTACTACTTGTTCATGTGTGGGGGGTGAACCTTGTGTAGCGGAATTCCAGTTCATGCTCCAGTTCAAGGAGACAAATTTTATGTATATGCATTGTTAGTTGTATCTCTTATCATACTTTAAATGTATATTCTTCCCAACTGTACTCAGGGAAGCATTGTTGTAAACCTTGTAATGTTGTATCAGGCAGTGATGTACTCTTTTGTAATGGAAAATGTTAATGATGTATCTTTCATATGTTGGATATTTATAAATGATCTTTAATGTTGTTTAGCCGATGACATGTTATAGAAATATATATTGTTAAATCATTTATTGTGGTGGTATAAAATGTACTTCGCTTGATAGTTAACTCAGGTTATTATTGTAGTTAATGAAATGATTCTTGTCAGCTTGATTGATAGATATGTTAGTAGCATAGTCATGGTACCTTAGAGGAATTAGGTTTAGATTTCATGTTATCTTATGTTATGCAATCAATTGTGTATTTCATTTTTAAAAAAAAAGTTTCATTATTTAATTCTTGTTGTGTGTTGTCCTCTGGGGTTCTATGGTGAGGCATTACACCAATTTTTATTTTCAGTCACAAGACTACAAATTTGAGTTACAATATTGTACATAAATGATTGCAAGAAAGAAAATTCTCTAAAATACTTCTGTAATGATGGAAACACATTATTGGATCCCTTTAATGCAAGCACACTCCCCTTTCATCTCTTAAAACTTCTACAACATGGGCGATCTTCCTGGAGAAAGTTGTTAAACAGGCACAAGACAACTAAGAGTGGGGGTGAATCAGTTGTCACACAAATTCAATACTTAAAACTTTATCACTTATCAAATCTTCAACCACACTATTATGTTATTAAATATGAGCATGAAACACAGATAATAGAAACTAAATCAATACAATGAACACCAATTTTTTATGTGGAAAACCCAATAAGAGAAAAACCATGGTGAGGGTTAACTCACAATATAAAGATTATAATTTACAAAGGCTCACTACATAAAGAAAGGACTCACTATCCAATAGGGAGGCTCACTGCCTACAGATACAAAAGAGAACAAAAGATCCACCACTACAATTAAAGCACATTCACGGGATTACAGAAACCCTTGTCTAATTGTCTTCAACACAAATCACACACACACTTCTTCTCTTATGATTTGTGGCACACTTTCATCACTTTGCATCGCAGTGTCATATAACTCTTCACAACTCGCCTTTCTTTTATATCGTTCTCAACCTTAGAAACATTTACCAAGGTCAACCACAATACACCATTTCATAAATTCAAATTAGGTCAGAAAATATAAATTCCCACAATGGAAAGGAATAAGAGTGGACCAATAAAAATATAAAAGTAATATTCTTGAATCTTCTACATGCTTCCTCAATTAAATTTTATTCTTTGAATGAAGTGTAAACACTAGGTCAGCCAAACCTAATGAGAAATTTTTTTATTAATGATGCACATGCTTCCCAACAAGAAGATGACATGTAGATAATGCAACACACTTCATTATGCACGAGAATACATCTCAGAATCTTTCATATACATCCATAGCAAAAACAACAGGATTCAAACACTAAACTTCTTTCACCAGTCAATTCGGGTTGTGCAAACACACACATAAATACTAAAACATGATTTATAGATTACAAAACTCCAAACCTCTTAACCAGAGCATATGAAATAATTTCACAAGACATCTACCATATCCACATGATCTAAAACAAAACATAGGAGAAATGTGGAGTAAACATATTTCTCCTAGTTCACTGAACACTTACACTGCCAGTGGAACACACAAATCGGAGGACACAACTTTCATGTACCATCTCACTAGAGACTAAACTCAGACTATATCATCATCAGATCACCATCAACAAACCTTCATATTTTCACAGGCCTAGGATCAACATAGGAGACATGTGGATCACATACCAGAGCATGTTTTGAACACACTCAACACTCTGACTTCTCTTCTTTATTTAATTTTCTCAAAAGCACTTGGAAACTCACCAATAGTACACAATTACAACACCATAAAGATAGCTCCATGTACTCACTACATCTCAAAAGTATCTCAGCTATACATGTACAAAAATCAACATATTGAACTATGTTGACATCAATGACAACACCACCAAACTAGCTCATATTTGTAATAGTTGTAATGCGTAGAATCCAAGAAGGAGAGTGTTGATCATGTCCCATATATGAAGCTCTCTCCTTCAATGCAGTCAACAATAACCTAGCTAGAATATTTCCTCCTTTTTATGTAAGGTGCCATCTGATATGAGCAACAGAGTGTTGCCTTTTCCACCATGAATGAAGTTGTGCCTCAATACAACCAACAAAATTACTACTAGTCTCAATTTAGAAAGAATAAAAGTGCATTATATATTGCAAGCTTAGAAAATTCCAAAGACAACAGAAAGATAAATCAATTAAAAAATTGTAGCCTTGTCAACAAATTCCTTAAATAGAGTGTTCAACATAGGCGTAAAATATGCATATTGAACCATTGATTTGAGAACCTTGTTCAAAGTTTAGGAAAGGTGATATGCTCAAATTATAGAATGAAGTTGAAATTATAGAATGAAGGCTATCAACACTAACCAAACTAGAACAACATTATTAACAAAAATTTCTTGGAAACCAAGCCCAAGAATTCCATCAGACTTAATTAGACAACAAAAATGGCAACCTTGGTTCATGTATTGTTTGAGTAAAGACCTGCATGATGGGAGAATCCATTTATACATATATTCCAAATTAAGTTGATAAGAAAAGATCTTTAATATCCAATTGGAAAGCCTTAACATCCAAAAATTATTAACCTAATGTTTCAGAACAAGTTTCCCAACTGTGACATCATCTTTACTTAAGAAACCAGATATTGATCCACTATCATATTGAATCTCATTAGATTCTCCTTCACAAAAATAATGATATATATTAATTTTTTAGCAACTTCCTTAATATATGCATGTAAGTAGACTAAACTAAGTGAGGTTGAGGGCTTGAAGTAAAGTACCATATTTGTGGTATGTGCTTGACTTTGATGACTTGTATCTTGAATGAAAATAGCAAGCTAGCTACACTATAAAATCATTGTTAATAATTGTTACAAAAATAACCACAAAATCCTCTTTAATTAAAATAATCCTTCTAGATATTTCAGTTAATTTCTAAGAGAGCTAATTTCACTATCCAAACAACCATCAATCTATTTACTGTATATAATTTCCCAAAATTCAGAATTTGAATGTAATGAAACTAACCATAATTACCAAAGATTTAACACCAAAATGTAGTACAAAATGAATTGTTTGATAGAATGTCTCAAAGAGATGTCATCTCATGGAATGAAATGATATGATTGCAGAATGTGCAAAAAATGGATTTTGCAAGGAAGCTCTCAAAATATTTGAACTAATGAAGCACTCTAGAACACCAACATTATAAGCTTTTCTTGTGTTCTAAATGCATGAAGTAATGCAAGTTTAGTGGATGAGGGTTGCATATACTTCACACATTAGTAACACTTATTGCATTACATATATAGTTGATCATTTGGTGTGCATGGTTGACCTTCGTGCATGTTTTGGCTATCTTGAGGACAACCTAAACATTATTATTGAGATTCCAGTTAAACCTTTGGTTCCTATGGATCATATATGAATATAGGTTGAGTATACCAACAACACTACTTTTTTAGTTGGATCCTAAAAATGCTACAACTTATGTTCTTCTCTAAATCATTTATGCAGAAGCAAGCAAGTGTGGTGATGTTCAAATAGTAAGGATATTGATGAAAGATAGAGAAATTAAAAAGATACCTACATGTAGTTGGATTGAAGGACATAAAATGGTACATGTTTTTTTGTGTGGGAGATAGATCACATCCACAAAAATGGGAGATCTATGCAAAATTAGAGAAATTGGCTTGGAAAATGAAGGAAGCAAGGTATTTCTAGATTCAATACTTTTACTTAATGTTGTGGAATAGAAGAAAAAAGAATCATTTATCTGCCACCATAGTGAAAAGTTATCAATTGCATTTGTTTTGTTAAACATGGCCCCTAGTAAAACTATTAGAGTTGTTATGAACCTTAGAGTATGTTCTGATTTTCACACTACATCTAAATTCATCTCCAAGATTGTTGTAAAAGAAATTGTTCTAAGAGATGTGAACCATTTCCATAATTTTAAATAGGGACAATGTTCTTGTGGAGAATATTGGTGATGCTAAATGAAACAATATAAAAAAGTAGGCTTACAATATAATAATGTGCACTGCATCAGATATCCAGTAATAATGAAGGGACATACATCAAAGAATAATAGTAGGGAACTTTTTGTCATATGTTGTAGTTACGAGTGTCTTGCTAAACATACACAAAAATGTGGAAGCAATATACACAAGGCGAGTGAACTGTTTCAAAAAATGCCTCAAAGAAATGTGATATTTTGTTTTATAGTTTAACTGTGATACCACACCATTTTGAATTGATCCTTGTGGTGATGTGGGATGTTACTGCTAAATTGCACCATTATTGCTCAGCCTTCATGGTAATGCGAGATGTTACCACTACACCACACCATTGCTTCTTAGCTCTTGTGGGGATGTGAGAGAACTATTTGATTTTCTACCATACCACACATTTATTGCTCAGTCTTCGTGGTAGTGCAAGATGTTACCACTACACTGCACCATGTCTTCTTGGCTCTTGCGGTATGGCGGTATTACGAAACTTGTCACAACAGTATTATGAAACTTGTCACAACCATCTACTACCTTGACACAACAGTCTTATGAAACTTGTCAATATTTATGGTCACCTTTTAAATTACATTCAAATCTATAAGGAAACTATCTAATAGGGATGAAACTCCCAAGAAAAATGGTAATGGTTACACCAATAAATAGTTAACTAGAAACCATGAATTTTCAATGCATAATGGAGAATATATAGAGTTAAGTCAATGAGAAAACATCCTTGGAGAATTTTCATCAAAAGTATGAAAATCTAAGAGTTCATAGTAGAAAAGCATATACCCTCAAAGACATAATAGTCGTAATAGACCTGGTGACAACTTTTAGAGTCATAAGAATAAATTCATAAGAGAATATATGCAAGAGCATGAAAAGACACTGAGATGGAAGGGAAGTTGGTAAAGTTGAAGAATCACACCTGTTGTGAGAAGGTATAGAGAACAAAGTAATTTACAGTCAAGAGCATCATGCCATTTTCTCAGGTGATTATATTTGGGCAAGGAGAGAACTTAGTGACAACATTACCATCAAAACAATAAGGATACTCAAAGCCCTATCAAACCCTAGGGCCTTTTTCATCACCTTGTAGAGATATCAAACATGCATGAAAATATTTCACAAGAGGGAATAAGACTAGATTCATCTCTATTTTGATGATCACAAAAAGTAACAAAAATTTAGATTTACAAGTGATGAAAAGTACATGGAAAGTATATTATATTGATTTAAAAAAAACAAAACTTAACCATTAAATATCCAATACAATCTAATAAAATACAAATATACAATGAAATATTATGATTAACAAAATGGTTATTTTAATGGTTATCTTGAGGTAGACAAAAAAAAATTGTGCAAGTGAAAAATAACACCCTTAGATTATTCTGAACAAATAACATTTTCATTTACATCATTTTTAAGCAATAGTCTTTTAGATCCATCCAATTGTACAAAAATCAAATCAAATCTGCAAGGATCTCAAAGATCTGAACGTTTAAAAATCTAATATTTTTAGATCTATTCTTGGGTGTATCCTACATCTCACTATAAAAAAGACCGAATCTTTTTCTCTAATAGGGTAAACACATAGATCATTATGATAGATTTTTCTTATCTTAAAGCTTATTTTTCGTAGATTATAGGATCCATAAGAACGTTGTTTGTTTTTGCAGAGTTATATCCCTTGTGAAACTCCTTGAGCTCTATTAAAGTGGAGGAATGAGGAGCTAACAAGCATAATAGGCGATGAAATAGGGAAGAGAGAAGAGTGGGATAGAGTGTATGATTATGATTTGTACAATGATTTGGAAAAACTATACAAAGATGGAACAAGGAAGAGAGAAGAGTGGGATAGGGTAGCATGGAGGTCTTAATGAGCCATTCACATCACCGCGAAGGCCCAACAACAATCATGCGATGTTGTGGTGGTTGTGCATAAGTTTTTGTGAAGGCTTTGGTGATCTGAAGTGGAACTTGCAACTACAATCTCTAATAAAAATCCACTTGGTGATCATTATTAGAGAGTTGCAAACTGTGAATTGTCCTCTATCCTATAAGACTAAGAAAGGAATAACATTATCAAATAGTGATTGAATCATAAAAAATAGTTCAAAAACAATGAAAGTTATTATCAAATGGTGAAAAAGATCTTTCCTCTAAGTCATTTGTACATGGTGATTGAGAACACAATGAGTAAGAAGTAAAAGAGCACTGGATCATAGCACTACAAAATGGTCATGAGTTATGCAAGGAAATTCACTTTTCTTTTGATCACAAAGGAGATCAAGATAATAACCAGCATATTGATGTGCATAGAGAATGTTCATGGAGTACAAATTTCCTTACAAATCAATTACCACAGTAGAGTTTGAGGTGAATTGCACTTGCTATTTTATGTTGATATGGATATGTTCTAACCTATAGTTAATTTTTGTAGCATAACAGATAGGCTAAATAGTTGTTCATATACCATTGTTTCAAATTCTAATTTGTTATACCTTATTCTAGGATAAAATCATAGGGGGAGTCTATACATAAGACGCCATTGTTTCAAATTCAAAATTGTTGGCTCTTTCACAATTGTTTGCTTCATTTATTTGATCTAAGACAACCTACTATATAGAAGATGCTCTCAAAATCACAGTAAAATTCTTTATTTTGGGATGACTGTTCAAAATATTTCCCATCATAACAATGAACAAAAGCATCAGTCATTAAGCTAAACTTTGCAAGAGTTTCATCAAATTCTACGTACTTTTCCACACTCTTTTCCATTTTGAATTTTTTTTCCAATTTAATCCATGCAGAACTTCCTTAGCCTGTAGATCCTACTATCAACCATAACTTTACTAGGTGTCAAGGATAGCTTCAAGTTTTTATCCAAGAAGCAATTGAAAAAACTTGGCATTACCAAATCAAAATTCTAGTAAGGCCAATTTTTTTCAATTGCTACTTGGGTAAAAAATTGAAGCTATCCTCGACACTTGGTAAAGTTATGGTTGACTGCAGGATCTACAGGTTGAGGAAGTTCTTCATGGATGAAATTAGAAATAAAATTCAAAATGGAAAAGAGAGTGGAAAAGTAGAATTTGATGAAACTCTTGCAAAGTTTAAGTTAATGAATGATGCTTTTGTTCATTGTTATTATGGCAAATATTTCGAATAGTCATCTCAGAATAAAGCATTTTACTATGATTTTGAGGGAATCTTCTATACAGCAGGTTGTCTTAGATCAAATAAATGAAGCAAACAATTGTGCAAGAGCTAGAAATTTTGAATTTGAAATAATGGTGTCTTATGTATAGACTCCCCCTGTGATTTGTTCCTAGAATAAGGTATATCAATTTATAATTTGAAACAATGGTATATAAACAACTATTTAGCCAATCTAATATGCTAAAAAAATTACTACAGGTTAGAACATATCCATATCAACATAAAATGCTAAGTGCAATTCACCTCAAACTATGTTGTACCTAAGTATGATAGTACCCGAGCTTCTGGTGTTTCTAGATGGAACCTATAGTGGAAAATTGTAGTCTCCATTTGAAGAAACCATCTTCAGAGCTCTTTCTTGATATGAGGGTTGAAAACATTAGAAGAAAAGCAATACCATAATTCTAAAGTAACAATTTGTATCAAGCCAAATGTCAAAAAGTATAATTAAAAAGACAAATCCTTACAATTGGACCTCAAATTGGACCAAGAATATTTATGATTTTATCTTTAGAATGCAAAAACTTTCTCTGCCAAAGCTTCATGACCTCAAATTGGATCTCCAATTGGACCAATAGATTTATGATTTTATCTTTAGAATGTATGAAATTTCTCTATCAAAAATTAAAGATGTTGGGTTGGATGTCAAATTGGACCATTAGATTTATGATTTTATGTTTAGCATGTAGGAACTTCCTCTATTAGATATTCAAAAATTCCTATACTCAAGTATTACTTTAAGCGAAAATACCCAGAAGTGTTTCAGATTGGCTGAAAGTACTCTCCAACCTGGTTATGTCACTGATAGCAATCCAATTTTTCTTGAACCGTACATACCTAAATGTTGCATCACAATCTATTCTTCCTGCACATAAAAATGCCACATATTAACCCCTTCTAAATAAAAAATTTAATCATCATGAAACCATAATTAATAAATCATTTCAGTTTCAAAAAGAATCAGATGTCATTTATTACCAAAACAAAAGTTGTATAAATCACAAAAAATCCATGAAGCCTCCTAAGTGTAGCTTAAAGCAAGTTTGTAGGATGGGTTTCAACATAAGAATCTTTCAACTATAGCTCTCAATTAATGTATTATAAGAAAAAACAAAATTCTTCACACTTGAAGTAATGCAGTCAAACATTTATTCCAAAAGTATGTTGGCAAGAGTTAACTAAAAAAAATGATTTTTTTCTTGGTTTCTTTTATCAATATGCCACGTGGAAATGAAATGATGACTAAGAAACTCTAACAATAAAAAACAAAGTAAAGGTTCAAGAAATGAAATTCCAATATAATATCATATAATGGTGATAAAGGCACTTATATGAGCATGACCTGCATACAAATCCCTACCATTGAATTTCCATCCATCCAAAGAGAAAATAAGCAATGCAAGGATTTGAGCAGTATAATTCCAAAGGGTTATGCTATAACGGTAATGGAATCACCATAAGAGCACAACCAAGGAACAAATTCTTGTGATTATAATTATGTGATCCATAACTCTATTAGTCATGTGGCACAGTTGTGCTATAACAAATACATGATGAATTCATGTGTAACCCAATTTTAATGTGGCTATGTTGTGATAGAAATGGAGGCACTTATATGAGCACAATTCATGTACAAATCACTATCATCACAATTAGGTGTCAATCATCATTGGGTGCATTTAGGTTGACTGAAGTTTAATAGGTTATGATGTTATGATAGCATGATCCATGAGCGATTACCTCTTGTTGTAATAAAGAGCCTATAATTGTGGTTGATATGCATAGTGGTTGTGTTATATCAATTATGTAGTGCATTCAAGCACAACCCATGTTTAATGGGCTTTAGAGAGTGAACAATATTTGTTAAACCTTTTGAATGTTACTTAAAAGTGTACAGCTTAAACTGAAAAACCAAGTTTGTTACATACTTGAATGCAATCTTGGGTTACCACAAACTATAATAATGTGATCTTCTAATAACCATTATGGAAAGTATTAAAGCAAGACCCATGCTATATAGGATACATTTTCCTGATCAGGTTGACATACCTTAATGATCAAACACAAGCTTCCCACACACTCTAGGATACAATCCAAGATCATACCACAACCCTATCAAGAAAGCTAATTTTTTGACCCAAGATTTAAGGTTGTTTTTTAATACCAAAAAAAGCATTGGTAAGAGCATGACTAGGGTACAAACTCTAGGCCTCCGTAGAAACATAAACTATAACTCTAGCAGATTAGTGAGGTTGCAATACTAGAAAGATTGAGACATTTTATCCAATAGCAAAATCTGGCAATCTAAAGATTTTAGCCAATAACAAGCATACTATGTAGCTTAGTGACATTTGTAAATGAAATATATGGTAAGAAGAATGATAGTCACTTGAGGTGTGACAATCAAAAATAGGTTGAGCAGTGACAAGATAATAAAGCTCAAACCTTGCATAGTAAACTAGATAATTTAACAATGAGTTTCCTTACCTCCTTGCTGACCTTAAGGGTTTTTCAAATGCTATTGATAGTGTTAGACAAGGAAAATGCAATCAAGGAATGACTATCCAAATGAAGTAACAGTGGTAATCATAAGTTCAATGTTTCTTCCTAGCCATTGTATAATGGAGGTAGTGGATTGCATGTTTGAGCAGTGTTTTGAGACTCATCAAAGATGGGAGAATAGTGAATAATACCTTGTGGACTGTGAAGTAGTGACAATAAGGTTGAAGGATATTAATACCCAAAATACCATGAAATAATGATTCCCCTATAGTAAGTAAGTAGACAATCTATAAGGCATAGTTTGATTTTATAGAAAGATGCTCATGAAAGAAATCTTCAAATGATAGTGAGTGAGTTGTTTGATATTGCAGCTAAGGGTACAATATCTAGTCTTAAAGGTAGTAAGAAAAGAAGTAAATGTGCAAGAAAATCAAATTGTACACAACAAACAATTCACAATGTTCTCTTGCATAATTCCTTGAGTTTGAAGAAAAAAAACTCATTGTATCGTGATGAAAGTAGTGACCTTAATGGTCAATCACTGACAACCATGATTTTAAAATATGTTATTGTGCTTATGGAGGCAACATTTTAAGCAAGGTAATGAGTGGTGGTTTGGAACAATAGAAGGTATGAAGGAATTGCTTTATATGCATACTATGTAGTCTAGCTTAAGACAACATTTTTACAAGAGACTGAAAGTAGATTATGGAACTCAATGGTTACCATGATAAAGATTAAAGAAAAGTCTGAGATGTATTTAAAAGCCACTATCATGAAGATATTAAAGATTTCACATGCAAAACCCTAGTAGTAGTAGGAGTAATGAATACAATGCCAAAGAGGATAGTGTGTTGGGGAAGATTTAGGAGATCTCCACATTATCTAATCACGTGCAAATACATCATTTTTATTAAAATAAATTAAAATAAATCATTCTAAACCCTATATAGGATACATTGATACTTTAAAAGCATCTGAAGGAATTTCAGATTATGCAAATATATGTCAATTAAATACTTGGATTACAAACAATAGTGTGAATAATGTAACCCTTGTTGAGAAGAGCAGGAATGAGATAAGCAACAATGAGATCTTATGCCTCCTATTACGCACATCTGCTTACCATTCTCTATCATTTTTTACTTAAACACTTCTCCATTTTGGCAGGCTACACCTAAAAATAAGGTTTCAACGAAGGTTTTACAGTATGTTTATTAAAATGAAAACTCTATTTTGGTAGGCTACACCTGAAAATAAGATTTCGATGGAAGTTTTAGAGTATGTTTATTAAAGTTTTAGAGTATTTTGGCAGTCTATTGATTCTTTATTCCTTACATGATTTATTCAAATGGATTGTGACTAAATAAATGACTAACTATTTAGTCATTTTTATTTTTGTGACTAAATATTTTTTAGTCAACAACCAAATTAGTCATTTATTTACTCATTTATAGCCAAGTTGCAAAAAAATAGTAGAATTTAGTCATTTTTAGTTGTGATTAAAATTTTTAGTCACGTATTCATTTATTTTCCAAATTCTACCAGTGAAAATAGTATAGAGATTAGATGCCAAGGATTGGAAAGAGTTAATACTACTAAAATATTCTCACCAAATTTCTACACTTTAGTTCCTTCCTTGGGCACTCCTATGTACAATGTAACTTTGAATTCTAATGTGGAATGATAAGGAAGGGGAGAAACCGATGGTAGAAAGGTGCTCAATAATAAGTAATTTTTAATTGAATTCAAATATTCTAACACAATAGTCCCAAAACATGAATTAAAAGGAGAACCAATGTTAGGAATAAAATATTTGTCCATATTAAATAAAGAAGGTAACTTAGAAATGTTATCCCTAGATAATATTAATTATTGTTGGGAACAAAAAGGAGGAGGTACCAATATGGAAGTTGAGGAAAACCTTTTAGATTATTTAAATGAAGGTAACTTGATAGTTGAAATAGGAAGTCAGGCTAATATGGAATATGGTGATATGTATATAGTCTTTAGCCCTGAGGATAACTCGATGAACTATGAGGATAATTCTCAAATAGTTGAAAGGGATGATCCTTCAATAAAGGGGTGGATCAAAATAAAAAATAAAAAAGAGGATCCAAAGAAGTAGTGATGAATCATTTCTAAAGAAATTAGACAAAGAAAGAAGAATTCCTCAATGATTTGAAATATTTAGGAATTCAAAAAGTAGTATTCAAAATTAATGCAAATAGAAATTAATTGTATCAGCTAGAATGTTAAGGGAATAGAGTCCCCACATAGGAAATATGTGATTAGAAGGTATCTAAATCTAAACCACAACAAATATGTGGTATTCCTTCAGGAGGTCAAATCTATCAACTTTAATTTAGAAACCAATCTTACCTTTATTTGGAAAGAGGCCAAATATTTTCATACTTCTCATGACAAAGGTAGAGGAGGAACTATCATAATGGTTTCAAATAAATGGGAATCCTATGTGATTAACCAAGGAACTTCTCCATGCAACATGGTAGTTTGGATTATGATTGAAAAGACAAAAATAATTTTGTTTTATGCTTAATATATGCTCCCAATGATCGTTGGGAAAGAATTGATCTTTGGAAATGGCTATGTAAACTTCTTGATAGCCCTTGGATTGTAAGATGTGACTTAATATGATAGAAAATAGGGAAGATAACATTGGAGGAAATAGTCTAGGATGGAGGCTAACGATCAAATACAGAGAGTTGTAGTGACCAGGGTTTTGCATCTCTGGAGTCCTTTTGGATGGGCTCCTCAGGGAGTTTCTTTCTTTTCTTAGCCCTATGATGGATGCAACTCAGAGAAGACTGGGTGGGGTAGCCAAGCAGAGGGAAATCACAAGAAACCTTGGCAAAACAGTGTCAGATTTATTATGAATAGCGATGACCCCCAAGTGTAGTGCAATCAGGATAAAGGGAAACTCGATGTCAATGATGATAGGAGAGATGGAATAAGAAAAGATCCCATGATGTTTGTGCTTGGAAACCTTTAGAAATTGAAGACTTCACCCAAGCTGATGTCATGAAGGGGAGTCAGGATCTCTAATTTTGGGCAGAAGACACCAAGGCAAAAAGCAGGGGAAAGCTTGGTACATGGTGGAGGCAGTAACAAGTTGGGATCTAGAGGGAATGCTGGGGGAAGCTGGCCAAGAGATGAGAAAGCCCATTTGGAGTATAACCACCAGGCGATGGGAAAAACATTAGAAGCTGGTAAGGCCAATAAACCATCGGTCCTCTTGTAGGAGGAGCTTGAGGATGAGGTAATGCAAAATTTCAAAGTGTTCTCACATTTAGGATTGATAGGATGATTTAGGGGTTTTCGGCCTTGTTTGGTTGATTTACATAAATTAATTTTTGAGCACTAGGAGCCCATTGTAGATGGTTGCATCCAAATCTACCCTATAGCTAGAGGTTTTTTTAATTGTTGTCTTTAAAACTATGACTAACAAAAATAAAGTTTTGTGTGATTACTTCTGGAGCTAGAGGGAGAAATTTGCTTTATCCTTGAAGCCTTGGCATCCAACATTCAACCTTGCAACAAAGGCTTTTGATAAAGTTCCTTTGTGGGTAAGACTCCCAAACTTACCTCTCTGTTTTTGGTTTGAGTCTTTCTTGGAGGCTATTGGAAACTCTTTAGGGGATTTTTTGATGATTGATGAGGGTTCGTCAAATCTTATGCACTCCACCTATGCCCAGATTTTGGTGGAAATAGAAGTATCAAAGCCACTCCCAAAAGAGGTCTCAATTAAAACCTCAAAAAGATGTTGGGTACAACCTTTGGATTATGAAGGGGTACCATTTTGATGTAGGAGATGCTTCCAGAATGGACACATTGTTGCACAATGTGCAAAGCCCAGATGGTCCAAACTAGCTACTTGGTGGCAAGATGTCTCACACAAACATTATGATGTGGAGAAATAGAATGGGAAAAAGGACAATTTGGACAAGAACAAATATCAAGCGGCCAAAAACTATGAATTTCCTCAGTCAAATAGGGATTCATATCAGTTGGGGGATTAGATTGCACTCAGATTCCCATCTCGAATGGTGCTAATGAAGGGTGAGCCAATGAAGGTGAAGCATAGGAAAATCATCATGGTGCTAAAACTCTGGAGTGTAGGGAGAAATCAGGACCGGTGAAGGAACGGGAAAAAGGGGAGAGTAATGGAGGGGTAGAAGGTCAAAATGAGCAAGCAATGGTTGAGAATTATGAAGAATCATGGATGCAACATGATGAATATGAGATAAGACAGAAGGTGGAGGAAAAAATGGAGAAAGGTGGGCTTGCAGTGACAAGAAATTTTTTGGACTGGCAGAAGGAGGCTGTAAAAGTGGAAGATGGCTAGCAAGTTGTCAAGGGGAGGAAAGAGAAGAGTTCCAAAAAGAAAAGTTTCACTATGGTCCTTTGGTCTCAGACTAAGGGAAGGCCAAATGGTCCTTCAAAATTGTAGACTTATTAAAAGGTCCTTTTTTAGGGTCTTATGGTTTTAAATGTTTCTCTGTGGTGTCTATAGTGTTTCATTATTTGGGGTGGAATCCATCATTTGACACCTTCCCTAGCTAGAGTCAGGAAAATCTGATGTAATTTTATTTCAAATTTAATAAAAAAAATTGCTATTACTAATAAAAAATAAATAAAAATTGGAGGAAATGAAATGGAATGGAGAGGTAATGAAATACATTTTGGTTAAAAAAGAAGAATAAGCTAAATCTCTTTGATCCTCTTGAAGGAGATAGGAAAGGAAACCAAAACATTTGGTTTACTTGGTGTAACTACTAAAAATGAAATAGAAGGATCTATTGTAGATTATATAGATTTTATGTGAACAAAGATTTTCTTAGCTTTGATCAAAACTATGAAGGTTGTAGAGTCAAAGTCACACCCTCTTCATTATCTGATCATCACCCCATCTCTTCCAAAATTTGGCTAGCTAAGGAGAAACCTTAGATCTTTGAAAAATAAGGCTAGTTTATGGTAAATACCAATATTCTAAAAGATGAAGATTGTAATACAATAATCCTTACTCTTAGAGAAATTAACAAGTAGCTATTAAAAAAAAAAATTCCTTTGAAAGATGGGACATCAATGTCAAAAGATAAACAACTATTTTTTGAACCATTGGTAAAAAAGAGCTATGGACAATAAAAGTGTGGAAAACTAATTACAAGATAGTCTTCTAAAATTAGAAAAGGAATTTAAAATGGATCCCAAAAACTTAAATATGAATGAGGAATTAATAGTAGTAAAAAATAAATTAAGGAATTGGCAAACAAAAAAAGATTCAAGGTTTAAAAATAAGGGTCAAATTAAATTGGTTGAATAGTGGGGATAAGGGCATTCATAAAAGATAAATTTTCTAGGAGCAAGTGGAGCATATAGGAGATTAAAAAATTGTTAAATGACCTGGAGGAGATAAAAAAAATATTTCACAATTTTTATGACTTTGTTCTCTACAAAAGGGAACACTCCACAATTCCAAAATACTAGAAACCAATGCAAACATTTAATTCCTAGGAATATGACTAAGGAGATGGCAGAAAATATTAATAGGAAAATATCTAAAGAAGAATTTATAAAGGCTATTAAGAATATGAACAATGACATGACTCCTAGAGAAGATGGGCTCCCAACTGAATTCTATAAAAAAACATAGATTGGATTGGAGATGAGTTACTACATGTTTATGTAGAATCCATTGAAAAGGGAACATTGGTGAGTAACATTAACAAAGGAATCATTAAACCGAGTCTTATAGAAGACTTAAATTTCAAAATATTTCTATGTAGGTTAAAATTACCATGGATAAAAAGGAAACTTTAAGGAAACTACTAAAGGAAGATTCGATAAATGTCAACAAAAAAGAGGCGCAAGTTGGAAGATGATTGCATGTTAATGAAGCTGGAAATTACCCTTATAATAATGAATTTTTAGTATATTCCAAAAGGAGTACAACTCAAAATATTTGGATGCGACCTTGGAAAGAACAAGAGTTGATGGACTTCACATTTGATCCAATTTTGCTATTGTAAGATGATTATAATTACAGATTTTTTTATATATAATCAAGATATAGAGGACAAATTGTATATTTTAAACATACTAGTAGGATGAAGACTCTAAGTGGTCTATTATCCATAAAATATGTATAACCTCAAATAGTTGTAAAATCTTATTGTGTATATAATTTTTAATACAAAAATGATTTTCATAAATGATTAATCTTGTATTATTAATTAAGTTGTCATGATATTTATTTGTTGCAGGGAGGACCTGTGATTGCAAGGGGTAGAGAAGGAGGCACATAAACTTTGAAAGAAGTTGTGAGTTTTTTGCAAGGAGTACTTGTAATTGTAGAGGGACTTGTGGGTCTCTAAAGATGTCTTTGAAGAAGAAGACAAGATGGGTCATGAGAAGGCCTATGAGGATTTTACCTATGGAAGAGTGGAAAGAAAAGAGGTTTACAAAATGGATTATTGGATAATTAAAGAAGATTGAGGTTAGATTGGATGTTATAGAGATAGAGTAGAGAAGAGAACTTGAGGATAAAATAAAGTGTGAAATGTGTAAAGGGAAAAGTGAAAATAACATCCTCTTGAAAGACGATAGTGAAGAGAAGAAAAATGAAAAGTAGAGGTTTGGCAAAGAGGACAGAAAAGAATAATCAGAAAATATAGTGTTGCAGCCCTATGATGGAAAGGGAATGGAGAGAAAGACATGTGGGAGCAATCCACATAGTTATAGTTGAAAGAAAGGAAGAAAAGAAGAAAAACATGAAGAAAGAATGGAGAAAGAAAGAGGATAAAATGGTCACTATGGACCATAAATTTAATAGTAATTCTAAATATTTTGTTTTATATAGAGATGTTTTGTTGCGGGATTTGGAAAAGACAAAGAAGATGGTGAAGATAAGGGTGATGCAATAGCAAAAGAGGTGTCATTTATTTGTGTTAATGATGATTTATATGCAAAATAAGTAGATGAAATTGTAGAAGAAGATGTGGTATAATATCATGTAGATGGTGCTAAAGATGAAGATAGAACCTCATGAAAGAGGATAAAGAAGAAAATGAGGAAAACAAAAAAGTAGTAGTTGATATACATCTCGTTGAAGGCATAAAAGTGAAGAAAAATGAAGTTGCATGCATAGGAAAATAAGTTGCAATAGAAAAAATAGAAGTATTATCTCATTCCTATGAGTTTTATAAAGAAAATATTGATGTTGATTTTAATGTAGAAAAGATGAAGAGATATGTTGAAGCAAGTAATTGTAAAGTTGGGATAGTGGTTGGTCCTTGGGAGGACATAAATATATTGAAGAAAATGACACAATTGAGTGCAAGGGAGGAGGTAGAAGAAGAAAAGAACAATATTGTAGCAGATAATCAAGAAGAAAAGATTGGGACAATAGTAGAGGAATGAGATATTACAAAGGTAATTAATCATTTTTTTGAGATTTCTGAAAATGAATTTGATGGTAAGTTATTTGAAAAGGATATAAATACATTTGTAGATGTGGAAAAGGATGAAATGGATAGTATTGTTGTGGAGGAAAAGGGTGAAGTTATAGAGTTAGAGAATAGTCATGTTGCAAAAAAATTTGGTCTTAAAGAGGACATGGAGATAATTCAAAATTTGGGGCAGAAATATGAAGAAGAATGCTCAAAAATGTCTCAAGTGAAAGAGGTGAAGGGGAATCAGAGAATGATGAAGAAGATGGCATACTAATGCAAGTTACAATAGTCAAAAAGGGATGGTTAGCACTAACAGGAAGTGGAGTGAGAGATACAACAAAAAATAATGAGGTAAAAAGTTAGTTTTATGAATTCTTTGTTGATATTGATTTGTATACGAATGACTTAGTTAAAGTGGAAAGATATGAGGGGATTGAAAATGATGTTATGGTAGTAGATAACAAGGAGATTAGTGAGGTAATTGAATTTTTTTCTCAATATATTAATTATGATGTTGAAACCAATTCTTATTTAAGAAAAAATAGAGAAGAATATGGGGGTAAAAGCAAAAAGATGAGTCCACTTAAGGTGGAAGTTTCAACCTTAGTGAAAAATCCAAAAATGGGTTCAATAGAATAGGATCCCATTTAGGTTCAGGGTCCTAAGCTGAAAATAGAAATGGGATCATGTTTTTTAAAAAATAGGATCCCTTTTTTTTTGACCTCCCAAGCCTGTCATTGGGAAATAGGATCCCATTCTTTACAATTCGAGCTCTCATTTTGTACAAAATAGGTAAAACACGGGATCCTGATTTGTAAAAATTAGGATCCCATTTTGTGGAGGTATTTATTTTTTTAAAAACTGAACCCCATCTCATTTTCACAAATGGGATCCTAATTGAGAGCTCCAGTGACCCCAACGACCCAATGACCACATCAGGTAGGCGTTTGAACCTATTTTTTTGCATTTTTTCTATTTTTTTGGTGAATAATGATTAATTTAGGTTTTTTTAAAATCTTTGTACTTTTCATGAATTTCTTTAGCTCAATCCAAGCTTTTCAAAAACCATGAAACCCTTAGAAAATAAACAAAAACATCAAACAAAAAATGAACCTAGTATAAACAAAAAAATTGAACCTATTATATATATATATGTATATATGTATGTAAGCATATATGTATTTATGTAGATATGTATATATGTATGTATGTATATATGTATATATGTATATATGATATGTGTATGCACATATGTATGTATGTATATATGTGTATATTTTTCAACTCTAAAATATGAAATAAAAAACCCTTAAATTTAACTATTTTGAAACAATTGAAATTCTTTTCTAAAATACATATATATACATACACACATACATGTTCTTATATATACATACATATATACATGCATACATATGCACATACATACATACATTATTATTTATATGTATATGTATACACATACATATGTATATGCATATACATACATATACATATGTATGTATATGCATATACATATAATTAAGAATGTATGTATGTGTATATGTATATATGTATGTATGTATGTATTATATGACTTACAACTCTTCAATTAGATCCATATTAAATAGTGAAATCCCATGGGATGGCACTCAATGTGTGAATCCATTCAATGCCCAAGATTACATGTCATGAAAAAATTGAAAGAGAATAAGCATGTTAGATTGTAGAGCATAATCCCCCATGGAAACCTTGAAATTTTGATATTTTTCTTACATTTCAATGTACCACTATTAGCAATCATCACTTTAAATTAGTTACATGGATATTGATAATGTACTTGGTTTTATTTTTTACTCAAGTGTTAATGAACTTATGAATATTAAGAAACATTCTTTCAAATGACTCAACACCTTAATAGTTAAGGAGAAGGAGGTCCCTAATAATGTGCATGCATAGATATTCTAGGAAATGGATTATTGACCATTTTTTTTTTTGTATATATGTAGATATGTATATCTCTTTTTGTCATCTCATTAAATTATTATTTTCTAAATATTAAAAACTTATAGGATAATGGTATGCAATATTTGATTACATTATGAGGTAACATAGAAGCTCCATGTTTGATGTAGAATACATGTTTATAAATATATGTACATTTACATACATACATATATGTACATACACATGTATGTGTGTGTGTGTGTGTATATATGTATGTATGTACATAAATTATATATATATATGTAGGTATGCATGTATATATGTTTATATGTATGTACATATGTATATATATATATTTATGTATGTATGTATGTATGTATGTATGTATGTATGTATGTATGATTTTTTCATTCCATATATGTTATTTTTTTCTAAATATTAAAATTAGATGATAATGGTATGCAAGATAAATGTTTGTGCCTTTCAAAACCAAAAAAACTTACCTTTCCACCCATAAAAAACTCTCAAGAATTTATAATCTTTTCCTCATCCAAATCACTTCAAACGTTAACACGACATTCTTAACACTAACTTGAAAGCTATACTCAAAATTGAAAAAGCCAATTTCAAATTATGGTGAAATGAAATAAATTTCTCTACCACAAATTAGTAACTATAAACTAATAAAAAATAAATAACTAAACTAAGATCTCACTTTTCTAAAATGTTGCAGGATTCTAGGTCACAGTGCCTAGGGATGCTCCTACATTTAAATACATCAAGTATAACATGTAAACACCACTAGATGCATGTTGAGTAGTAGACTAAATTATAGACTAGAGCCTTCTCATTAAAGAAAGAAGACCAAAATTATACTCATCAAACAACATGGTTTCCTAAAAAATAACCACATCTTAAGGGGTCCTAATATGATCTTTCTTAAGGGGATCAAGAAAATTCTCAAAATTTGGTGAAGTTTCCCAAGGAAACCAAATTTTTAAACAATTATAATATACATGATATTTAGCTAAAAACCAACCTACTTTCCTACAAAATAACCACATATATAAGGGAAGATATGAGGAAGTTAAAAACCACCTTCCCCTTGTTAGGGATGTTAAGGCCTCAAACATTTCAAGAGAGGATTCTCATGTAAGGGGAGGATGAATGCTTCTCATGATAAGATCATGAAAGATTATAATATGAATTATATTTCATGAGAGGTTGGTCAATCAAAATAAGATTTATCTTAATCAACTATTCCACAAGAAAATGTTGTCCTGTGAAGGAAAAATGGTTTGCTAAATGATTCAATTTCATTGCACAGTACAGGTATAATTCAAAGGCTCTATGCATCTTTTCCATTCCTTCATGAACACTACATTTTTCACTAACTTGCAAGTTCATTATTTCAAAGGTCATCCAAGATTCAACATTTTTTAGGTTCTAGTTGTCATCACGCTCAAAATGAAGAACCCCAATGTTGTTTAAAACAATTCAATAAATGATTTTCTCTAAATATAGGAATTTCTATAAATTCAAGGGTAGACCATAGATACTATCCTAAATTGTCAAAATTGGGTTAATATAGGGAGAATGTAGCACTATACATTACATAGAACATATAATGATAAGTTCAAATTATGGTTACTACAAAGCTTGTTATGTTTTAACTTGACTCATAGATCCCCTTAATCCATCCTATTACCCTAAACCCTAAACCCTAAAGCCATAATTTTATCCTAGGACCTTAACTCATAGATCCCTTTAAGCCATCCTATTACCCTAAACCTTTTGATAACCATTTAATATATTAACTTATAGTAAATACATGGAGTTGAGAAAGATAGTGCTTCATGTGATTTACCGTGTATTTAGTTTGACATTAATGTAAAAATAATTAGTTAAAGCTAGAAGCACTATCTTGCACTTCACCAAATCTTATCTCCTTAAGCCATCAAATGTTTTGTCCTAAGAGCTTACTTCATAGATCCCCTTAAGCAGTCCTATTACCCTAAACCCTAAACCCTAAATCCATCATTTTGTCCTAGGACCTTAGTTCATAGATCCCCTTAAGCCATCCTATTAACCTAAACCCTAAACCCTAAACCCTAAACTCTAAACCCTAAAACATAATGACATCATTTCAACTCCTAGGACCTTAATGAAATTTGGTTTCCTTGGGAAAATTCACTAAATTTTATTTCCTTAAGCCATCATTTTTCGCTAGGACCTTAATTCATAGGTCCCCTTAAGCCATGCCTTGGACAATTAATGAGATTTCACAGATCACATTAACAATTTTTTGTTTTTCATTTACATGCCTTAAACATAAATGAACCTTACAAATTTTTAATTTGTATTCAATTAGGTAATTTATATTGAATAGTTTAAGGGTATTTTTAAACATGTATCTTACATTTTGAAATTACAAATTTAATGCATGTTTGAACTTATATCTAGATCATGGATCAATTCAATATTGATGATATCCATAATCCACCTCCACGCCATCCATCTCCACCCCCTTCACCTCCACCTCCACCTCCACCCACTCGATATCATAACCCCCCACTTCCACCACATGCATCTGATGGTGCTCGCTTGCAAGAAAAAATCAATGTGAATGTTAGATCCATTCAGAATCAAATCAATACTATTGAGAATGAAGAACGTATTCCACCACATTTGAGTTTTTTTGCATCTATGATGCAAAATGTTGTTGATGTTGTTAGGTCCATTGATGTGGACTTAGACAAGCATCAACGATGGCTAGAGGAGAGGAGACAATCCTATTCTGAAAAAGGAAAACACAAAGAAATGAAGAGATGCAGTAGAGAGTCGCAACACTTTATTTTAAGAGAATGATCTTATTGAATTTTGTAGTTCACACTAGAAATGATCTTATTTTTATAAATAATTTGACCTTGGATGGATATTTTATAAAGAATTTGGTTGGATGGATTTTTTTGGTTGGATGGATCTATTAATTAATATTGTATTAACTTTTTAATTGGTGTTTTTTTTTTAATTCTAACTTTTAGAGGTGTATCTATGATGGATTACATTCACACATTTTGATTTTTTTTTAGAAATGTTTTGATATGCTTAGTTTGTGATACTTAAAATTGTTTTGATATGCTAAATGCTAAATCCATCATTATATCCTAGAATATGGCTTTTTTTTATATACTAAACCCTAAACCCTAAAGCCATCATTTTTTTCCTAGGACAGTAAAGCCATAAATCCCCTTGAAACTATACTTAGGGCCCCTTAAAAGCCATCACATATTATTAATTACATCCTTTAAATTTACATTTTTAAAATAATATATATTTAACATAATGAAATTCGGTTTCCTTGAGAAACTTCACCAAATTTTATCCCCTTAAGACATAATTTTGTCCTAGGACCTTCATTCATAGATCCCCTTAAGCCATCCTATGAGAACCCCTTAAGCCATCACAATTTCTCCTAACAAAAATTATTAATGATGTAAATTTTAATGAGATTTCACATCACATTGACAATTAAATTTTATCCCTTTAAGACATCATTTTGTCCTAGGACCTTCATTCATATATCCCCTTAAGCCATCCTATTACGATCCCTTAAGCCATCACAATTTCTCCTATTAAAAATTATTAATGATGTAATTTTTAATGAGATTTCCTATCACATTAATGAGCTTTTTTTGTATGTTTTAAGATTATTTTTTAGTATGTGTACATGTATGAAAATTACATAGTTAGATCTTACATTTTGAAATTTGTATGTATATGATCAAGTTAAATGATGTATGTATGTGTATGTACATGTATCCTATATTTTTTAAACTCATGTATGTTAATGATGTATGTATATGTATGTATGTTAATTTTGTATAATTTTTGTAGGTTCATTTATATACATCATGGATCAATTTGACATTAATGATATTATTAATAATCCACCTATTCAGCACCCCCCTCCACCTTCCCCTCCATCCCCTCCACCTCATAACCCCCCACATCCAATACCAGGATCTGATGAGGCTCACTTGCAAGCCCAGATCAATTATAGTGTTATATCCGTTCAGAACCAAATCAATGCTATTCAAAATGAAGCATTGGTTTCTCCACACTCAAGGAATTTTGCATGTGTGATGCAAAATGTTGTTGATTCTATTAGGAATATCGATTCAGAATTAGATAGGAATCAATGCTAGTGGGAGGAGATGACACAATTATGTTTAGATGGTCTCTCCTACAAAGATATTTTGGACCTGAAAATAACAAAATCCCATATTGTACCTTATTTTACTGACCCTGTCACTAATCTACCTATTCCTACAAATAAACCTAAGATATTGATGAGGTGGTGTAGACATCCACAAATGTCTCCACATTTTTTATAGCGATGGTGGATGGTATTTGACCATCCACCACATGCTAATTTGGGGGTCCTTTTATAATTTTTGAGGAAATTATATGTAGTTTGTTTTGGGGAAAATCCCAGTTATTTTTATTTTAAATCATTTTAGGGTGTTGATTGCAGAATGCGACAACAAAGGTTAGGGGCATAGGTTGATCCCTAATGCCTTATGCATGCCCAACCTCTTGTAGATCCTCTTGCTCTTGCAATTCTTAAACTTGTGCATCATCATGCAGTAGTATCTGTTGCAAGTATGAAGGTGTTTTCATTGATGTCAACTGGTAAACTAGTTCTCAACTAGTTGATGTTGACATTGATGTCATGGTTAATGGTTATTGGTTGTATAAATGTCGAGGATATTAAAAAAATTGTAATGAAGAAAGGTTACAGGTATTCAATGGTTGCTTCGTGTTTTGCTCTAGGATTCTCTCCTATCTTTGTGTGATTTAGATATGTTGATCATGGTTGTTGGAAGTTTCTATATCCAAATTTTGGGGTTTTGGATCATTGTAAAGTGTGAGTTATGTTCACCAGTTGTGAACTATGTTTTTTAGTGTATCTGGTTGAGGTTCAGGAGAAATGTATTTGCTCCATATTTCTTCTTATTCAAGTCTGATGACTTACAATTTTTATGATAAGTTGTTGGGAATTTTTTCAAGTTAATTTTGTTATCTGGAAAGATTAGATTGTGTTAAGGTTGCATGTGCTTAATTGATTTATTTGTTTTACACTAGTTTGGATAACCTTGTGTTTAACACTACTTTTGAAGCTTATGGAAGTGTGTTGAAGCATGTGGCTGGGTCACCTTCATTATAATTCCACCCTAGAATGTTTTGGCATCAACCTAATTTGAATTTGTAAATGCAAATAGTGTGTGGTCGACTTTGGATATGTTTCAAAGTTGAAGATGATATAAATACAGGATGAGATATTGGTGATAGGCATGCAAAGAAATAGAGCAAGATAGATGCATAGATGTGAAACAGTGTATGTGATGTGAGTTTGGGAAGATCAGTGTGAAATCTAATTGTTGAGTTTCTAGATGCAGTGAGCTAAAGGTGTACTCTATCATTCATGCATGTTTGCAAGTGTGTGAGAAAATTATGGTGGAAATATCTATTGCATTGATATTTCTTTTCTCTCTATAAAAAAAATCTTCAATATTCTTTGTATCTATGTGCCAATGAGCCCTCTGGGTGGTTAACCCTTGTTGGACAATGAGTCTTGATCCAGACAGTGAGTCCTATTTTTTTAGTGAGCCTTCTCTAGCAATGAGCCTTTGAAATCAGTTTTGATATTCTCTATATTGTGAGATAATCCTCACCGTGGTTCTTCCCTTATTGGGTTTTCCATGTAAATTTGGTGTTATTGTGTGTGTGTTTCATTTTCTACTTTTGCACTTAATGATTAATCATATTAGCAAAGTAAAGGAATTATGATTGATCTAATTTCTAGTGAAAGTTTTAAAAGGTGAAATTTGTTACAACTGATTCACCCCCCCTCTTGGCTGTCTTGTTCAACAATTGGTATCAGAGCTTGATTCCTTGGAGAGGAGCTTAACTTCTTAAGGAAGGTTTGGGATGGCAGGCAAGATCACTTTTGAGTATCCTAGGTTTGATGGAACTAATTATGCTATCTAGAAAATATAGGTGGAAGGATATCTGGAATATTATGGATATGATGTTGAGAAAGCTTATAAGACTGCTTACACTCTTTTTGCTAATGGTTTGAGTACAATTGATGAAATAAAGGAACATGAAGCAAACAATAAGGTGAAGCTCATTCTGAAGAATAGTCTTTCACATTCTGAGCTGATTAAAGTTTAGAATCTGAAGAATGTTAAAGAAGTTTGGGATTCTTTAGAAAAGATGCATGAAAGAGATGAAAAGGTCAAATAAGAAAAGTTGCAGAATTTGGAGGCATGGTTTGAGGTCTTGCATATTTCTAAAGATGAGAACATTAAATCATATGTACAAAGAGTGGATGAGCTTGTAGGTGGAATGCGATAACTTGGTGCTATAGTAGATGAATCTATAATTGTGAAGAAGATTCTTAGAACTCTCCCTGATGCATACAGTGAAAAGGTATCTGCTATTGAAGAATATGTGAATTACAAGACTTATACTAAAGATCAATTATTTGGAACTCTAACATCTTATGAGATGAGAAAACCATATTTGAGCAATGGATCCAAATTAGAAATTGTTTTCAAAGCTACAAGAGCTGAAGATCCAGATGAAAAGAACCTTGATGAAGTAGAAGCTAATTTTGTGAGAAGGATGAAGAAAGGCTCCAGTAAGTATGAAGGTAAGTTACCCTTTAAATGCTTTAGTTGTGGAGGAATAGGTCATTATGCTTTGAGATGTCCAAAAAGAGCTAAGAAGAATAAACAAAGATTTAGCAAAGAAAAAAAAGGTAAGAAGATCAATAGAGAATATTATGTGAATGAGGATTCTAGTATTTTTTATGAAGAATCTAATTATGGAGATTTTGATGACAATGAATGCTTGTTCTATGCTATAAAAGATTAACCTACTTCTCCTAAATCTGAAAGATAGGTAAAGGAATGTCCTCTAGAGAAAGATGAAGGTACGGTGATTTTTTCTCTTCTTGCTAAACAAGAAAAGAACTATTGGGTTGTTGACAGTGATTGTTCACATCACATGACTGGTCAAAAAAGTAAGTTTTTTAAACTTGAAAAATATGATGGAGGCTTATTTATGTTTGGAGATGATACTGGTGCTAAGATTTATGGGATAGGTTAAGTTTTGATGGAAAGCATAATACTGACGATGTCTACTATGTTAAGGGCTTAAGGAATAATCTCTTGAGTGTTGAATAGATGTGTAGTAAAGGATGCAATATTGTATTTAAGTATGAGATATACAAAATCAAGAAAGGATTTGGAACAGTGATTGTTGTAGGAAAGAAATTTGAAGGAAACATATATCAACTTAAGGGTGCTAATGGATGTTGCTTTATGACTCAAATTAATGAAAGTTGGCTATGGAACCAGAGAATACGTCATATGAATTTTGATAACCTAGCAAGGATCAATGCAGTGCAATCCATGAGAGACTTACCAAGGATTCCAAAGCATGTTAATGCTATTTGTAGGAATTGTCAGTTTGGAAAGCAAGCGAGAAACAACTTTAGATCAAAGGAACAATCTACTACCAGACTACTAGATTTGATTCATATAGATCTTTTTGGTCCTACAAGAGTGAGAAGTCTACAAGGTGAAAGGTACTTTATTCTTTTGATTGATGATTACTCTAGGTATACATCGGTTACTTTTCTTAGAGAGAAATCTAACCCATTAGATAGATTCAAGACATTCAAAGATATGGTAGACAATGAAGTAAATTTGATAAGAAAATTATTGAGGTCTGATAGAGGTGGTGAATTCACCTCCCATGAGTTTAATATGTTTTGTGAAGTTCATGGAATAAAAAGATAGTTATCTGCTCCGAGAACTTCTCAACAAAATGGAGTTGTTGAAAGAAAGAATAGAACAATTCAAGAAGCAGCTAGATCAATTATTACTAAAGTTGTTCTACTAGAAGTTTACTGGAGAGAATCTATTAACACTGTTGTTTATGTGTTCAAATGAGTTCAAGTAAGAGCTAATAGTACTAAGACCCCCTATGAGCTATGGTGTGGAAGAACTCCTACTGTTAAGTATTTCAAGGTATTTGGAAGCAAATGTTATATCAGATAGGATGAATAAAATTTAGGGAAGTTTGATACTAGAAGTGATGAAGGTATTTTCCTTGGATATTCTACTAAGAGCAAATCTTACAGATGCTTCAATAAAATATTGAGGAAGATTGTTGAAAGCACAAATGTCAATGTTGATGAAACAATAAAGAATTCAATTGAAGTTGATGGATATGTATTTGATGAACCTAATTGTGTAAGATTTGAAGTTGTGGAAGAATAGGAGAAGAAGAATGAAGAAGAAGAAGCTTTGGTGGTGTCCCCTAAGACACCTAAATATGTGCAGAAAAATCATTTAGAAGATCAAATCATTGGAGAAAAAAGGAAAGGAGTATTGACAAGAAGTAGAGTTGTTTCTTCTGGTGAGATAAATCTATGTTTACTTTCTTAGATTGAACCAAAGACCATAAGTGAAGCATGTAAAGATGAGCATTGGATGGAAGCTATGAAAGAGGAACTTATGCAGATTGAGAAGAATCAAACTTTGGAATTGGTCCCTAGAATGGCAGATAAAAACATAATTGGATCAAAATGGGTATTCAGAAAAATGTTGAATGAGAATGGAAAAGTAATCAAAAATAAAGTAAGACTTGTGTGTAAGGGTCACTCACAATTAGAAGGTATAGATTTTCAGGAGAATTTTTCTTTGGTGGAAAGAATGGAAGCTTTTAGAATGTTTTTAGCATTTGTTGCTCATAAATATTTCGAGGTCTATTAGATGGATGTTAAGTCTGCATTCTTGAATGGTGAGTTAGAAGAAGAGGTCTATATGGAACGACTGGAAGGATTTTAGTTGTTAGATCAAAGCAAGCTCCTAGAGGTGGTATGCAAGGTTAGATATATATTTTATTTAGCAAGGTTTCAACAAAGGTACGACATATACCAATCTATATTTTAAAATTGAAAATGACAAGATCTTGATAGTGGTTGTATATGTTGATGACATTATCTTTGGAGGAAATGAAACTATGTGCAAGATGAAACACTAAAGAAATGCATAAATAATTTGAGATGTCTATTTTTGGTGAGATGAATTTCTTTCTTGGGCTACAAATCAATCAAACAAAGAAAAGGATTTTTATTTCACAGTCAAAGTATGTAAGAGAAATGTTGAAGAAGTTTGGGATGGATGGTTCCAAACTAGTATGCACTCCTCTGGTGGCTAGTTGCAAATTGAGTAAAGATGATGATTCACCTAAGGCTGATCAGAGAAAATATAGATCTATGATTGGTGGATTGTTGTATTTAACTACTACTAGACTGGATATCATGCATGCAGTTTGTCTTGTGGCTAGATTTCAAGAAGACCCTAAAGAAACACATGTTGTTGCTATTAAGAGGATATTCAGATATTTGAATGGCACTCTAGATTATGGCTTATGGTATCCTAGGGATATTGATTTTACGCTAAGAGCTTATACTGATGCAGATTGGGCTAGTTGTGTAGATGAGAGAAAAAGTACAAGTAGTGGTTTATCTTTCTTGGTTGTAGATTCCTAGCTTGGTTGAGTAAAAAGAAAGATTTAGTTTCCTTATCCACTGCTGAAGCTGAGTATATTATCGTAGCATCTTGTTGTACACAATTTTTGTGGATGAGACATACATTAAAAGATATTGGAGTAATGTATGATGATCCTATTTCTATCTTCTGTGATA
>VDFB02271358.1:101218133-101336938 GCA_007258455.2 Sequoia sempervirens | reverse complement strand
GAACACCAACATTATAAGCTTTTCTTGTGTTCTAAATGCATGAAGTAATGCAAGTTTAGTGGATGAGGGTTGCATATACTTCACACATTAGTAACACTTATTGCATTACATATATAGTTGATCATTTGGTGTGCATGGTTGACCTTCGTGCATGTTTTGGCTATCTTGAGGACAACCTAAACATTATTATTGAGATTCCAGTTAAACCTTTGGTTCCTATGGATCATATATGAATATAGGTTGAGTATACCAACAACACTACTTTTTTAGTTGGATCCTAAAAATGCTACAACTTATGTTCTTCTCTAAATCATTTATGCAGAAGCAAGCAAGTGTGGTGATGTTCAAATAGTAAGGATATTGATGAAAGATAGAGAAATTAAAAAGATACCTACATGTAGTTGGATTGAAGGACATAAAATGGTACATGTTTTTTTGTGTGGGAGATAGATCACATCCACAAAAATGGGAGATCTATGCAAAATTAGAGAAATTGGCTTGGAAAATGAAGGAAGCAAGGTATTTCTAGATTCAATACTTTTACTTAATGTTGTGGAATAGAAGAAAAAAGAATCATTTATCTGCCACCATAGTGAAAAGTTATCAATTGCATTTGTTTTGTTAAACATGGCCCCTAGTAAAACTATTAGAGTTGTTATGAACCTTAGAGTATGTTCTGATTTTCACACTACATCTAAATTCATCTCCAAGATTGTTGTAAAAGAAATTGTTCTAAGAGATGTGAACCATTTCCATAATTTTAAATAGGGACAATGTTCTTGTGGAGAATATTGGTGATGCTAAATGAAACAATATAAAAAAGTAGGCTTACAATATAATAATGTGCACTGCATCAGATATCCAGTAATAATGAAGGGACATACATCAAAGAATAATAGTAGGGAACTTTTTGTCATATGTTGTAGTTACGAGTGTCTTGCTAAACATACACAAAAATGTGGAAGCAATATACACAAGGCGAGTGAACTGTTTCAAAAAATGCCTCAAAGAAATGTGATATTTTGTTTTATAGTTTAACTGTGATACCACACCATTTTGAATTGATCCTTGTGGTGATGTGGGATGTTACTGCTAAATTGCACCATTATTGCTCAGCCTTCATGGTAATGCGAGATGTTACCACTACACCACACCATTGCTTCTTAGCTCTTGTGGGGATGTGAGAGAACTATTTGATTTTCTACCATACCACACATTTATTGCTCAGTCTTCGTGGTAGTGCAAGATGTTACCACTACACTGCACCATGTCTTCTTGGCTCTTGCGGTATGGCGGTATTACGAAACTTGTCACAACAGTATTATGAAACTTGTCACAACCATCTACTACCTTGACACAACAGTCTTATGAAACTTGTCAATATTTATGGTCACCTTTTAAATTACATTCAAATCTATAAGGAAACTATCTAATAGGGATGAAACTCCCAAGAAAAATGGTAATGGTTACACCAATAAATAGTTAACTAGAAACCATGAATTTTCAATGCATAATGGAGAATATATAGAGTTAAGTCAATGAGAAAACATCCTTGGAGAATTTTCATCAAAAGTATGAAAATCTAAGAGTTCATAGTAGAAAAGCATATACCCTCAAAGACATAATAGTCGTAATAGACCTGGTGACAACTTTTAGAGTCATAAGAATAAATTCATAAGAGAATATATGCAAGAGCATGAAAAGACACTGAGATGGAAGGGAAGTTGGTAAAGTTGAAGAATCACACCTGTTGTGAGAAGGTATAGAGAACAAAGTAATTTACAGTCAAGAGCATCATGCCATTTTCTCAGGTGATTATATTTGGGCAAGGAGAGAACTTAGTGACAACATTACCATCAAAACAATAAGGATACTCAAAGCCCTATCAAACCCTAGGGCCTTTTTCATCACCTTGTAGAGATATCAAACATGCATGAAAATATTTCACAAGAGGGAATAAGACTAGATTCATCTCTATTTTGATGATCACAAAAAGTAACAAAAATTTAGATTTACAAGTGATGAAAAGTACATGGAAAGTATATTATATTGATTTAAAAAAAACAAAACTTAACCATTAAATATCCAATACAATCTAATAAAATACAAATATACAATGAAATATTATGATTAACAAAATGGTTATTTTAATGGTTATCTTGAGGTAGACAAAAAAAAATTGTGCAAGTGAAAAATAACACCCTTAGATTATTCTGAACAAATAACATTTTCATTTACATCATTTTTAAGCAATAGTCTTTTAGATCCATCCAATTGTACAAAAATCAAATCAAATCTGCAAGGATCTCAAAGATCTGAACGTTTAAAAATCTAATATTTTTAGATCTATTCTTGGGTGTATCCTACATCTCACTATAAAAAAGACCGAATCTTTTTCTCTAATAGGGTAAACACATAGATCATTATGATAGATTTTTCTTATCTTAAAGCTTATTTTTCGTAGATTATAGGATCCATAAGAACGTTGTTTGTTTTTGCAGAGTTATATCCCTTGTGAAACTCCTTGAGCTCTATTAAAGTGGAGGAATGAGGAGCTAACAAGCATAATAGGCGATGAAATAGGGAAGAGAGAAGAGTGGGATAGAGTGTATGATTATGATTTGTACAATGATTTGGAAAAACTATACAAAGATGGAACAAGGAAGAGAGAAGAGTGGGATAGGGTAGCATGGAGGTCTTAATGAGCCATTCACATCACCGCGAAGGCCCAACAACAATCATGCGATGTTGTGGTGGTTGTGCATAAGTTTTTGTGAAGGCTTTGGTGATCTGAAGTGGAACTTGCAACTACAATCTCTAATAAAAATCCACTTGGTGATCATTATTAGAGAGTTGCAAACTGTGAATTGTCCTCTATCCTATAAGACTAAGAAAGGAATAACATTATCAAATAGTGATTGAATCATAAAAAATAGTTCAAAAACAATGAAAGTTATTATCAAATGGTGAAAAAGATCTTTCCTCTAAGTCATTTGTACATGGTGATTGAGAACACAATGAGTAAGAAGTAAAAGAGCACTGGATCATAGCACTACAAAATGGTCATGAGTTATGCAAGGAAATTCACTTTTCTTTTGATCACAAAGGAGATCAAGATAATAACCAGCATATTGATGTGCATAGAGAATGTTCATGGAGTACAAATTTCCTTACAAATCAATTACCACAGTAGAGTTTGAGGTGAATTGCACTTGCTATTTTATGTTGATATGGATATGTTCTAACCTATAGTTAATTTTTGTAGCATAACAGATAGGCTAAATAGTTGTTCATATACCATTGTTTCAAATTCTAATTTGTTATACCTTATTCTAGGATAAAATCATAGGGGGAGTCTATACATAAGACGCCATTGTTTCAAATTCAAAATTGTTGGCTCTTTCACAATTGTTTGCTTCATTTATTTGATCTAAGACAACCTACTATATAGAAGATGCTCTCAAAATCACAGTAAAATTCTTTATTTTGGGATGACTGTTCAAAATATTTCCCATCATAACAATGAACAAAAGCATCAGTCATTAAGCTAAACTTTGCAAGAGTTTCATCAAATTCTACGTACTTTTCCACACTCTTTTCCATTTTGAATTTTTTTTCCAATTTAATCCATGCAGAACTTCCTTAGCCTGTAGATCCTACTATCAACCATAACTTTACTAGGTGTCAAGGATAGCTTCAAGTTTTTATCCAAGAAGCAATTGAAAAAACTTGGCATTACCAAATCAAAATTCTAGTAAGGCCAATTTTTTTCAATTGCTACTTGGGTAAAAAATTGAAGCTATCCTCGACACTTGGTAAAGTTATGGTTGACTGCAGGATCTACAGGTTGAGGAAGTTCTTCATGGATGAAATTAGAAATAAAATTCAAAATGGAAAAGAGAGTGGAAAAGTAGAATTTGATGAAACTCTTGCAAAGTTTAAGTTAATGAATGATGCTTTTGTTCATTGTTATTATGGCAAATATTTCGAATAGTCATCTCAGAATAAAGCATTTTACTATGATTTTGAGGGAATCTTCTATACAGCAGGTTGTCTTAGATCAAATAAATGAAGCAAACAATTGTGCAAGAGCTAGAAATTTTGAATTTGAAATAATGGTGTCTTATGTATAGACTCCCCCTGTGATTTGTTCCTAGAATAAGGTATATCAATTTATAATTTGAAACAATGGTATATAAACAACTATTTAGCCAATCTAATATGCTAAAAAAATTACTACAGGTTAGAACATATCCATATCAACATAAAATGCTAAGTGCAATTCACCTCAAACTATGTTGTACCTAAGTATGATAGTACCCGAGCTTCTGGTGTTTCTAGATGGAACCTATAGTGGAAAATTGTAGTCTCCATTTGAAGAAACCATCTTCAGAGCTCTTTCTTGATATGAGGGTTGAAAACATTAGAAGAAAAGCAATACCATAATTCTAAAGTAACAATTTGTATCAAGCCAAATGTCAAAAAGTATAATTAAAAAGACAAATCCTTACAATTGGACCTCAAATTGGACCAAGAATATTTATGATTTTATCTTTAGAATGCAAAAACTTTCTCTGCCAAAGCTTCATGACCTCAAATTGGATCTCCAATTGGACCAATAGATTTATGATTTTATCTTTAGAATGTATGAAATTTCTCTATCAAAAATTAAAGATGTTGGGTTGGATGTCAAATTGGACCATTAGATTTATGATTTTATGTTTAGCATGTAGGAACTTCCTCTATTAGATATTCAAAAATTCCTATACTCAAGTATTACTTTAAGCGAAAATACCCAGAAGTGTTTCAGATTGGCTGAAAGTACTCTCCAACCTGGTTATGTCACTGATAGCAATCCAATTTTTCTTGAACCGTACATACCTAAATGTTGCATCACAATCTATTCTTCCTGCACATAAAAATGCCACATATTAACCCCTTCTAAATAAAAAATTTAATCATCATGAAACCATAATTAATAAATCATTTCAGTTTCAAAAAGAATCAGATGTCATTTATTACCAAAACAAAAGTTGTATAAATCACAAAAAATCCATGAAGCCTCCTAAGTGTAGCTTAAAGCAAGTTTGTAGGATGGGTTTCAACATAAGAATCTTTCAACTATAGCTCTCAATTAATGTATTATAAGAAAAAACAAAATTCTTCACACTTGAAGTAATGCAGTCAAACATTTATTCCAAAAGTATGTTGGCAAGAGTTAACTAAAAAAAATGATTTTTTTCTTGGTTTCTTTTATCAATATGCCACGTGGAAATGAAATGATGACTAAGAAACTCTAACAATAAAAAACAAAGTAAAGGTTCAAGAAATGAAATTCCAATATAATATCATATAATGGTGATAAAGGCACTTATATGAGCATGACCTGCATACAAATCCCTACCATTGAATTTCCATCCATCCAAAGAGAAAATAAGCAATGCAAGGATTTGAGCAGTATAATTCCAAAGGGTTATGCTATAACGGTAATGGAATCACCATAAGAGCACAACCAAGGAACAAATTCTTGTGATTATAATTATGTGATCCATAACTCTATTAGTCATGTGGCACAGTTGTGCTATAACAAATACATGATGAATTCATGTGTAACCCAATTTTAATGTGGCTATGTTGTGATAGAAATGGAGGCACTTATATGAGCACAATTCATGTACAAATCACTATCATCACAATTAGGTGTCAATCATCATTGGGTGCATTTAGGTTGACTGAAGTTTAATAGGTTATGATGTTATGATAGCATGATCCATGAGCGATTACCTCTTGTTGTAATAAAGAGCCTATAATTGTGGTTGATATGCATAGTGGTTGTGTTATATCAATTATGTAGTGCATTCAAGCACAACCCATGTTTAATGGGCTTTAGAGAGTGAACAATATTTGTTAAACCTTTTGAATGTTACTTAAAAGTGTACAGCTTAAACTGAAAAACCAAGTTTGTTACATACTTGAATGCAATCTTGGGTTACCACAAACTATAATAATGTGATCTTCTAATAACCATTATGGAAAGTATTAAAGCAAGACCCATGCTATATAGGATACATTTTCCTGATCAGGTTGACATACCTTAATGATCAAACACAAGCTTCCCACACACTCTAGGATACAATCCAAGATCATACCACAACCCTATCAAGAAAGCTAATTTTTTGACCCAAGATTTAAGGTTGTTTTTTAATACCAAAAAAAGCATTGGTAAGAGCATGACTAGGGTACAAACTCTAGGCCTCCGTAGAAACATAAACTATAACTCTAGCAGATTAGTGAGGTTGCAATACTAGAAAGATTGAGACATTTTATCCAATAGCAAAATCTGGCAATCTAAAGATTTTAGCCAATAACAAGCATACTATGTAGCTTAGTGACATTTGTAAATGAAATATATGGTAAGAAGAATGATAGTCACTTGAGGTGTGACAATCAAAAATAGGTTGAGCAGTGACAAGATAATAAAGCTCAAACCTTGCATAGTAAACTAGATAATTTAACAATGAGTTTCCTTACCTCCTTGCTGACCTTAAGGGTTTTTCAAATGCTATTGATAGTGTTAGACAAGGAAAATGCAATCAAGGAATGACTATCCAAATGAAGTAACAGTGGTAATCATAAGTTCAATGTTTCTTCCTAGCCATTGTATAATGGAGGTAGTGGATTGCATGTTTGAGCAGTGTTTTGAGACTCATCAAAGATGGGAGAATAGTGAATAATACCTTGTGGACTGTGAAGTAGTGACAATAAGGTTGAAGGATATTAATACCCAAAATACCATGAAATAATGATTCCCCTATAGTAAGTAAGTAGACAATCTATAAGGCATAGTTTGATTTTATAGAAAGATGCTCATGAAAGAAATCTTCAAATGATAGTGAGTGAGTTGTTTGATATTGCAGCTAAGGGTACAATATCTAGTCTTAAAGGTAGTAAGAAAAGAAGTAAATGTGCAAGAAAATCAAATTGTACACAACAAACAATTCACAATGTTCTCTTGCATAATTCCTTGAGTTTGAAGAAAAAAAACTCATTGTATCGTGATGAAAGTAGTGACCTTAATGGTCAATCACTGACAACCATGATTTTAAAATATGTTATTGTGCTTATGGAGGCAACATTTTAAGCAAGGTAATGAGTGGTGGTTTGGAACAATAGAAGGTATGAAGGAATTGCTTTATATGCATACTATGTAGTCTAGCTTAAGACAACATTTTTACAAGAGACTGAAAGTAGATTATGGAACTCAATGGTTACCATGATAAAGATTAAAGAAAAGTCTGAGATGTATTTAAAAGCCACTATCATGAAGATATTAAAGATTTCACATGCAAAACCCTAGTAGTAGTAGGAGTAATGAATACAATGCCAAAGAGGATAGTGTGTTGGGGAAGATTTAGGAGATCTCCACATTATCTAATCACGTGCAAATACATCATTTTTATTAAAATAAATTAAAATAAATCATTCTAAACCCTATATAGGATACATTGATACTTTAAAAGCATCTGAAGGAATTTCAGATTATGCAAATATATGTCAATTAAATACTTGGATTACAAACAATAGTGTGAATAATGTAACCCTTGTTGAGAAGAGCAGGAATGAGATAAGCAACAATGAGATCTTATGCCTCCTATTACGCACATCTGCTTACCATTCTCTATCATTTTTTACTTAAACACTTCTCCATTTTGGCAGGCTACACCTAAAAATAAGGTTTCAACGAAGGTTTTACAGTATGTTTATTAAAATGAAAACTCTATTTTGGTAGGCTACACCTGAAAATAAGATTTCGATGGAAGTTTTAGAGTATGTTTATTAAAGTTTTAGAGTATTTTGGCAGTCTATTGATTCTTTATTCCTTACATGATTTATTCAAATGGATTGTGACTAAATAAATGACTAACTATTTAGTCATTTTTATTTTTGTGACTAAATATTTTTTAGTCAACAACCAAATTAGTCATTTATTTACTCATTTATAGCCAAGTTGCAAAAAAATAGTAGAATTTAGTCATTTTTAGTTGTGATTAAAATTTTTAGTCACGTATTCATTTATTTTCCAAATTCTACCAGTGAAAATAGTATAGAGATTAGATGCCAAGGATTGGAAAGAGTTAATACTACTAAAATATTCTCACCAAATTTCTACACTTTAGTTCCTTCCTTGGGCACTCCTATGTACAATGTAACTTTGAATTCTAATGTGGAATGATAAGGAAGGGGAGAAACCGATGGTAGAAAGGTGCTCAATAATAAGTAATTTTTAATTGAATTCAAATATTCTAACACAATAGTCCCAAAACATGAATTAAAAGGAGAACCAATGTTAGGAATAAAATATTTGTCCATATTAAATAAAGAAGGTAACTTAGAAATGTTATCCCTAGATAATATTAATTATTGTTGGGAACAAAAAGGAGGAGGTACCAATATGGAAGTTGAGGAAAACCTTTTAGATTATTTAAATGAAGGTAACTTGATAGTTGAAATAGGAAGTCAGGCTAATATGGAATATGGTGATATGTATATAGTCTTTAGCCCTGAGGATAACTCGATGAACTATGAGGATAATTCTCAAATAGTTGAAAGGGATGATCCTTCAATAAAGGGGTGGATCAAAATAAAAAATAAAAAAGAGGATCCAAAGAAGTAGTGATGAATCATTTCTAAAGAAATTAGACAAAGAAAGAAGAATTCCTCAATGATTTGAAATATTTAGGAATTCAAAAAGTAGTATTCAAAATTAATGCAAATAGAAATTAATTGTATCAGCTAGAATGTTAAGGGAATAGAGTCCCCACATAGGAAATATGTGATTAGAAGGTATCTAAATCTAAACCACAACAAATATGTGGTATTCCTTCAGGAGGTCAAATCTATCAACTTTAATTTAGAAACCAATCTTACCTTTATTTGGAAAGAGGCCAAATATTTTCATACTTCTCATGACAAAGGTAGAGGAGGAACTATCATAATGGTTTCAAATAAATGGGAATCCTATGTGATTAACCAAGGAACTTCTCCATGCAACATGGTAGTTTGGATTATGATTGAAAAGACAAAAATAATTTTGTTTTATGCTTAATATATGCTCCCAATGATCGTTGGGAAAGAATTGATCTTTGGAAATGGCTATGTAAACTTCTTGATAGCCCTTGGATTGTAAGATGTGACTTAATATGATAGAAAATAGGGAAGATAACATTGGAGGAAATAGTCTAGGATGGAGGCTAACGATCAAATACAGAGAGTTGTAGTGACCAGGGTTTTGCATCTCTGGAGTCCTTTTGGATGGGCTCCTCAGGGAGTTTCTTTCTTTTCTTAGCCCTATGATGGATGCAACTCAGAGAAGACTGGGTGGGGTAGCCAAGCAGAGGGAAATCACAAGAAACCTTGGCAAAACAGTGTCAGATTTATTATGAATAGCGATGACCCCCAAGTGTAGTGCAATCAGGATAAAGGGAAACTCGATGTCAATGATGATAGGAGAGATGGAATAAGAAAAGATCCCATGATGTTTGTGCTTGGAAACCTTTAGAAATTGAAGACTTCACCCAAGCTGATGTCATGAAGGGGAGTCAGGATCTCTAATTTTGGGCAGAAGACACCAAGGCAAAAAGCAGGGGAAAGCTTGGTACATGGTGGAGGCAGTAACAAGTTGGGATCTAGAGGGAATGCTGGGGGAAGCTGGCCAAGAGATGAGAAAGCCCATTTGGAGTATAACCACCAGGCGATGGGAAAAACATTAGAAGCTGGTAAGGCCAATAAACCATCGGTCCTCTTGTAGGAGGAGCTTGAGGATGAGGTAATGCAAAATTTCAAAGTGTTCTCACATTTAGGATTGATAGGATGATTTAGGGGTTTTCGGCCTTGTTTGGTTGATTTACATAAATTAATTTTTGAGCACTAGGAGCCCATTGTAGATGGTTGCATCCAAATCTACCCTATAGCTAGAGGTTTTTTTAATTGTTGTCTTTAAAACTATGACTAACAAAAATAAAGTTTTGTGTGATTACTTCTGGAGCTAGAGGGAGAAATTTGCTTTATCCTTGAAGCCTTGGCATCCAACATTCAACCTTGCAACAAAGGCTTTTGATAAAGTTCCTTTGTGGGTAAGACTCCCAAACTTACCTCTCTGTTTTTGGTTTGAGTCTTTCTTGGAGGCTATTGGAAACTCTTTAGGGGATTTTTTGATGATTGATGAGGGTTCGTCAAATCTTATGCACTCCACCTATGCCCAGATTTTGGTGGAAATAGAAGTATCAAAGCCACTCCCAAAAGAGGTCTCAATTAAAACCTCAAAAAGATGTTGGGTACAACCTTTGGATTATGAAGGGGTACCATTTTGATGTAGGAGATGCTTCCAGAATGGACACATTGTTGCACAATGTGCAAAGCCCAGATGGTCCAAACTAGCTACTTGGTGGCAAGATGTCTCACACAAACATTATGATGTGGAGAAATAGAATGGGAAAAAGGACAATTTGGACAAGAACAAATATCAAGCGGCCAAAAACTATGAATTTCCTCAGTCAAATAGGGATTCATATCAGTTGGGGGATTAGATTGCACTCAGATTCCCATCTCGAATGGTGCTAATGAAGGGTGAGCCAATGAAGGTGAAGCATAGGAAAATCATCATGGTGCTAAAACTCTGGAGTGTAGGGAGAAATCAGGACCGGTGAAGGAACGGGAAAAAGGGGAGAGTAATGGAGGGGTAGAAGGTCAAAATGAGCAAGCAATGGTTGAGAATTATGAAGAATCATGGATGCAACATGATGAATATGAGATAAGACAGAAGGTGGAGGAAAAAATGGAGAAAGGTGGGCTTGCAGTGACAAGAAATTTTTTGGACTGGCAGAAGGAGGCTGTAAAAGTGGAAGATGGCTAGCAAGTTGTCAAGGGGAGGAAAGAGAAGAGTTCCAAAAAGAAAAGTTTCACTATGGTCCTTTGGTCTCAGACTAAGGGAAGGCCAAATGGTCCTTCAAAATTGTAGACTTATTAAAAGGTCCTTTTTTAGGGTCTTATGGTTTTAAATGTTTCTCTGTGGTGTCTATAGTGTTTCATTATTTGGGGTGGAATCCATCATTTGACACCTTCCCTAGCTAGAGTCAGGAAAATCTGATGTAATTTTATTTCAAATTTAATAAAAAAAATTGCTATTACTAATAAAAAATAAATAAAAATTGGAGGAAATGAAATGGAATGGAGAGGTAATGAAATACATTTTGGTTAAAAAAGAAGAATAAGCTAAATCTCTTTGATCCTCTTGAAGGAGATAGGAAAGGAAACCAAAACATTTGGTTTACTTGGTGTAACTACTAAAAATGAAATAGAAGGATCTATTGTAGATTATATAGATTTTATGTGAACAAAGATTTTCTTAGCTTTGATCAAAACTATGAAGGTTGTAGAGTCAAAGTCACACCCTCTTCATTATCTGATCATCACCCCATCTCTTCCAAAATTTGGCTAGCTAAGGAGAAACCTTAGATCTTTGAAAAATAAGGCTAGTTTATGGTAAATACCAATATTCTAAAAGATGAAGATTGTAATACAATAATCCTTACTCTTAGAGAAATTAACAAGTAGCTATTAAAAAAAAAAATTCCTTTGAAAGATGGGACATCAATGTCAAAAGATAAACAACTATTTTTTGAACCATTGGTAAAAAAGAGCTATGGACAATAAAAGTGTGGAAAACTAATTACAAGATAGTCTTCTAAAATTAGAAAAGGAATTTAAAATGGATCCCAAAAACTTAAATATGAATGAGGAATTAATAGTAGTAAAAAATAAATTAAGGAATTGGCAAACAAAAAAAGATTCAAGGTTTAAAAATAAGGGTCAAATTAAATTGGTTGAATAGTGGGGATAAGGGCATTCATAAAAGATAAATTTTCTAGGAGCAAGTGGAGCATATAGGAGATTAAAAAATTGTTAAATGACCTGGAGGAGATAAAAAAAATATTTCACAATTTTTATGACTTTGTTCTCTACAAAAGGGAACACTCCACAATTCCAAAATACTAGAAACCAATGCAAACATTTAATTCCTAGGAATATGACTAAGGAGATGGCAGAAAATATTAATAGGAAAATATCTAAAGAAGAATTTATAAAGGCTATTAAGAATATGAACAATGACATGACTCCTAGAGAAGATGGGCTCCCAACTGAATTCTATAAAAAAACATAGATTGGATTGGAGATGAGTTACTACATGTTTATGTAGAATCCATTGAAAAGGGAACATTGGTGAGTAACATTAACAAAGGAATCATTAAACCGAGTCTTATAGAAGACTTAAATTTCAAAATATTTCTATGTAGGTTAAAATTACCATGGATAAAAAGGAAACTTTAAGGAAACTACTAAAGGAAGATTCGATAAATGTCAACAAAAAAGAGGCGCAAGTTGGAAGATGATTGCATGTTAATGAAGCTGGAAATTACCCTTATAATAATGAATTTTTAGTATATTCCAAAAGGAGTACAACTCAAAATATTTGGATGCGACCTTGGAAAGAACAAGAGTTGATGGACTTCACATTTGATCCAATTTTGCTATTGTAAGATGATTATAATTACAGATTTTTTTATATATAATCAAGATATAGAGGACAAATTGTATATTTTAAACATACTAGTAGGATGAAGACTCTAAGTGGTCTATTATCCATAAAATATGTATAACCTCAAATAGTTGTAAAATCTTATTGTGTATATAATTTTTAATACAAAAATGATTTTCATAAATGATTAATCTTGTATTATTAATTAAGTTGTCATGATATTTATTTGTTGCAGGGAGGACCTGTGATTGCAAGGGGTAGAGAAGGAGGCACATAAACTTTGAAAGAAGTTGTGAGTTTTTTGCAAGGAGTACTTGTAATTGTAGAGGGACTTGTGGGTCTCTAAAGATGTCTTTGAAGAAGAAGACAAGATGGGTCATGAGAAGGCCTATGAGGATTTTACCTATGGAAGAGTGGAAAGAAAAGAGGTTTACAAAATGGATTATTGGATAATTAAAGAAGATTGAGGTTAGATTGGATGTTATAGAGATAGAGTAGAGAAGAGAACTTGAGGATAAAATAAAGTGTGAAATGTGTAAAGGGAAAAGTGAAAATAACATCCTCTTGAAAGACGATAGTGAAGAGAAGAAAAATGAAAAGTAGAGGTTTGGCAAAGAGGACAGAAAAGAGAATAATCAGAAAATATAGTGTTGCAGCCCTATGATGGAAAGGGAATGGAGAGAAAGACATGTGGGAGCAATCCACATAGTTATAGTTGAAAGAAAGGAAGAAAAGAAGAAAAACATGAAGAAAGAATGGAGAAAGAAAGAGGATAAAATGGTCACTATGGACCATAAATTTAATAGTAATTCTAAATATTTTGTTTTATATAGAGATGTTTTGTTGCGGGATTTGGAAAAGACAAAGAAGATGGTGAAGATAAGGGTGATGCAATAGCAAAAGAGGTGTCATTTATTTGTGTTAATGATGATTTATATGCAAAATAAGTAGATGAAATTGTAGAAGAAGATGTGGTATAATATCATGTAGATGGTGCTAAAGATGAAGATAGAACCTCATGAAAGAGGATAAAGAAGAAAATGAGGAAAACAAAAAAGTAGTAGTTGATATACATCTCGTTGAAGGCATAAAAGTGAAGAAAAATGAAGTTGCATGCATAGGAAAATAAGTTGCAATAGAAAAAATAGAAGTATTATCTCATTCCTATGAGTTTTATAAAGAAAATATTGATGTTGATTTTAATGTAGAAAAGATGAAGAGATATGTTGAAGCAAGTAATTGTAAAGTTGGGATAGTGGTTGGTCCTTGGGAGGACATAAATATATTGAAGAAAATGACACAATTGAGTGCAAGGGAGGAGGTAGAAGAAGAAAAGAACAATATTGTAGCAGATAATCAAGAAGAAAAGATTGGGACAATAGTAGAGGAATGAGATATTACAAAGGTAATTAATCATTTTTTTGAGATTTCTGAAAATGAATTTGATGGTAAGTTATTTGAAAAGGATATAAATACATTTGTAGATGTGGAAAAGGATGAAATGGATAGTATTGTTGTGGAGGAAAAGGGTGAAGTTATAGAGTTAGAGAATAGTCATGTTGCAAAAAAATTTGGTCTTAAAGAGGACATGGAGATAATTCAAAATTTGGGGCAGAAATATGAAGAAGAATGCTCAAAAATGTCTCAAGTGAAAGAGGTGAAGGGGAATCAGAGAATGATGAAGAAGATGGCATACTAATGCAAGTTACAATAGTCAAAAAGGGATGGTTAGCACTAACAGGAAGTGGAGTGAGAGATACAACAAAAAATAATGAGGTAAAAAGTTAGTTTTATGAATTCTTTGTTGATATTGATTTGTATACGAATGACTTAGTTAAAGTGGAAAGATATGAGGGGATTGAAAATGATGTTATGGTAGTAGATAACAAGGAGATTAGTGAGGTAATTGAATTTTTTTCTCAATATATTAATTATGATGTTGAAACCAATTCTTATTTAAGAAAAAATAGAGAAGAATATGGGGGTAAAAGCAAAAAGATGAGTCCACTTAAGGTGGAAGTTTCAACCTTAGTGAAAAATCCAAAAATGGGTTCAATAGAATAGGATCCCATTTAGGTTCAGGGTCCTAAGCTGAAAATAGAAATGGGATCATGTTTTTTAAAAAATAGGATCCCTTTTTTTTTGACCTCCCAAGCCTGTCATTGGGAAATAGGATCCCATTCTTTACAATTCGAGCTCTCATTTTGTACAAAATAGGTAAAACACGGGATCCTGATTTGTAAAAATTAGGATCCCATTTTGTGGAGGTATTTATTTTTTTAAAAACTGAACCCCATCTCATTTTCACAAATGGGATCCTAATTGAGAGCTCCAGTGACCCCAACGACCCAATGACCACATCAGGTAGGCGTTTGAACCTATTTTTTTGCATTTTTTCTATTTTTTTGGTGAATAATGATTAATTTAGGTTTTTTTAAAATCTTTGTACTTTTCATGAATTTCTTTAGCTCAATCCAAGCTTTTCAAAAACCATGAAACCCTTAGAAAATAAACAAAAACATCAAACAAAAAATGAACCTAGTATAAACAAAAAAATTGAACCTATTATATATATATATGTATATATGTATGTAAGCATATATGTATTTATGTAGATATGTATATATGTATGTATGTATATATGTATATATGTATATATGATATGTGTATGCACATATGTATGTATGTATATATGTGTATATTTTTCAACTCTAAAATATGAAATAAAAAACCCTTAAATTTAACTATTTTGAAACAATTGAAATTCTTTTCTAAAATACATATATATACATACACACATACATGTTCTTATATATACATACATATATACATGCATACATATGCACATACATACATACATTATTATTTATATGTATATGTATACACATACATATGTATATGCATATACATACATATACATATGTATGTATATGCATATACATATAATTAAGAATGTATGTATGTGTATATGTATATATGTATGTATGTATGTATTATATGACTTACAACTCTTCAATTAGATCCATATTAAATAGTGAAATCCCATGGGATGGCACTCAATGTGTGAATCCATTCAATGCCCAAGATTACATGTCATGAAAAAATTGAAAGAGAATAAGCATGTTAGATTGTAGAGCATAATCCCCCATGGAAACCTTGAAATTTTGATATTTTTCTTACATTTCAATGTACCACTATTAGCAATCATCACTTTAAATTAGTTACATGGATATTGATAATGTACTTGGTTTTATTTTTTACTCAAGTGTTAATGAACTTATGAATATTAAGAAACATTCTTTCAAATGACTCAACACCTTAATAGTTAAGGAGAAGGAGGTCCCTAATAATGTGCATGCATAGATATTCTAGGAAATGGATTATTGACCATTTTTTTTTTTGTATATATGTAGATATGTATATCTCTTTTTGTCATCTCATTAAATTATTATTTTCTAAATATTAAAAACTTATAGGATAATGGTATGCAATATTTGATTACATTATGAGGTAACATAGAAGCTCCATGTTTGATGTAGAATACATGTTTATAAATATATGTACATTTACATACATACATATATGTACATACACATGTATGTGTGTGTGTGTGTGTATATATGTATGTATGTACATAAATTATATATATATATGTAGGTATGCATGTATATATGTTTATATGTATGTACATATGTATATATATATATTTATGTATGTATGTATGTATGTATGTATGTATGTATGTATGTATGATTTTTTCATTCCATATATGTTATTTTTTTCTAAATATTAAAATTAGATGATAATGGTATGCAAGATAAATGTTTGTGCCTTTCAAAACCAAAAAAACTTACCTTTCCACCCATAAAAAACTCTCAAGAATTTATAATCTTTTCCTCATCCAAATCACTTCAAACATTAACACGACATTCTTAACACTAACTTGAAAGCTATACTCAAAATTGAAAAAGCCAATTTCAAATTATGGTGAAATGAAATAAATTTCTCTACCATACATTAGTAACTATAAACTAATAAAAAATAAATAACTAAACTAAGATCTCACTTTTCTAAAATGTTGCAAGATTCTAGGTCATAGTGCCTAGGGATGCTCCTACATTTAAATACATCAAGTATAACATGTAGAGACCACTAGATGCATGTTGAGTAGTAGACTAAATTATAGACTAGAGCCTTCTCATTAAAGAAAGAATACCAAAAGTATACTCATCAAACAACATGGTTTCCTAAAAAAAGACCACATCTTAAGGGGTCCTAATATGATATTTCTTAAGGGGATCAAAAAATTTCTCAATATTTGGTGAAGTTTCCCAAGGAAACCAAATTTTTAAACAATTACAATATGCATGATATTTAGTTAAAAACCAACCTACTTTCCTACAAAATAGCCACATATATAAGGGAAGATATGAGGAAGTTAAAAACCACCTTCCCCTTGTTAGGGATGTTAAGACCTCAAACATTTCAAGAGAGGCTTCTCATGTAAGGGGAGGATGAATGCTTCTCATGATAATATCATGCAAGATTATAATATGAATGAGATTTCATGATAGGCTAGTCAATCGAAATAATATTTATCTCAATCAACTATTCCACAAGAAAATGTTGTCTTGTGAAGAAAAAATGGTTTGTTAAATGATTCAATGCCATTGCACAGTACAGGTATAATTCAAAGGCTCTACGCATCTTTTCCATTCCTTCATGAACACTACCTTTTTCACTAACTTGCAAGTTCATTATTCCAAGGGTCATCCAAGCTTCAACATTTTTAGGTTCTAGCTGTCATCACGCTCAAAATGAAGAACCCCAATGTTATTTAAAACAATTCAATAAATGATTTTATCTAAATATAGGCATTTCTATAAATTCAAGGGTAGACCATAGATACTATCCTAAATTGTCAAAAGAGGGTTAATATAGGGAGAATGTAACATTATACATTACATAGAACATATAATGATAAGTTCAAATTATGGTTACTACAATGCTTGTTATGTTTTGACTTGATTCATAGATCCCCTTAATCCATCCTATTACCCTAAATCTAAACCATAAAGCCATCATTTTATCCTAGGACCTTAATTCATAGATCCCCTTAAGCCATCCTATTACCCTAAACCTTTTGACAACCCTTTAATATATTAACTTATAGTAAATACATAGAGTTGAGAAAGATAGTGCTTCATGTGATTTACCATGTATTTAGCTTGACATTGATGTAAAAATAATTAGTTAAAGCTAGAAGCACTATCTTGCAATTCACCAAATCTTATCCCCTTAAGCCATCCTATTAACCTAAACCCTAAACCCTAAACTCTAAACACTAAAACCTAAAGACATCATTTCAACTCCTAGGACCTTAATGAAATTTTGTTTCCTTGGGAAACTTCACCAAATTGTATTTCCTTATGCCATCATTTTTCCCTAGGACCTTAATTCATAGGTCCCCTTAAGCCATGCCTTGGACAATTAATGAGATTTCACATATCACATTAAAAATTATTTGTTTTTCATTTACATGCCTTAAACATAAATGAACCTTACACATTTTTCATTTCTATTCAATTAGGTCATTTATATTGAATAGTTTAAGGGGATTTTTAAACATGTATCTTACATTTTGAAATTACAAATTTAATGCATGTTTGAACTTATATCTTGATCGTGGATCAATTCAATATTGATGATATCCATAATCCACCTCCATGCCATCCATCTCCACCCCCTTCACCTCCACCTCCACCTCCACCTCCACCTCCACCCACTCCATATCATAATCCCCCACTTCCACCACATGCATTTGATGGTGATCACTTGCGAGCACAGATCAATGTAAATGTTAGATCCATTCAGAATCAAATCAACACTATTGAGAATGAAGAACGTATTCCACCACATTTGGGTTTTTTTGCATCTACGATGCAAAATGTTGTTGATGTTGTTAGGTCCATTGATGTGGACTTAGATGAGCATCAACGATGGCTAGAGGAGAGGAGACAGTCCTATTCTAAAAAGGAAAACACAAAGAAATTAAGAGATGTGGTAGAGAGTCGCAACACTTTATTTTAAGACAATGATCTTATTGAATTTTGCAGTTCACATTGGCAATGATCTTGTTTTTATAAATAATTTGACCTTGGATTGATATTTTATAAATAATTTGGTTAGATGGATTTTTTTGGTTGGATGGATCTATTAATTAATATTGTATTAAACTTTTAATTGGTTTTTATTTTTTAATTCTAACTTTTAGAGGTGTATCTATGATGGATTACATTCACACATTTTGAACTTTTTTAGAAATGTTTTGATATGCTTAGTTTGTGATACTTAAAATTGTTTTGATATACTAAATGCTAAATCCATCATTCTATCCTAGAATATGGCTTTGTTTTGATATACTAAACCCTAAATCCTAAAGCCATCATTTTTTTCCTAGGATAGTAAAGCCATAAATCCCCTTGAAACTATACTTAGGGCCCCTTCAAATCCATCACATATTATTAATTACATCCTTTAAATGTACATTTTAAAAATAATGTATATTTAACTTAATGAAATTTGGTTGCCTTGAGAAACTTTACCAAATTTTATCCCCTTAAGACATAATTTTGTCCAAGGACCTTCATTCATAGATCCCTTTAAGCCATCCTATGAGGACCCCTTAAGCCATCACAATTTCTCCTAATAAAAATTATTAATGATGTAAATTTTAATGAGATTTCATATCACATTAACAATCAAATTTTATCCCTTTAAGACATCATTTTGTCCTAGGACCTTCATTCATATATCCCCTTAAGCCATCCTATTACAACCCCTTAAGACATCACAATTTCTCCTATTAAAAATTATTAATGATGTAATTTTTAATGAGATTTCCTATCACATTAATGAGCTTTTTTTGTATGTTTTAAGATTATTTTTTAGTATGTGTAAATGTATCAAAATTACATAGTTAGATCTTACATTTTGAAATTTGTATGTATATGATCAAGTTAAATGATGTATGTATGTGTATGTACATGTATCCTATATTTTTTAAACTTGTGTACGTTAATGATGTATGTATATGTATGTATGTTAATTTTGTATAATTTTTGCAGGTTCATTTATATACATCATGGATCAATTTGACATTAATGATATTATTAATAATCCACCTATTCAACATCCCCCTCCACCTCCCCCTCCATCCCCTCCACCTCATAACCCCCCACATCCAGTACTAGGATCTGATGAGGCTCACTTGCAAGCCCAGATCAATGATAATTTTACATTCGTTCATAACCAAATCAATGCTATTCAAAATGAAGCATTGGTTTCTCCACACTCGAGGCATTTTGCATGTGTGATGAAAAATGTTGTTGATTCTGTTAGGAATATTGATTCAAAATTAGATAGGCATCAACGATAGTGGGAGGAGATGCGACAATTCTATTTAGATGGTCTCTCCTACAAAGATATTTTGGACCTGAAAATAATAAAAGCCCATATTGCACCTTATTTTATTCACCTTGTCACTAATCTACCTATTGCTACAAATAAACCTAGGATATTGATGAGGTGGTGTAGACATCCACAAAATGTTTGCACATTTTTTATAGCAATGGTGGATGGTATTTGACCATCCACCACATGCTAATTTGGAGGTCCTTTTATACTTTTTGAGGAAATTATATGCAGTTTGTTTTGGAGAAAAAGCCCAGTTATTTTGATTTTAAATCATTTTAGTGTGTTGGTGGTAGAATGCCACAACAAATTTTAGGGGCATAGGTTGATCCCTGATGCCCTATGCATGCCCAACCTATTGTAGATCCTCATGCTCTTGCAATTCTTAAACTTGTGCATCATCATGTGGTAGTATATGTTGCAAGTATGAAGATTTTTTCATTGATTTCAATTGGTTAACTAGTTCTCAACTGGTTGATGTTGACATTGATGTCATGGTCAATGGTTATTGGTTGTATATATGTCAAGGATATTAAAAAAATTGTAATGAAGAAAGGTTACAGGTATTCAGTGGTTGCTCCGGGTTGTGCTCTAGGATTTTCTCCTATGTTTGTGTGATTTAGATATGTTGATCATGGTTGTTGGAAGTTTCTATATCCAAAATTTGGGGTTTTGGATCATTGTAAAGTGTGAATTATGTTCACCAGTTGTGAACTATGTTTTTTAGTGTATCTGGCTAAGGTCCAGGATAAATGTAGTTGCTCCATATTTCTTCTTGTTCAAGTCTTATGACTTACAATTTTTATGATAAGTTGTTGGGATTTTTTTCAAGTTAATTTTGTTATCTAGAAAGATTAGATTGTGCTAAGGTTGCATGTGCTTAATTGATTTATTTTTTTTATATTGGTTTGGCTAACCTTGTGTTTAACACTACTTTTGAAGATTATGGAAGTGTGTTGAAGCATGTGGTTGGGTCACCCTCATTATAATTCCACCCTAAAATGTTTTGGAATCAACCTAATTTGAATTGGTAAATGAAAATGGTGTGTGGCCGACTTTGGATATGTTTCAAACTTGAAGATGGTATAAATACAAGATGAGATATTGGTGAAAGGTGTGCAAAGAAATAGAGCAAGATAGATGCATAGATGTGAAATAGTGTATGTGATGTGAGTTTGGGAAGATTAGTGTGAAATCTAATTGTTGATTTTCTAGATGTGGTGAGCTAAAGGTGTACTTTATCATTCATGCATGTTTGCAAGTGTGTGAGCGAATTGTGGTGGAAATATCTATTGCATTGAGATTGATTTTCTCTCTGTAACAAATCTCTTCAATATTCTTTGTATCTATGTGCCAGTGAGCCCTCTGAGTGATTAACCCTTGTTGGACAATGAGTCTTGATTTGGACAGTAAGTCCTCTTTTGTCAGTGAGCCTTCTCTAGTAGTGAGCCTTTGAAATTAGTTTTGATATCCTCTATATTGTGAGATAATCCTCACCGTAGTTTTTCCCTTATTGGGTTTTCCATGTAAATCTAGTGTTATTGTGTGTGTGTTTAATTTTCTACTTTTACACTTGATGATTAATCATATTAGCAAAGTAAAGGATTTATGATTGATCTAATTTCTAGTGAAAGTTTTAAAAGGTGAAATTTTTTATAACTGATTCACCCCCTTCTCAGTTGTCTTGTTCAACAATTGGTATCAGAGCTTGGTTCCTTGGAGAGGAGCTTAACTTCTTAAGGAAGGTCTGGGATGGCAAGAAAGATCACTTTTGAGTATCCTAAGTTTGATGGAGCTAATTATGTTGTCTAGAAAATATAGATGGAAGGATATATGTAATATTATGGATATGATGTTGAGAAAGCTTATAAGACTACTTACACTCCTTCTGCTAATGGTGCTTGTACAACTGATGAAATAAAGGACATGAAGCAAACAATAAGGTGAAGTTCATTCTAAAGAATATTCTTTCACATTTTGAGCTGATTAAAGTTCTGAATCTGAAAACTGTTAAGGAAGTCTGGGATTCTTTAGAAAAGATGCATGAAGGAGATGAAAAGGTCAAAGAAGAAAAGTTGCAGAATTTGGAGGCATGGTTTGAGGTCTTGCATATTTATGAAGATGAGAACATTAAATCCCATGTACAAAGAGTGGATGAGCTTATAGGTGGAATGTGAAAACTTGGTACTATAGTAGATGAATCCATAATTGTGAAGAAGATTCTTAGAACTCTCCCTGATGCATATAGTGAAAGGTATCTATTATTGAAGAATATGTGAATTACAAGACTTATACTAAAGATCAATTATTTGGAACTCTAACATCTTATGAGATAAGAAAACCAAATTTGAGCAATGGATCCAAATTAGAATTTTTTTTTCAAAGCTACAAGAGTTGAAGATCTAGATGAAAAGAAACTTGATGAATTAGAAGCTAACTTTGTGAGAAGGATGAAGAAAGGCTCCAGTAAGTATGAAGGTAATTTACCCTTTAAATGCTTTAGTTGTGGAGGAATAGGTTATTATGCTTTGAGATGTCCAAAAAGAGCTAAGAAGAACAAACAAAGATTTAGCAAAGAAAAAAAAGGTAAAAAAATCAATAGAGCATATTATGTGAATGAGGATTTATGAAGAATCTGATTATGGAGATTTTGATGACAATGAATGCTTGTTCTTTGCTATAAAAGATGAACCTACTTCTCCTAAATTTGAAAGATAGGTAAAGGAATGCCCTCTAGAGAAAGTTGAAGGTATAGTGATTTTTTCTCTTCTTGCTAAACAAGAAAAGAACTATTGGGTTGTTGACAGTGATTGTTCACATCACATGACTGGTGAAAAAAGTTTTTTAAACTTGAAAAATATGATGGAGGCCTATTTATGTTTGGAGATGATACTAGTGCTAAGATTTATAGGATAGGTTTAGTAAGTTTTGATGGAAAGCATAATACTGACGATATCTACTATGTTAAGGGCTTAAGGAATAATCTCTTGAGTGTTGAATAGATGTGTAGTAAAGGATGTAATATTGTATTTGAGGATGAGATATGTGAAATCAAGAAAGGATTTGAAACAATGATTGCTACAGGAAAGAAATTTGAAGGAAACATATATCAACTTAAGGGTGCTAATGGATGTTGCTTTATGACTCGAATTAATGAAAGTTGGCTATGGCACTAGAGAATGTGTCATATGAATTTTGATAACCTTGCAAGGATCAGTGCAGTTGAATCCATGAGAGACTTACCAAGGATTACAAAGCATGTTAATGCTATTTGCAGGAATTGTCAGTTTGTAAAGCAAGCGAGAAACAACTTTAGGTCAAAGGAACAACCTACTACCGAACTACTAGATTTGATTCATACAGATCTTTGTGGTCCTAAAAGAGTGATAAGTCTACAAGGTGAAAGGTACTTTATTCTTTTGATTGATGATTACTCTAGGTATACATCGGTTACTTTTCTTAGAGAGAAATCTAATGCATTAGATAGATTCAAGACATTCAAAGATATGGTAAAGAATGAAGTAAATTTGATAATAAAATTCTTGAGTTATGATAGAGGTGGTGAATTCACCTCTCATGAGTTTAATATTTTTTGTGAAGTTCATGGAATAAAAAGACAGTTATCTGCTCCAAGAACTCCTCAACAAAATGGAGTTGTTGAAAGAAAGAACAAAACAATTCAAGAAGCAGCTAGATCAATGATTATTGAAGTTGGTCTATCGGAAGTTTACTGGAGAGAATCTATTAACACTATTGTTTATGTGTTCAAATGAGTTCAAGTAAGAGCTAATAGTACTAAGACCCCCTATGAGCTATGGTGTGGAAGAAATCCTACTGTTAAGTATTTCAAGGTATTTGGAAGCAAATGTTATATCAAACAGGATGAATAAAATTTAGGGAAGTTTGATACTAGAAGTGATGAAGGTATTTTCCTTGGATATTCTACTAAGAGCAAAGCTTACAGATGTTTCAATAAAATATTGAGGAACATTGTTGAAAGCACAAATGTCAAGTTTGATGAACAAATGAAGAATTCAATTGAAGTTGATGGATATGTATCTGATGAACCTAGTTATGTAAGAGTTGAAGTTGTGGAAGAACAGGAGAAGAATAATGAAGAAGAAGAAGCTTTGGTGGTGTCCCCTAAGACACTGAAATATGTGTAGGAAAATCATTTAGAAGATCAAATCATTGGAGAAAAAGGAAAGGAGTATTGACAAGAAGTAGAGTTGTTTCTTCTGGTGAGATAAATCTATGTTTACTTTCTTAGATTGAATCGAAGAACGTAAGTGAAGCATGTAAAGATGAGCATTAGATGGAAGCTATGAAAGAGGAACTTATGCAGATTGAGAAGAATCAAACTTGGGAATTGGTCCCTAGACTGGCAGATAAAAACATAATTGGATCAAAATGGGTATTCAAAAAAATGTTGAATGAGAACGGAAAAGTAATCAGAAATAAAGTAAGGCTTGTGTGTAAGGATCACTCATAAGTAGAAGGTATAGATTTTAAGGAGACTTTTGCTTTGGTCAAAAGAATGGAAGCTTTTAGAATGTTTTTAGTATTTGTTACTCATAAAGATTTCAAGGTCTATCAGATGGATGTTAAGTCTGCATTCTTGAATGGTGAGTTAGAAGAAGAGGTCTATATGAAACAACCAGAAGGATATCAGTTGTCAAATCAAAGCAAGCTCCTAGAGCTTGGTATGCAAGGTTAGATATATATTTAATTTAGTAAGGTTTCAACAAAGGTACAACAGATAGCAATCTATATTTTAAAATTGAAAATGACAAGATCTTGACAGTGGTTGTATATGTTGATGACATTATCTTTGGAGGAAATGAAACTATGTGCAAGATGAAACACTAAATAAATGCAAAAATAATTTGAGATGTCTATATTTGGTGAGATAAATTTCTTTCTTGCGCTACAAATCAATCAAACAAAGAAAAGTATTTTTATTTCACAGTCAAAGTACGTAAGAGAAATGTTGAAGAAGTTTGAGATGGATGGTTCCAAACTAGTATGCACTCCTATGGTGGCTAGTTGCAAATTGAGTAAAGATGATGATTCACCTAAGGTTGATCAAAGAAAATATAGATCTATGATTGGTGGATTGTTGTATTTAACTGCTACCAGATCAGATATCATGCATGCAGTTTGTCTTGTGGCTAGATTTCAAGAAGACCCTAAAGAAACACATGTTGTTGCTATTAAGAGGATATTCAGATATTTGAATGGCACTCTGGATTATGGCTTATGGTATGCTAGGGATACTGATTTTATGCTAAGAGCTTATACTAATGCAAATTGGGCTGGTTGTGTAGATGAGAGAAAAAATACAAGTGGTGGTTTATCTTTCTTGGTTGTAGATTGCTAGCTTGGTTGAGTAAAAAGAAAGATTTAGTTTCCTTATCCACTACTGAAGCTGGGTATATTGTCATAGTGTCTTGTTGTACACAAGTTTTGTGGATGAGACATACATTAAAAGATATTAGAGTAATGTATGATGATCATATTTCTATCTTCTATGATAATACAAGAGCAATTAACATTTGAAAGAATCTAATGATGCACTCAAGGAAAAAGCATATATCTATCAGGCATCACTTTTTAAGAGAAAAGATTGTGGAGAATGAAGTAAAGCTTGAGTATGTACCTACAAAGGATCAAGTTGTTGGCATATTTACAAAGGCTCTTCCTAAAGATACTTTTGAGTATCTCCAAGAGAAGTTAGGAGTCATTGCCCCTCCTTTCTTGAACTAGATGCATATGGAGATGCATCAGTCTGATGGATCTATGGATCTATCTTTCTTCTAGACTAATGTTTTGGTGGCTACCTCTCAGGTAGGTAGTGTCATGTGTTGTCATTGAAACATCGAAAGAGTATTTTGTTCTTAATTTCAAAGGGGAAACCAATGTAAAATATATTTTTCCTTTTCCATTTATGTCAAAGGGGGAGAGAGAGAGAGAGCATCATGTGAAAAATATTATCTACTAAGGGGGGGAAATAGAAAGTAAAATCATGGAAAGTTTGTTCTAAGTTGTTGTGTTGTCTTTGATGTTTTTTCACATCATGTGTTTCTATCAATGACAAAGGGGGAGATTGTTGCAAGTATGAAAGTTTTGTCATCAATTTCAACTAGTTAATTAGTTCTCAACTAGTTGATATTTTCACTGATGTCATGGTTAATGGTTATTGGTTGTATATGTCGAGGATATTGAGAAAATTTTAATGAAGAAAGGTTGTAGGTATTTAGTGGTTGCTCTGGGTTTTACTCCAAGATTTTATCCTATGTTCGTGTGATTTAGATATGTTTTTCATGGTTGTAGAAATTTGTTATATCCAAATTTTGGGGTTCTCTACCATTGTATAGTGCGAGTTATGTTCACTAGTTGTGAACTATGTTTTTAGTGTTTATGGTTGAGGTCCGGGAGAAATGTAGTTGCTCTAGATTTCTTCTTGTTCAATTCTTATGACTTGTGGTTTACAAGATAAGTTGTTGGGAATGTTTTCAAGTTAATTTTGTTATCTAGAAAGATTGGATCATGTGAAGTTTGTGTCTTCTTAATTGATTTATGTGTTTTACACTAGTTTCATTGACCTTGTGTTTAACACTACTTTCGAAGCTTATGGAAGTGTGTTGAAGCATGTGGTTGGGTCACCCTCATTCTAATTCCACCCTAGAATGTTTTGGTGCTGACCTAATTTTAATTTGTAAATGCAAATTGTGTGTGGTAGACTTTGGATATGTTTCAAAGTTGAAGATGGTATAAAATACAGGATGAGATATTGGTGAAAGGTGTGCAAAGAAATAGAGCAAGATAGATGTGAGACAGATGCCAAATAGTGTGTATGTGATGTGATTTTGGGAATATTAGTGTGAGATCTAATTGTTGAGTTTCTGGATGCAATGAGCTGAAGGTGTACTCTATCATTCATGCATGTCTATAAGTGTGTGAGAGAATTGTGGTGGAAATCTCTGTTGCATTGAGATTGTTTTTCTCTTTGTAACAAATCTCTTCTATCTTCTTTGTATCTATGTGGCAATGAGCCCTCCGAGTGGTTAACCCTTGTTGGATAATGAGTCCTGATCTAGACAATGAGTCCTATTTTGGCAGTGAGCCTTCTCTGGCAGTGAGCCTTTGTAATCGGTTTTGATATTCTCTATATTGTGAGCTAATCCTCACCATGGTTTTTCCCTTATTGGGTTTTCCACATAAATCTGGTGTTATTGTGTGTGTGTTTTAGTTTTTGATTTTGCACTTAATGATTAATCATATTAGAAGAGTAAAGGATTTTTTATTGATCTAATTTCTGGTGAAATTTTTAAAAGGTTATTTTTTTTACAATTGATTCACCCCCTCTCAATTGTCTTGTTCAACAATATCCGCATTAGGATCTTTGATTACACTCATAGGAAACCTTAATGAGTGCACTTTAGTGATGGCAGTTACATCTAGAGACCATGACCATTGAGGAGCAATTTATGGAGCTAGTCCTAGTACCACTCCATGAGTGTCAACACCCCACATATCTACCAGTTGTCATCAGGTATGTTATGTACCTGTTCAGGCTACACCCAGTTTGGGTGGACATGGACATTCTAGTGGCATCAATTCATATGTTGATTTTCTTACTATAGAGCATCACCTTATAGACATTTCAACATAGGTATAAATATGCATGTACATGTTTTTAATGAACATATATATCAAAAAAATTACAATGTTTTAACAATCAAATTGTTTGTTGTAGATGGCATTAACCATAGGGGAATCATCTTCTCCTCGATTTTATATTTCGACACCAATGCAAGTCGAAAACCCTTACGAGGTATTTTGATTTCAAATTTTTAAATAATATGAAATAATTTTTTAACTTGACTTTTTAAATTTGTAATTCAATCATGAACATATGTTTTAAATATTTATGTTGGTTCAAGGGAGTCAATCTACTTCTACGTTGGTTCCACCTGAGGGTTTTTTGCTTAATGCTCCTTCATTGTTGGGCGTCTCGCATGAGGTGTGGGTACATGTATATTGTAAATTAAATTTAAATTTGTAAACTATATACTTACAATTTTGTATTTTTAATTCACTATATGTCAACTATTCATGTAAAAGTTAATATTATAAGCATTATGTCTATGTATGTAGGTTGACACAATAATGAGAATGGGGATTAGACACATATTTGATGTTGGTGCAGGAGCACCTAATGGTGTTATGCCTCCAATAGGAAATCATGTAAAATTTGATTTTTCATCATGGAATGCATGTAAAAAGGTCATGTGTAGACCAATTCAAATGTATTTGAGTCTCTACCGGGTCTCTAGGAGGTCAAAGAAGTCAAATTGCAAAAATTGTCTTTTGTTGCAAAAGATGCAAAAAAATAGAAAAAATAGAAAATTGCAAGAAGTTGAAGAGTCAAGAAGTTGAAAAGTCTTAGTGGGTCAGTTGTAACTGATGGGGAAATCAAGAAAACTAATGTAAACATCTACTAAGGGCCTTGTGAAGGAAAGCCTAGGATTGAACTATGTAATTGGAAGGAATTTTGTGAATAAAAGTGCTTTGTTATGCTAAAACAACATCTTCTTCTAGTTTTACAAGCCTTGTACAACTTGTATAGCACCACCAAGCCTTGATTTTTTTTCTTTTTGGTAGATTAGTGAATTAACTTTCAATCAAGTCCATTTTGGAGGGATTTTATTGAGTATAACATTTGTTTGAGTCTCCTTTCTGTAAACCGATCTGAAAACCCCAATTTAAAGGTTTTGAGAGTCTAGGAGTGGTTAAGAAAGCATTCCATTGATTGAGGCTTTGTAAATCAGTGGGATGGGTTAATGTAGAGTGGTTTTAGTGTTGTTTGTATTGTAAAATGCAAGGGAAGGTAAAATACATGAGTTATGTTGCTGCTCCAAGATGTTTTTCATTGTTTTCCATGCAAGAATTGATGCCTATAGGTTAGGTTTTGAAGAAATGACATTGGTGAAGGTTGGGAAATAGTGTATTTAGCTTGTACAGACCTATTCCAAGATTTTTGAAGCAATTTCAAGGTGATTGGAGGTTTGGAATGTGTATTTTCACTAAATCCTCATTGTTTGAGCATAGTTTAAGTATTAAGGGTTTTATGATTTGTTGCATTGGTGGGTGAATTCCTTAATAAATATTGTTCATTTAGAAGTTTTATGACCTGTTGAATGTCTTTCCATGGTTACTTTGTGTTGTGGAGTGAAATAGTGGGTACTTGTTGTGTTAAATAGGCCTAATCAAGCCTTCTTGCTACAATATAGTCATTTTTAAGGTTGATCTTTTCAAAACAACCCCATCTAAGTTTGAATTATGTTTTAGAAGGCCCAAATGGGTCCTAGAATCTATGTATGGTTTTGGGAATCTCCACCTCCTTTAAAAGATATGCCTAGTTTTTGGTCGATAGACTACTACAAGAAATTTGGCCTCTTGGTATAAGTAATGGAGAAGCTGATGATTCAATGTTATGAGAGAGTGTTATTGGTTTATTTCTATCAAAATCAAGATGAATAAGATGTACTAGGGTCTGGTAAGAGTTTAGAACCCTGATTTGGTGTTTTGGTGTATTGGTAGCCTTGTGGAATCAAGTTTCAAGAAGCTAAATTTGGCTAAAAGTTATCCGACCTTTTCAAGTTTGTGTTTTGGGTCTTTCGTACCCTTGAATTCAATAGATGCTTTGCATCATATGTGGAGGAAACTAAGGAGACATCTGACTTTCAGGTTTTTTTTTAAATTCTACATAATGTGTGCAGACATAAATATATATTTTAACCTAATTCAAGTACACATGTGTTTTAAATTTGACCTTGTAGGACTTTGTTAGTGCCACTTTTTTCCCTTAGGAGGTCACACCACCTCAACTAGGACATGTTGAGCAACCTCATATGGTAATTTAAATTTTTTATTATATTTAAATTCAATTACAAATTATACATTGTGAATAATTTAAATTAAATTTAAAATTGAATATATATATATTTATGCTCATACATGTTAAATTCTTTTTCTTTCATAGCATGAGACATGTCCTATAGTTGATCATGTAAAGATAGGTCCTAGAATGGAGGATGCACAACAACCTCTTATAGTACAATTTAAATATGATAAATTATAAATTAAATTGAATTAAATCATTGTTAATCATCTTACATCTAATTTTTTCTTTCTCTTGTATGTAGATTGATTCAGAGCATTGATGAGTGCCTCAAAAATACTTTTAAATAGTCATTTTATGGTTTAAAAGACTTGGTTATATTATTAATTAACATGACTAGCGGTAGACTATATGTTGATATATTTACTTGTTTTACTTTATGTTTGGCTAATTTAGTAAATATATTAGAGGTAATGTTTTATATTAAAGTGTTGCTTTTGTAGTGATAATGATGAGTTAATTATGCAGTTTTAATCTTTTACAATCATAATTGGTATCCTATTCTTAAGGATCTTAATCAGGGTAGTTAAGACTAATGATTGATGACTTAGTTCAAAGATAAAGTTAATCTCCCTATTTAACCACATGAAGACAGTCACACCACTGATCACTCCAGCTAGATGATGAATCACTGAAGTTTCAAATCAGTTCCTCGTAGTCGGTTTAGGAACTTCTCATCCCAGCATTGATCTGGTATTTTCCTTCTTTCTATTTTCAATTCTATTTTATTTTTATTTTAGTCTTTAGTTTAGATGCCTTGTATCTTGGCAGTTAACGTCGTGTTTTGATTTCAATAAGGATATAGTTATAAATATCCATCTTTAGGTTTTAGAAAGGAGTTAGATAATTTTTTATTAGAATTTGTAATTGCTACACTACTCTGTTCTGCATCCCTATTTTGATCAATTTTAATGAAAATAAGAAGTTAACTTGAATCACTATGTTAGAGGTCTCACTAGAGGAAGAGTAGGGCTTGCTCAACCAAAGGAATTGACCTTGTGTGGTATTTCTCTAAGTTTATTTTATTTTTGTTCATTGGATATTAAATTTGGAATGTTAATTCTTTTTGAATCAGTTTCAACAATTGTGTTTAATCACTTTTAAGCTAAGTTCATCATGGTTAGAATGGTTTATTAGAGTTGTTATAAATTTTATTAAGTTCATCAAGATTTAGATGTTTGTATAAATTAAGTTTGATAATTATCTGCTATTTTTAATGGAAGGAATGATGGAAACTTATGGAAAGATGAAACTGAAACTTGTTTGGAATCTATTCATGGAAATTAGTATTTATGTTTTCTAGGTCAATAATTATTTCCTTGCAATTTATTTGTGTTCTTTAAAATAGCATTTATTTTCCAGCAAACCTTAAAATAGATTTCATTTGAAGTAAATTACAATTAAATTTGGATTTTGAATTCTAGATTAAGAATTAAGTTAATTTTAGTCTTTTCCTTGAATCAGTCTCAATCAAGTCAAGCAAAGTCATAAATAAGTCAATATAATTTTAAATTAGGAAATAAGATAGAATTAATCCTTAGGAATTAGTCGTTGAAGTTCATTTCCTGAGAGCTCCTGAAAGCTCCTAAAAGCTCCTGCAGGAGCTAAACCAAAAACAGAAGTCACTGTTTATAGTACAAAACCCCCCAAAAATCTATGACAACCATCCTTATCACATAAAGCTCTGAGACACACTCGGTTCAATAATTAATTGACTAGATGATGCAAGTTATGACATCAACAACCTTTCCCATCAAGCAAGTAGAGACAGGTCCAAGTGCACTAGAGCATGTAGAGTAGCCTCACGTGATAATTAAATTTTTTGATAAATTAAAATTAAAATTTTCATTAAATCATTATTAATTGTCTTACATCTGATTTCATCTTTCTTTCTCTTGTACAGAGTGATTCAAGTCATCTAGGTAGTCCGCGTGGTGTGAAAAGGTCTCTTGATTATAGAGATGATATGAGTTAGATTATTTCATGGGCTATATTTGATTATTTCATGGACTACATATATTGTTTCTCATGGACTTAATATATTGTTTCATGAACTTTATTTCATTTCAGTATTTTATGGTCTATTATTGTTAAATAGTAATTTACACATGTGCATTTATGCATTTTATGTGAAATTAATATGAAATTGATAGGAAATATTTGTACTTAACAAAAAATTCATAGTCAAGACATTAATAGGACATTAATGTGAAATTAAATACAAATATGAAATTAAAGTTGAAATTAATAGGACATTTAAATATTTGTACTTTACAAATTTAGTGATTCATAGTCAAGGCATTAACTTCTAAAAGAAGTTCTAAAAAAATTACTTAAGCGGATCATATTTACTTCAAAGTACATGTCTCATATTTAATCACTACAGTTGCTTAAGGGGATCAAATACTTCAAAGTACATGTCTCATATTTAGTCGCAATTGATATAATTAAGTATTAGACTTTAGGGAGACTTATCATATAACAAATGATATAATTAAGTAGCAGAAATTAGGATGACTCATCATTTAATAATCACAAAATTTATACAAAAATAATGTTAATGTTAATATAATTTATGTTGTAAGAGGATGTCTTAAGGGGTCCTAATAGGACTTCTTAAGGGATCAAAGAATTCAAACTGCATGTCTCATGTTGGATCACAATTGATATAATTAAGTATTAGACTTTAGGGTGACTCATCATAACAAATGATATAATTAAGTATAAATATTTAGGATATGTCCTAATAGGACATCTTAAGGGGATCAAATACTTCAAAGTACATGTCTCATATTTAATCACAATTGATGTAATTTAGGATGACTCATCATAACAATCACATTCTATACAAAAAATAGGGTTTCTTAAGGGGTTTTAATAAGATGTCTTAAGGGGTCCTAATAGGATATCTTAAGGGGTCCTAGTTGTCCTTAAAGGTCATGCATTAGTAATTTCTAAAATTGAAAAGATAATAAAGTCCTTCCTCTGGAAAGGTAACATTGATGAGCAGAAAAAAGTACCCCTAATTTCACTTGAAGGTCTAGCAAAAGGAAACAAATAAGAGGGGGTTGGTGTTCAAAATCTCTCATTAAGAAATAAAGCATTTGGGGCCAAACTTGCATGGAAAATGTATACGAATTCAGAGGCCAAATGGACTAGGATAATGCAAGTCAAATATTTAGATAATGAAAATCCAACATGAATCTTAACAGTGGCAGAACCTCCAAAGGGTTCTACTATTTAGAATTTCATTGTAAATAGTAGAAATATCATATCAAAATTTTCATCTTGGGAATTAAATGATGGGTAGAGCATAAAGTTCTGGGTAGATTCATGGAATGGAAAACCTCCACTAGCAGAAAATTAGGAGCTTCAAGAAGTAAGGACAACCTTATCTGAAGCCTGGGGTGTAAATTTACTAGATTATGTGCACTCAACGGACTCTCTTTTTGGGAAAGTAGTGTGGAAAAAAGCCCCAACCAGCCTCATTTCTTCACAACAGTCTAATCTTTTTTGTAACGTCATGAAGGAAAGAATAGTCTACTTATCTGCAAAACAAGATAAAATAATTTAGGCAGCCTCAAAATTTGGAACATATTTAGTGAAGGAAGGATATGCTCTTTTGAGTCAATTAAAACATCTCTCACAATGTCAATGAGCATTTAATTTTTGTTGGAATAAAAAAGCCTTACCTAAAGTAGGTAGTTTTGCATGGCTTTCCATATAGAAAAGAATTCTTAGAAGTGATCATTTGGTTGCAAATCCTTTCAAGTGCCCATTATGTGAACAAGAGTTTGAAACAGCTGATCATTTGCTTCTTCAATGTAATTTTACCAATCAGTATTGGATTTTCATAAAAAAACAAGTTATCTCTCCATATTCCTCTCCCAAATACAATTTGAGATCTCTTTTAGAGTTTGCCACTACCTTACCAATCTTCTTTCTTCGCATATATTTGGCATATTGTCCCAGTGATAGTGGTTTGGAACATTTGGTGGGAAAGAAACATAAGAATATTCAAAAAAAAAAAATCCACATTTGAGTTGTCAATGGTCAAAATAGAAAAGGAAATATCAGAAGGGGTAAACACTTGTGTTTAGAAGGAGAAATTTACAAATTCGTTGTTCAAAAATTGGGACAGTTTCATCTTGAAGAAGTGGAAAGGTATTAAATTTCCATTTGATGGGAGTTTGCTTAAAAATACTCCTAATAAAGTTGGCAGGAACTCAGTTAAATGGATCCCACCTCAAGAGGGCTTCATTAAATTAAATTTTGATGGGGCATCTAAAAGTGAATAAGGTCAATCAGGGGAAGGTATCTGCATTAGAAATTCATCAGGGGATATTTTGGTGGTCTCTTCAATCCATTTAGTTCATGGTATGAATAACAGTGTAGAAGCACAAGCATTATTATTGGGGTTGGAATTGGCTTCACGGTTGGGGATTTCAAATATACACATAGAAGGCGACTCTATGATAGTCATAAATGCATGTAGAGCAAGAAAGGCTCACAATTGGAATTTAAGTTATATTCTACAAAAGCTTGGGCAATGTTAGATAGCTTTAACACCTCCATAATCACCCATACTTACAGGGAAGGCAATATGATAGCAAACTTTCTTGCAAACCTAGGATGTGAGGATAAGGAGTTAAAGATTTTGCAAGATATAAGTTAGTTAAGTGAATTTCCCTAGTTAATTGATTTAATCAAACAAGAAGCATGTGGTAATCATACAAATGAATGAGATAAACATGTTTTATATTGTTGTCTTTGGGTAAAGTATTCACCATCGACATAATATGGAGAGATAGCCATCGTGGACATCACATGGCAAGTCTTCATTGAGCTATAATTAAGTCATATGCCATGAGGCCTTTTGAGGCAATGAAGATTTATAAAATCACATTGTTACTCTTATCAGCCTTCAAGGATGCTTCACATCAGCTTCAAAGGACTATTACTTACCACCTGATGATGTCACATTTTGTCCAATTATTCCAGTCTAGTTGCATCAATTAGTTGTGAGATATATGTTATATTCTCAAGATAGAAATTGATATTAAATAGGTTTCAAATGAAATCATTTGCACATTCCAAGTTTCAAACAGAAGGGTCACAATAAGCAAAGAAATTTGGAGAATCTTAGAATAGGTAATTCACCATTTAAGGTACAGTTTAATGGTGCTTTGGCCTTGGAATTTGAGGATTTCATTGCGAGTTAGGTCGTGGGAGAGATCAGTTGAAGAATATATCACTCAATATGCTCTTAAAATGGTGTTCAAGATAGATAACAACAGGGTTGAATACTGCATTCACATCATTTTGGGACTTGAGGTCACCAGCCCGCGTGCTCATCACATTATCTTCCCTTCACAGGTGATTTCAATTTTTTTGTCCAATGCACTTGATTTAATCTAGTCTTTGAATGAATTGGAGGATTTAGCTAGAAAGTATATCAATTTTCAATATCTTCTAGACAATTAAATTTTTTGTGTTGTGCAACATTACAATTTCTTCACTGGGGAATAGTTTATTGGAAGTTTTTTTCCAAGGGATTTTATGCAAAAGAGGCAGGGTTTTGAAGAAATTTTTGATGTCATTAGATTGGATCTACAATTCAATAATGATAAAAAATTTGTTGTGTGCTTTAAGGAGAAACCAATGGTATATTTTCTCGGTAATGGAGCTGGAAATCAAGGAAAAATAGTTTTCTTTGGAATTTCTCCGTGCGTATGTATCACCCCCTCCAAGAAATGGTGTTTAACTAGACTTGTAGCTTAGTGTTAATTTACTAACTTGTGGTCAGATCCATGTTCAAAATTATCTTCATCAACCTTCTAACAGAGTTTAGGTTAATACAAGTATGGCTAATTCAAGGCTGACCTCTCATTTGCAATTCCATAGAGCTACTGTTCGAAGCAGAAGGATTTTTGAGAGGGGTTTATAGCTGGCAGAGGGTTTAGAATTGCAGGATGAAAATTCAGTTAATGGAGAGTCAATGAAAATGTAAAAAAGTATTTTGCGGGGTTTGTTTTAAAATGCAAGATACTTTTTGAATATTGTAAAGGGAATAAAAATGTTCTTCAGTCTATAGTATGGGTTTATAAGTTAGTTTTGGTGTAGGTTTTTTAGGTTTTGAGTGATGAATTTTGAACTATCAGGACGTTTTCTATAAGGCTTGGAATTGATCAAAATTTTAATTTAATTTTGGGCTATAATTGGAGGTTTTCTTACTGGTTCTTTCTTTCCAATATGCCCTTTAAAACCAATTTTTGTATAATCCTATTTACATATAATACAATATTATAGTGGCTTGCCACTTTTTTTGAAAAAAAACCAAATTTAAGAATAATACAATCAAATTTAAAGTAAATTCAAAGTAGCAAAACATTCACATTTAACAAAAAAATTATATAGAATATTGATTTTGATATATAAAAATATAGAGTATAATTGTGTATGTACATGTATACAAATTTGTACAAAAATTTTAACTGTGTATATACATATATGCTAACTCAAAACAATGTTTACAAAATATGGCTATGTCATCTCAAGAAAATCCAAAACTTGTGGGGAATGTAGCAAGTCTTCACACCACCTAATATCAAAATGATACAAGCAATATTAATATATCATCAAAACATGTATTACTATCTATATACACAAATTTACCTGTATTTACAAGTGCCTCACACATGTGTATAGGTTTAATTTGAATCCTCTCCTTTTTGTTTCAAAGTATGAGATCAATGTGATGATGGCTTAAGGATACAAAAAGGATAATAAATCAATTTTAACTATTAATGTCCAAGCAATGTCAATACATAATAAAATATGTATTTAAATATATTTTAACTAATAATTATGTATTTTTACCAAGTATTTCATGTTTTCTAGGTTGAATCGATACATATACTCTCCTTTTTGTCTCAAAGTATGTGATGAATTTGTGATGATGGCCTAGGGATATAAAAGGACAATTTAAATAAATTTCAACTAATAATGCACAAGCAATATTGAAACATGTATTTAATGTATTTAAAAGGACAATATACAGCTAAAACTATGTTTACTTGTATTTACTTATTCCATTGTACCATATGTATCCTCTCTTTTTTGTAATGCATCTATGACTGTCTCATGCTCTTTCATAGAAATTTTCCATAGCTCTTTATTTGCATGTCTTCCACGATACCTCACTAGTTTTATATTTTTTTCCACCACCAAATGTGAGTAGTGTATAATCTTTTTATGTGTTTCATAATATTTGAATGTAGGCAAACCATTCTTCCTTATTAGGTATTTCCATAGCCAAGTGCCAACAACCACCATTGAACCTATTGGATAATGATAGCCATCATCAAAGAAGTTATCAAAATTTTCTTAAGGGGTTCAAAGACTTGTTATCAAAATTTTCTTAATGGGATGTCTTAAGGAGATTAATGAACCTATTGGATAATAATAGCCCTCATCATCTTCTCGAGGTGCTATTAACTTATTTTTAGTCTCCACACAACGAGCCAACCAATATTTTGTTTCCTCTTCATTCTCCTTAGGTACAACAATAACATACACATGTCCTACAAATAAAATTTTATTCAATAACTTGCACATGTCCATATAATTTGACCAATCTACATACATGCATTCATATGTATATAAATAAATTAAAGCACTACAAAATAGTAATAAAGTGAAATAAAATGAAATAAATTGAATTAAATTACCTTCTTGTACAAGGTTTGAAACATGATCATAATTATCTAATGCAAACACTTGATCATTGTCTTCAATTTTTGTTTCATATCGATCATGTGCTTGTGCAAGTGTCAATGATAATTGATTCCTCTTTAACCCATTATCTATTCTCACATGTTTCCCAATCTCCTGAAATAGAAATTTGATAAAAAAACATGCAAGTTCCCTTGTCTAGATAGTCCATGTGCTTGCATTCAAACTCTTAAATGAATGCCATTTAGTAGATCCACTAATTATCTCGCAATCAAGTATAGGTAGAATGTTCTCTTCTTCAACCAACCAAAATAATCAATGAAATTTAGAGTACTCGCTTGATCCACGTGTAGATAATCTTGTATTGCACCAATCCACAATCCTACGTGCATCTTTAAATTTTACAGCATCCTCAAATTTCAATTTCTCTCTAGCAAGATGTATTTTAACACACACACCATCTCCATCATGTTATCCTTTACCATGTCCAGCTTCAAAAAAACTCATATATTGGACATTATGTTCCTTGTGAACCCTACTTAACCAATAGAACATTCGAGCATTCTTGAATTTCCCCATACAATTATCTAACCATATGAGATGTTCTGTCATCTGGATTCCTCTTTCTCTTAAATTTGTATAAATATATTGAAATAGTATTGAACAAACCTTGACAAGTGTAACTGGTTGTCACTCAAATAGAAATGATACTCCCTCAAAAATTTTCTATCATCCACTATGCTATCATTTGCATGTCTATAAATAATATGAAAAAACATAGCCAGCTACACTAAATTGTAATATTGTGATTGGATTTCCTCTTGTGGAGCTAGAGTATAGTTTTCCACAAAATCAACCACTGATAGTATAGTACCAACTAGAAATGTGTTTCTACATGCACAAAATTTTCCATGAAGCCATCGAGCATGTTGAGAGTGCTTGACATATTTTGGTACAATCTTACTCTTAAATTCTGATATGAATGCATGTACACTAAGTTTTTCTGTAATTAAATCACAACACTTTCCAAATTTTCCATCTTTTAAAGAATAGTCAACATTCTTAAATCTTTTAACATCCACTAATTTTTGTCCAATATCATTTTCAACACTTTCATGCATACAAACTCTTAAGAAAGAAAGATTGCCACAACTAGTGTATTGTCCAGAAATAAATAAACTTAAATAAAATAATTTCCCATTAGATCTTTCACAAAACAAACTTGATATAAACTCCTTTATTATTTCAAGTGGCATATTAATACCACATTCTTGCATAATCATGTTAGTATGTAAAGTAAAACGTATATATTGAAACACATCATAATAATAACGAAATTGAACATGTGTTTTACAAAAACAAGATATTTGATGCTTATTAATCTTTAAATACCAAGGTTTACAGTTTTCAAAGGATCTTTGACTTATTCTAATATTACCTAGTAACACTAAATCACTACAATTCTTTTTATAAAATTTATTTTGTGTTGTATCTAATAGGTGTTTTAGATGAGGATTGTGAACCTTGGACCCCACTATTAATTTTAAAATGTATCTAGCATTAGATGATACCCTAGTACTATCATGCCAATATTTTTCAATCAAATATTTTACTTCAACATTTAGTTTCATGTCGTCAAATCATCGCGCTAAGGCCAAAGTTGTATTTATCAACATTAAATTTTCATTGGATAAGGGATATTCAAAGGTTTGGGTGGAGGGAGACTCACTCAATATTGTTAATTGCTTTCTTGGAAATAAGAAGCCTAGTTGGATGGTTGAACATATTATAATAGATTCCATAATGATGCTAAGATCATTTGAGGAGATGCATGTCACACATATCTATAGGGAAGGTAATTCCCTAGCGGATTGGTTTGCAAATAAGGCTATCAACCCTAATGATTTCAAGGCGTGGGAGGAGTACTCTCTCCTTCTCGAGGAAGCCAAACTTTTAATGAGAAATGATAGCTAATTTAGAGCTTGATATTTGGGGTGATTGCACAATTATCACCCTCCTTATTACCACATGTTTTGTGGGAAATATTTCACTTAATTCTATGTTCATTCTTAACTTTGTAAAAGTGATTTGACATTGGTACTTGTTAATGGTGATGTGGAAATGGGCAGCGATAGGAGTAGAGTTGAGCCTCTATCCTGTGAGGGTTGGAAGAAAAAGAAATTTTTTTGGAGAATCCTAAGGCATGGGCAATTTATGACTTTCCTGGAGAGGCTTCATGGCCATGACCCCAAAGCTTCTGCAGAGTTTGTGCATTGTTGGAAAAATAAATGTTTGAAGGTGAAGGAAGTGGAGTTTGTTATTAATGAAGATTTTATTTCCTTTATCACTAGGCTCCTAATGGATGGCCACAAGTTTTTCAAGGAAAGAAAGAGCAACAATGATGTAATGGACCAATTATTTAAGGATAATGAATGAGAAAAGTTGATTAAGATGCCTACTTGGGGGTATGAACGGAGTTCTTTGAAGCATATCTAGGCTGAAGTGGTTGGGCTTATAATGTAGTGCATGACTCTTGAAGTCTATTTCATTACTATTCTTGGGCACCATATTACCCTTCTTAATCATTTTAGACATGGGTTACATGTTTCTTTCCCATTTTTTCTCTTGTCATCTTTGGAAGCTTTGGTTTATGCACATTTGAAGAATTGTAGGGACCCTTTTTTACATGAGGGCCTTATTTTTCTCATCATGGAGCATGTGAGGGCCTATATGCCAGAAAAATCTATCAAAGGTAAGGAGAAGGCCACAATTGACGATTCCTCTGCGATTGGCTCGGATACAAGCACTAATGGTGATGTTGACTAGAATGTGGAGGAGGATATCATGGTGGGGGGGTCCTCATCCCCTATGGTGGCTTCCTCTAAAAAGAGAAAAAAAGGGGAATTTAAGGAAGAAGGGTGCCATCAAAAAGTTAGTAATGTAGAATTTGGATTCTTGTGGGTTCATGTCGGATGGGGAAGATACTAATATTAGCTCTAGTGGCTCTCATCAACGGAAGTACAAGGAGAATACTAAGCAACATGAGGTGGGCTTAGGTGCGTCGAGTAGAAAGGAGAAGGACCAGTTTGTGGAGGCTAGGGTTGATGTGGAAAAGGAGAATCCATGTAGGGCATCCAAAAGGATTTCTAATTTAAAGTTGTAGAGCTCAAAAGGTGGTAGGAAGGGAAAGAAGGTTACTCTAGAATAGGAATAGGTAAAGGAGGTAGTAGAAACTAATGTTATCATTGATGACTCCCCTACTAGGTAGCCTTCTCCTCGTGGGGAAGGTGATGAGGTTCTTGACAGTGTGGAGGCTTCGGTTGAGAAATCTGTGAGTGAGGGTGTTGGTTTGAACCCTAACCTTGGGAAGCTAGAACCTTTGAAGGTTAATCCTCTTTATGAGGATTTCTCTTATTTGCATGATGATAATAACTCCATGTTTGAACTTTTGGATATGGCTCAGTCGGGTGCCACGTGCACCTTTAAGCTCGCCAAGTGGGTTTTGCAAGAGTTTAATAAATTCAATATCAAGATTATGGGCTTGAAGGAGAATTTGAAAAATTAGTAGAAGGTCTCTTCTTTGAATCTTCTCATTGAGAGGCTAGTTGAATTGGAATGTTCCTTCTCTAATTTTAAAGCCCAATGTGAGATCCACCTTGGCAAAAAAGAAGGGAAGGATAAAGGAAAAAAATTAGGATATCAGGAAGTTACTACAAGATAGCGATAGCTCAGTTAAAAACAATGTGGAGTCCCTGAAGGTTCTGTTTGGTAAGATTAGTGAACTCAAGGAAGATCAGATGTTTTTTGTGGGTATGTTGCATAATGACCAGACCTCTAAAGTTAAGGGGAAGAAGACTGTGAAAGGTGAGGCTATAGGCCCATGTACTCACACAAGGGGGAACTTTAGGAAGCCCTTCAAGGAAGATAAGAAAGAGCTTATGGACATGGTGAACCTGGACTACAACTAGGAGATCGAGGTGGCTAACACCTTGAAAAATATGAAATAGTTTGGATGTTTCTATTTTTTTTTTGTTTCTTTTGTTCTACTACTAGGTCATTTTTTTTGGCTTTTGATTTACTATTGGTTGTTGCTTATGCTTTATTGTGTTTTCTATTATAGCAACATTTTGATCTAAATTATTGTAAAGGGTTTTAGGTCCCTTCAAAACTTGTTTTTCCATTATAATCAAAACATTCAGTTTCATGTCAGATCTTGAGATTTGAACACTAAAACACTAACATTGGTTGATTGGATCATTTTATATACTTTCTCTTCTCTTTTCCGCTCTTACCAATGTTTTAGGATGTATTTTTTAAATTTCACTAATATTGCTTACCATTCTTTTATTCAAAATTGCTTTATTAACTATAGCAATTATTATAGCTTGTGTTTTTGCATTCTTATCTTTAGATTGACTATTCTTTTCAATAGATTCAATGGCACTAGCAATAGTAGACATAACATGTTTTAGTGATTGATCTTTTCGTCTTGGTTTAACAAAAATGCCTAACTTTTTCATTACTTTTCTCATTTTCCACATTCTCATTAATTACATCATTAGTTGACATTGAAATGATAGTTTTTTACAATAAAAAATTCTTTGTATAATCAATTAGCATGTGTTCTTATAATTTGTCTCCAAGAAATCTTACCAAGAAGATTATCCAAAACATCTCTTTCAATTTAAAAATATATATTTTCATTTTCAACACACATCCTAGATTTTAATTTTCATTTTCAACTTCAAAATGATTTTCATTTTCATCAACAAAATAGTTTTCATTTTCATTTTCAATTAAAGGATTTTCATTTTTATTTTCAATAAAATAATTTTTCATTTTCATTTTCAACAACAAAACAGTTTTCATTTTCATTTTCAACAACAAAACTATTTTATCTTCATTTTCAACAACAAAACAATTTTCATTTCCATTTTCAACAACAATTTGACTCAAATATTGATCTCTACGAATATTATCGATGTCAACATTGTTATATCCAGCTTCTTTTAAATCTCCTATAAACATCGTTTCCATTTCATTCAAAGGTGGATTTAAAGGCATTCCTATTGAAACATTCTCCATAGCATTGAAAGGGGGATATGAAGACATATTAGAAGTAGTTTGTATAATCATATTAGTTTCCACATTCACCTCTTGCAAATTTGCATTGTCTACATCCATGGTCTCCTCAATGTTTTTATCTTTAATAGTTGTGGAATTGGATGCTTTAGCATTATTCATTGATTGAATCATCATTCTTCTATCTCTTTGTCATTTTTCCTCCTCTCTCTTTGCTCCAATTTCTTCAAGGGTCAATGCCTTCCTATCTTTCCTCTTACTATGACATTGTGATCCCATGATTAAAATTCCAATACAAAACTGTCCCAATGATGCCCCCTTTCAAAATTGAAATAAAATCCCAAATTGAAGAGCCTTTACAAGAGAAATGTTGATAGAAATAGTGAAATTGTTGTTGTCATCCATAGAAAAAAAGTTACAGGACTGAAAGTGAACTTGCTTGACAATAAAAATTAAAAAAAATGATCAAAAATAACTCAGGATCTCATTTAAAAAATAGGATCCCACTCTATAAATCAGGATCCAGTTTAGTAAATGGGATCTCATAGTTTACTAAATGGGGTCCCAATCCCTTTTCAATAGACATAATAAGAAACAAGATCTCATTTAGTAAATAGGATCTTGACTTGTAAAATTTAAATTTTAGGCTAGGGTTTTTCTCTGTTAAGAGTTCAAGAAAAGGGTTAGGGACATGAACCTAGGCTTTGGACCTAGTTTGACCTACAAGTTGAAGGTCCTGTCAATGTCATGTAAGAAAATAGTGACTTTGGGCATATGTCTGAAGACCTTTTTTGTAGAATTTTTTGATGAAATTAAAACTCATTATAGATGAGATAGTGTAGATTCCAAATATGTAATTTTTTTACAATTGGATTACTTTTTCTATTTACTTTTTCTATTTTTCAATTAATCTCTGATGAAACAGGACCATAAACTTGAATTATCAATGTTTTTTAGTATTTTAATAACTTTTTATTAAAATAAGTTTTTGAAAAACAAATTGTGTGAAAGTGTACTTTAGACAATTCTTTTCAATTTGAAAAAAATCAAAAATTGATAAGTTTAGGTCATCTTATGTGTGACGTACATAATGATTTTTCAAAAGACCAAATGTGGCCAGTAAAAAATTAACAAAAAAAATTATTCAATAAAAAATTACAAAAAATAATGGAAAGCGTATTTAAGTGAGTTACAAATCTTTTCCCAAAAGGATTTAGAAAAATATAATTATTTAGGTCAAAATATGGATGATGTACACATGCATGGTATAATTAAAAAAAGTGACTTTTAAATAGTTGTTTTTAGAGAAACCTACTGAAAATCAATTTGTATCATTTAGGTATTAAAATAAATTACATATTTGGAAACTAGATTCTGAGTACTACATTTTATGATTACTTTTTTTTAAGATTTCATCTCTAAGTTCTTCAAATTTTAAGGTCAAATGTGACAAATTCTGAAAATTAGGGAAAACACCCACTTTTTGGCCAAAAAGTAGACTAAACTTCTTGCACATACCCATGGAGTAGGAGGATTGGTTAGGTGCAACAAAAATAAGTTACAAGCTAAGTTGTAGCAAGAACTTATTCATTGCATTGGTGTACAAGAAGAAGAGGAAGGAGAAATAGGTGAGAATGATGTACAAACTCAACTTATTGATTTTTGTGAATTTGTTAGAGCCAATTCACTTGTAAATGATGAAGACGATAAGATAGAGTGGGAGGAAAAATTGTGGTATAGTGAGGTAAATTTCAAACGAGGGAGAAAGAGAGGAGGGATAAAATAAGGGAGAGACATAAAGATTCAAGGTAAGGTGAAGAAATTTTAGAAATATAAAGAAGAATGGTGGATCCAAACAAACACATGATCTTCAAATGTTCATGAGTTTTAGCTCATGGAACCATTCTTCTACCTAGGTTTTTTTATGTAGGAGCATCTAGGTGCATGGGAAATCCTGGACACCAAAAAAATATATTTTTGTTTCTTTGATTTTTGGCTTATTGGTTGTGTTTTATAGGCATGAATTTATTTTGATTTTAATATTCTCCTAGCTACTTGAATTTGAAGTCAATTGGAATGAATTTGTATTTGATTTGAATTTGAGGATGGAGGTGTTGGAATCTTGTAATTAATGGAATTTGAGAGTTACACAAAACCACACACCCAGACTGATGGAGATCATTCTTGGCATGTGTAACTCCAATCTACGTTTAAAAATTTGCATTAAAATTTCTTGTGGAGGAATCTTGGTGCTGGAAAAAAATGAGATAGTGGAAGGACAAAATTAGAAAAAATAATTGAACATTATAGGAGCATGTAAGAGGGAGTTTTTCCCAATAGCTAAGAGCGAAAAATAAAAATTTATGGCAGCTTGGAAGTTAGCTAAGACCCATGCCTAGCTTGGAGGAGATAATTAGCATGAAAAAAATTGAAAAAATTAGATGTGGTAAAGGTGAAAAGGGGCCTATGAAGCCAAGGGGGATGTATAGGAAAGGGATATGGGAGTTGGGGGTTCTTGTTTCTATTTTTGGAGTTGATTTTTGGTGTATTGTTGTAGATTTCTTGATGATGAAGACAAATAACATGCATGTAGATGCTTATTGTTGCATTATTTTTCTTTATTTTCTTATGTACCAACTCTTGCAGAATGTATTAAATTAAATCAGCATATTGCCATGAATTACTTATCTTATTAGTGTTGGAAGATTGTATTTTAACCCTTCATAATATTTCTTATATTGTCCTAAAGCCAAGTTGCTTGAAATCACAGTGTTCAAAAATGATTTTTTTGTGTTTTTGGGTTGAGTTTTAGCATGGTTGTATTGGTAGATAAATTTCAAACCACCCATATTCATGAAGATGAAGGTGGGAAATTCAAATGTACAAATTTTTAGAGTAGTTGGACTTATGTTTGCATATACAAACTAAACTCCAAAAAGTGGTTTGTCAATAATTTTTTGTGCACTTCTAATTATTCTTAATATTTTGCAATTCAAAATTTTGGTTTTTTTTGTTTGCCCATAAGTATTCACCTGTTTGTTTGAATATATAATAGTTTGGTGAGATGGTTGTGAAGATCAACACTCTAATTTTGGAGCCATTGGTCTTCAATTGCATCACACTTGCCCTAATTTGATGAAGGAATGTACTTGAATTCTTGATCTTGATGTTGATTCTTCAATCTTCTCCAAATCCACTTTAGATATGCCACCTGCAAGTAAGAGAGGAGAGTAAGGGTTGTTCCATATAGGGGCTTTCCTAAGTCAAATCCTATTTTAGTGTTTCCACATCCACAACAACTATGATGATGTTGGATAAATAGTGATTACCCTAGGTCAGACAAAGGAAAATGGATAAAAAATGATAAATCACAAGTGTTACAACTTACCACTTAGATATGCTTTCCTTGATGGAATGAAGGCATGCCACTCATCTCATGCAAGGAGAAACTAATGCCTGATTGAAGGTCCTACAAGTGTTAATACTCACAAAAAAATGACCATAAAACATGAACTAAATCTTACATGATGCATTGCTAACATAAATCTTGACTATAGAAAATATTGTAAAATGATGCTTATTCTACTCTTGAATTGCCTTGACTGCTTTTTATGATGCTCAATTCATATTTGAATTGCCTAGGTGTTCAAATAGTGAAAATGACTTATATTTATATGCATTTCTTGATTTCTCACAATAATTATTTTGTAAAGCCAACAAATGAATTTGAATTTATAAATATAAAATATGGATAGTAAAATATTAAAAATTGGGCCAAAATAGGGTAGTCAAAGGCGAGGGCGGCCTAGACCAGACCTATTTTGGGGATTTAATTTTTGTTAAATAAATAGTCAATTTTAATTCTCAGTTTTGTCGTGATTTTCTGAAGTGATAATAAAATAGAAAAATAATAAGCATAATTAGGTCCAAGCATTAAGGGGGAGCAAAACATAGTGTGAAATTGTCAAGGTTGGCAATTTATGACACTACAATTTATTATTCTTTTTCACAAAAAATCATATAAATAAAAATAGGTTTTCCTATCATAAATTTTCTTTGAGATGATTTTTTATGTAATAAACATATAATTATATATGCATAATATATTATAAAATTTTTATAGTTCTAAAAAGATATTGGAAAAAAAAAAAAATAGAGGTGAAAAAAAAATATTTTTTTTTTCTTATCTACAAAGGTATATATATTAATATAGAGGCAAAAAAAGAAACTTTTCTTTACTTGTATATATATATTAAAAAAATCAAGTTGGAGTCAAAAATTATAGAAAATAAAATTTGAATACATAAATGTCTACTATTTTATTTTCTATTTCATATATATATATATATATATATATATATATATATATATATATTGTTTTTAATAAAAATATTTACACAAGTGAGTGTATATATATATATATATAAATTACCCCTTTTTCCTAAGATATATTTGTAGAAGAGGGGGACCAACCACACCAAGGCTCCAGGTCATAGAGAGTTGAGAGCAGTAGGCTGCCCTAATCTACCTCAAGTTGGATAAGCGTTTTAGATCAAGCATAGAGAATGAAGAGCACTCTCAAGTGCTTTTGTCACTTTACTAACTCGGGAGGTTTGATGAAGCTAAATGAGCAGGTCTTTGGAACCCAAACTATACCTTAGAAGCTCTTTTCCTGAGGACAACAATGCATGTTAGGGAATTTGCAAGAGGGGTGAAAATTCACTCCTATACGTTTTTCCCCCACTTTAGTGAGCATGAGTGTCAACGAATGTTCAGTAAAGTAGATTGAAGAGTTTATAAATGTATACTTGAACTATTGAGGAAGCAAACTACAATATGGTGAGCTCAAAAGTGTAGGGCAAGAAAATAACTTCGTAGATACTCTCTCCTAAGGAGGTTTGAACAAAGAAATCCATAGATCCTCAAAACTACGGAGTTGATGAAAGTGCACCGAAGGCCCGTAGACCAACGATGGATAAATCTCGTAGAATGCAAGTGCTTCACAGATCCTCATACCTAAAAAGAAAGAACCCCCCAAGTACTCTCTATTGAAGGAAGCCTAATGTAAGGGGACTCCACAAAGTCAGATTATAAAGTAGCTTCACAAGCACACCTGCAAAGCAACATGTTGATTCATAGATAAAACATGTTAGAAAACAACAAGCAGCCACACAGGAAGACAAGCAAGCAAACAGTCACAAATTGAAGGAAGATCGTTCAAAGGGGTCCCTAAGGAACCCTTCAAAAGAAAAGGGGTCCACTCAAGAGACACATAATTTGAAAGTGCAAGAATTTTTTTCGCAAACCAATTCAACATCAAGGAGTCCTTTTGAAAGATGTTCACTTCATCAAGGAATTTGAAAGGAAGAAGGTCCCCTCGCAAGGGGAAGGCCAGACTTCACCCATAGGAGAAGGTGATTCCTCCTTGGAGGAAGGATTTTTCAAACTCTTTCTTTGTGAACCCATGATGAAGGAAGAATATTTGGCTAGGGGTCATTGGTGAGGAATGCAATTTTTGAAAAATGTTTTGAAAATATTTTCAAGAAAAGATTTGTTGGCCACCAAATGTGTTTTTTGAAAATCAAATGACATGATATCCCCCCTTAGGATGATGTGTGCTAAACATAGAGGCACGTGGCATCCTAAGGAGAGAAAAGAAAAAATGAAAAAGTGATGTTGTGGCTCACGAAACATAGCGAGATGTAACCATGGTAATGTTGTTGCACATGCGAGGGACAATGAATGAGCACTACAACATCATGAAACAATCACAAAAGACAACATAGAAAAAATGCAAGAAGGGAAACAATAACATTACGAACAAGGGACATAGGGGTGATCTAATATTTTGGGGTTAGAGCTACTCATAAATATAGATAAGTATAATAATAGTATATAAATGACTTTTTATCAACCCCCTACTATATCAAACCATGTGAAGAATGCATGAGAAGACAAAAAAAAATTGTGTCAACATGGAAGGGAAGCCTAAATTCCCCCAACACTTTGCATCATCTCCAATTGTCAAAAATTGATACACATAACAGAGGAAGAATGATGTAACAAATAGAGGAAATTTTACAATAGAAAAACACTCTTGTATCTAAGAACCAACAAGGGTGACAAAGGTCATCCAAGAACACATAATGCAAGCATGGGGGAACACAAACACACACACACTATCTAATCTATAGATAAAGAAGAGGCACCCCCTAGTCCTCATCAACCAAGAGGTCATCGGCTTCCCAATCTAGATCATTATAAGGGGAAGGCAGATGAGCCTACAAGGGAAGAATATTAAGGGATGAACCCTTCAACCCTCCTGCAACAAGGGCCAAGGAAGAAGGACCCTCAAGGTCTTCTCCACTCAATTCCTATGGGGTAAAAGTCAACAATTTTGTGAAGATCATTGATAGGGTTGGGACCTCATCCATAGAATTAAACATGCACCTCACTAGAGTGTCATGTGTTAACTCAACGGATGAGGGAGGTGGCATCCGAGATTCACTGTTAGGCTCATCGAGAGACTCAGGAGTAGTGACAAGCTCTGGGGACGTTGGGACCTCATATGTCACCAGGACGACACATGCTAATGTGGAACCACACTTTAAAGAAGGTGAACCCATCTTTTGACCCCTATTGCTAATGGGACCATCCTCCATCTTCTACTTCGTCGAAGGATGTGGGATCCCCATAGATGAGGTAGAAGGCATGGAGGAAGAGGAGAGAACCGCAATGGACACTACCAAGGTATTCAGTGTGTCCACGAGCTTTGAAAAATGGTGGGATGTCTAGGAGGGACATCATAAGGGGTGGCTCAACCAAAGGAGCAATAAACACCTACACCCTCTTTGGGTTAGGAAAATTTGTGCTCATAACAAGAGCTGGAAGTAGCACTAAAGGTGAAGGAATTGGAGAAAAGGGGATGAGAGAGGAGGATATAATAGAAGGTGTCGGGGTAGAAATTGTTGAATCCCCTTCCTTCCTCTATAGGGTGGCCTACTTAGCGACCGAAGCCTTTTGCTGATGCTTGCGCTCATGTGTAAGGTAGTTCTTATGAATCTGGGAGCTAGACGTTGGAAGTTGAGATGGAGTAGAGGACTCCTGTTCAACCATCTAAATGTCCATTGTAGCCCTTCCTGGTAGAGGGAGGGACTCCTGGATGGGAACAGGAGGAAGAAGTTGAGAAGAGGTTGGAATAACGGTGGGGGGAGTCAGCTCTAACACCTCAATGACAAGCCTCCTCCCATTCACTACCTTAGGGGCAAGAGTGGTAGGAGGCCATGGAGGCTGAGACATAGAGGACTCCCCATAGGGACGCTTCCCCTCACCATATCGAACGAGCCAAAGTACCGTGGGTAAGATGGGAAGTTTGGGTACCCGAAACTTAGCTTTACACCAATAGGGCACCATCAGACTTCTTATGTGGAAACTAGGAGCAGTAACCTAAAGTTCCTCTTCAAGAAGGTAGGTAGAGGTGGGGCCTTGATTACAAGTAGGCTTCTCTTTTTGCTTCCAAGAGGAAGAGGCAACTTGTCACTACACTATCAGGTGAGTCACTTTTGACTATCCTTTGCCCCCAATTTTGTACTTCACATAGTTTTAGTAAAGTAGATCCATTCTAGGAGGGAGTGGACCAACCAGGGTGGGCCAAAAATGATCTAAAGAATAACCCCCATGAGATACCAATGGTTGATATCCAATGTCATGCACAACATGCACAACACCTTCGTGGTAGAACTTTAAACATTTTTGAATGACATAAGCAATTCTATTAATGGAAGCCAGCCATGGGATTCCCAGCTTCGCCTTGAAAAAATTAGATTTTGGAATGACATCAAAAGTTGTATCCACAGCCCTAGGTCCTACTAGGATTGAAAGAGTTATATAACCATATAGTGCAAGAGAGAGAATGTCATGCATACGTATAATTTTTTTTTTTCTCATATTCCTCCCTCTGTAATGAATTTAGCCACAACGTCTCCTCTATAATAAAATTCACTCATCTCATGGGGTTGACGAGGACTCCTATCACAATGTTTCCATTAAGGTGAGTAGGAATTTATAGGGGAGAGGGCTTGTTATTCAAAGGCAAGTCCTGTGAGGTGAAAGTCACATTAGTGAACCAATCCCAGGTTGTGGTGGATGAGTAGTCGAAACCATATTAACATGCGCCAAAGGTTTAGGAGAAGTATTGGAAGGGTCAATAATCAAGTTCGTAGAGTGGGATGGAAATTGGTCCATGTAATTCTGCAACTCACTATTGGCCTTTGCTACCAATTTATTTGTATTTTGTTTCTTCCCATCGAGACGGATGGTACCATCATCGATGCAATCCTATATCTCATGACGTAGGCACATGCAACGCTCGATATCATTCCCATTAACACAATGGCAATGATAAAAAGAATTTCCATCATACCAATTAGGATAAGGCTCCTTCAAAGGTTGGGGGTTTTCCAAAGTTATGATCTTATCCTTCAATAAATTTTGCAAAATAGAAGAATAAGTTTCAGATAATTTCATAAACTTTTTGTTGCACTTGAGGCCATGGTCATTAGTTGTGACAACTACATTTGCAACCTTTCCTTTTATAGAGATGGACACAATAGACTTTCCTTCATAATGGGAGAATGAGGAGGATCCTCTGAACTGAACCACCATTTGTTGATACTCTCGCAATGCAACCCACAGATATGTAAAAGAAGGGTATTTCATTAAGGAAAATTTCTTCTACCAAGCTCGCTATAGGTTACCTATGAATGCCTTTTGCACATCCGAGTTGGGTAGCAGATACAATATTTATGAAAAGAGTGTCTGGTATCATGCTATAAAGTTAGTTATATTCTCATGTTCTCCCTGCTTACATCAGATGAGATCCAAAAAGGTCATCTTTAGACCAATGTTATCCTAGAATTAATGGAGAAACTGATTGACGAGCTAATCAAATGAGAATATAGAATTATCAGGCAAGGAACAGTACCACTCAAGTGTTGTGTCCTTGAGAGATTGGGGGAAAATTTTAGCCATTATGGCATCATGGTGGAAGAAATCTATGCACATAGCATTAAAGGTTGGTACATGTGTCTATGGATCCCCTTTACCACCATACTTTTTGAACTTAGGAATCTCCATTCCTTGTGGGAAAGGAGTACTCAAAATTGTTACCGACAATGGGTTGTGTCAAGAGAAGTTCTCAAAGATGGGTTGGGAGGAGGCTTGAGATAGGTTCACTGACTAGCTTTGCATTCAACCCATGTTCTGAAGAAGGGCGTTCAGAATAGGATCTAAAGATGACAAAGGTCTAGTGGAACCTCCCCCAGAATCACCTTCAAAGCCATCATTGTGATGATGCAGAAGCATTCAACGATGTAGGGAAATCTTGCATCACCCAAAAAAAATTGTTTTTCCTTATTTTCTTTTGTTGTTTTGAGTTCCATGATAGTACTTAAGGGGTGTAAGATAGTCAGGCATCAAAAATTTAAAAAATGGTCACTTACTATAGTAAGTCAGCCTAAATGGGCTCGTATGGACCTAAAATTTTACCCAGAGGAGTAGAGCTAAAAAACATTTTTGGTTGCAAAAGAATCACCTCAATGCCCTACACAGTTTGAGAGAAATTAAAGTTTTCATCCCAGGAAATTTCTCCAATGCAAATTCAAATTCAGATATGTCAACTTTAGAGGCCCTAAAATAGGTCAAAAAGTCTACAAACTAACCCATGGTAGCTCATGTGCTATAGATCTCGTTGAGAGATTTCCAATGATATGCAATAATAGCAAATTGGACACTCAGATCAAAAGTTATGGCCCCGCAAAGTTGACCCTCTAAAAAGTGAATTTCATTAAAATTTCTTCCTAGGTCAGAAATCAAATGGCAGGACTTTTGGTGCCAAAAAAAAAGGGAAATTTTCACTTTCTAGAACATTCTAGGGTGGTTATTGGGTAAAATAAAAAGGGATATGAGAGAGTTGTAGAAGGTGGCTCCATTAGTGTAGATTGTGGCTCTGAATAACAATTTTTCTTTCAGAGATGATTTTTTTTTGTAATCAAGCCCATGAGGTTGTAGCATGTAAGATCTAAATATGTAATTTCATTTTATGAAAATAATTGAAAGTGGGTTATATTTTGTCTCACATCTTCTATGTCGGTATCTATTATTGTGTCTGTGTGGTCTTGGGTGGTGTAGCCCTCATCAAGTGGTATCAGAGCAGGAGTTCTTGAGTTGTAACAGTGCATCAGTGCATCAAATGTGAGGCAATTGCAGTAGGACCTGTGAGTCTGGGTATATCAAGATGTCTCCAAGACTTGCTTAGTGTGGTAGGGGTAGAGGCAGAGGCGGTGGAGGAAGAGATCCTCCTAGAGATGAAATTAGAGCCCCGAGAAGACAATTAGAGGCCTTGTAGGATGAGGTTTAAAGGAGAGATGTACATTAGGAAAGAGATTCCAATGAAGATGAAACTAAAGAGGAAACAAAAGAGGAAGAATAGGATCAAATGGATCTAGGAGAAGTTAGATTGCTGAGAGCAATATCAAGTATTGGAAAGAGACCCAAAATGGAGGTTTCAACTTTCAATGGAAGCTTGAACCCTAAAGAATTGATTGATTGGTTCAATGACATGGAGAAATTTTTTGACTTTGAGATTGAAGAACCTCATTGGGTGAAGTTTGAAAAGACAAAATTGAAAGGCCATGCAGGTATATGGTGGAAATAGATCCAACTTGAAAGGGGAAGACAAGGAAAAGATAGAATTTCTAGATGGGACAAAATGGTGTCAAAAAAAAGAAGCAATTTATTAGAGTTGATTATGAACTAGAGTTGCTCAAGAAAATGTAGAGCTTGAGACAAGGAACAAGGATGGTCAAGGAATTCATAAAGGAATTTCATAAGGTTCTGATTCGAATAGTACATTTTGAGATGAATAAAGAGAAAGTTCCTCGATATATTAACAGGTTGAAGCCTAGAATACATAAATAATTGGTGCTAGTAAGGATGACCACCATTGAAGATGCTTATCAGTTTTCCTTAAAGGTTGAAGAGTGACTGAACAAAAGGTTTGAAAGAAAAAAAAAAGGTGGAGGTCCAGGTGGAAAGACCATTGGTAGGTCATATGGAGTTTAAAATGAAGATCAAAAGAAGGGTAAAGGATCTAGTAGTAGCCAAAACTAGAAAGGAGATAACACCTACCATCCTCATGATCAAAATAATGGAGACCAAAGAGGAAGAGGGAGATCTAGATGAGGACCAGGAAGAGGAGGCTTTCATGGAACCTATTTCCAGTGTGGAGAAGAAGGATATAGAGCCTATGAGTGTCCTCAACATCAAGGAAGAAAAAACAGAAGACCTGAGGGTAATGCACAAGTTTCACATGTAGATGAAGATGTTGAGTCTTCACCTTCTAAGGATGCAGAAAGAGGAGAGGTTCTTATTACTAGAAGAGCCTTGTTGAATGAGGATAAAGAAGCAACTCAAAGGAAGAATTTGTTTCGCACCAGATGTAAGTGTGAAGGTAAGGTTTTTAATGTTATTATTGATGGAGGTAGTATTGATAACCTTGTTTTAGAAGAGATGGTTAGTAAGTTGTGGTTGGAGAGAAGAAGGTGCCTGAATCCATACTAGATTGCTTGGCTATAGAAGGACCATAAAGCTTTGGTAAATGAACAATTTCTAGTAAAGTTCAAGATTAGAAATTGCCATGATGAGGTATTGTGTGATATTATGCCAATGGATGTTTGTCATATGTTGTTAGGAAAACCGTGGTAGTTTGATCGACGAGCAATACATGATGGACATGCCAAAACCTATTCTCTAACAAAGGATGGAGTTCTTCATAAGTTGAAGCCCCTGAAAGAGGCAGAGGAAAAGGTATGCAGTAATGCAAGAATTTTTTTGGTTGACGGAAGAAAGTTCCTAAAAGGTATGAAGCATGGGCATATGTTTTTTGCATTAATTCCTAGAGTTGATAAAGAAGATACTATTGAGGTGCCTATAGAGCTTTCAGATTTGTTGAATGAGTTTCAAGTTATTATTTTTGATAATGTACCTGAAGGTTTTCCTCCAGTAAGAAAGATTATTCATCAAATGGACATGATTCCTAGAGCTAGTTTTCCAAATAAGGCATCTCATTGTATGTCCCTAGTAGAGAGTGAATAGTTGAATAGACAAGTGCAAGAGTTATTGTGAAAAATATTGATTAGGGACAGTTTGAGTCCATGTGCAATACCTACAGTACTAGCACCAAAGAAGGATGGGGAATGGCGCATGTGTATAGATTCTAGAGCCATCAAAAAGATCACCATCAAGTATAGATTTCCTTTGCAAAGAATGGATGACATTATGGATTGTTTGAGTGGAGTTGAGTACTTCATGAAGATAGATCTAAAGAGTGGATATCAACAGATCTAGATTAGAGAAGGAGATGAATCGAAGATAGCCTTCAAAACCAAGGAGGGCTTGTACGAATAGTTTAGTCATGCCTTTTGGGCTAACCAATGTGCCAAGCACATTTATGCAGCTTATGAATGAGGTATCGAAAGAATTTTTAGGAAACTATGTTATTGTTTACTTGGATGATATTTTTATTTTTAGTAAGATATTGGAGAAGCACCTGATGCATATCCGAAGAGTTTTTGAGAAACCAAGGGAGGAGAATTTGTTGATTAATTTGAAGAAATGTAGTTTTGTGAAGAGAGAGTTGGTGTATCTAGGATTTGTTGTCTCAGCAAAAGGTTTCAAAATGGATCTAGAGAAGTTGAGAGCTATCATTGAATGGCCTATTCCAAGGAGTGTTATAGAGGTAAAATCATTTCATGTTCTAGCAAACTTTTACAGAAATTTTATTAATAATTTCAGTAGTATTTGTGCACCTCTAACTAAAGCAATGAGAGGGGATAGAAAAGAGTTTAAGTGGACTATAGGAGTAGCCTAAATTTTCAACATATTGAAGAAGAAAGTTACTAAGCAACCTATTTTGGCACTTCCATATTTTAATAAGGTTTTTCAGGTAGATTGTGATGCTAATGGCACTGCCATAGGAGTTATTTTGAGTCAAGAAGGTAAGCACGTTGCCTATTTTAGTAAGAAGTTAAATGATGCTAAAAAGAAATATTTTGTCTATTATCAATATTTTTATGCTATAGCTCAAGCTTTGAAGAAATGGAGACACTATTTGTTGCCAAAATAATTTGTTTTATATATTGATCACCAAGATTTGTAGTATCTCAATAGCCAAGGAAAGATAAAACAAAGGCACTTAAAATAGGTTGAGTTTTTGTAGAGTTATACTTTTATTTTGAATCATAGGAGTGGAAGGTCAAACAGAGTTGCAGATGCCTTAATTAGAAGAAAAAAATTGTTGATAGAGATAATTATAGAGGTTGTGGGGTTCAATGAGCTCAAGAGTTTGTATCCAGGAGATCCAGACTTTGCAGAAGCTTGGAAGGCTTGTTTGGAACCTGTTACAATGGATAGGATGAGGTGGTTGGATTTCTTAATCCAAGATGGGATGTTGTTTAGAGGAAGCCAGTTGTGCATTCCAAGGAGTTCTATGAGAGATAATATAATCAAGGAGAAGCATAGTGGGGGATTGGTTGGACATTTTGGTCGAGATAAGACCATTGCTCTTATCAGTGAAAATTATTATTGGCCACAGTTACAACAAGATGTGAAGAAGTTTGTACAAAGTTGTAGAGTATGTTAGATGGCGATAGGAATGAGTCAGAATACTGGAATGTATCAACCGTTACTTGTACCTGAGAGGCCATGGGAGGATATTAGCATGGATTTTATTCTTGGCTTGCCAAATACATAGAGAGGGCATGATTCCATATTTGTGGTGGTGGATAGATTTTCAAATATGGCACATTTTATTCCATGTCATAAGATCGGTGATGTTCATATTGCAAAGTTTTTTTTAGAGAGGTGGTGAGACTACATGGTATACCAAAGAGTACAGTTTCAGATAGAGATACCAAATTTGTTGGCTATTTCTAGAGGACATTATGGAAGAAATGGAAGACAAATTTGAAGTTTAGTTTAGCACACCATTCCCAAACTGATGGACAAAAAAAAGTGGTGAATAGGAGATTGGGTAACCTGCTAATATGCTTAGTAGGAGCTAAGCCTAAGGGATGGGATTTGATTGTACCACAAGCATAATTTTCTTATAATAATTCTATCAATAGGAGCACTAGTAAATCACCATTCTAGATTGTGTATGGGAGTAGTCCAAGAACTGCTTCTGAACTGAGGAAGATGGACAAGGGGGAAAAGAGTAGTGTTGACACTAAAAAAAATTTTGAGCACCTAAAGAATTTGCACGAAGAGGTGAAGAAACATATCAATAAGATGAACTCACAATATAAGGCTCAGGAAGATTAGAAAAGCAGGTATAAGGAGTTCTAGGTAGGAGATGAATTCATGGTTCATTTTTGAAAGGAAAGGTTTCCAGTTGGTACTTACAACAAGTTAAAGATGAAGAAGTTTGGACCATGAAAAATTCTAAAGAAGCATGATTCAAGAAATGCTTATGAGGTAGAGTTGGCTAGCGGAATAAATATTTCTCTTTTGTTCAACATTTCTAATTTGACAGAGTATCATGAAGGTGATATAGAGGAGGGGTTGCTAAAAGAATAGTGTAAAATTCCAACACCTACTTTAGAGAAGGAAGAGATAGAAGAAATATTAGATAGCTATGTGGGTAGAAGCACAAGAAACAAGAAATATCCAAAGTACTTGGTGAAATGGAGAGGAAGGCCAGTTGAAGATTCATCATGGTTGTATGAGGCTGAGGTTAACCATCTTGGTTTCCCTCTAACTCTTGAGAAGTGACAGGGTCACTTTTCAAATTACCTTGGGTGTCTGATGTAGGAGCATCCAACAATGTAGGTCAAGCTTGCATCACCCAAAAAAGATTGTTTTTCCTTATTTTATTTTGTTGTTTTTAATTCCATGATGGCACTTAAGGGGTGTAAGATAGTCAGGCATCAAAAATAGCAAAAAATGGTCACTTACTATTTTTAGTAAGCTATCCTAAACGTGCTCGCATGGACCTGAAAATTTACTCAAATGAGCAAAGCTAAAAAAAAATTTCAGTCGCGAAAAAATCACCTCAATGCCCTACACAGTTTGGGAGAAATTAAAGTTTTTGTCAAAATAAATTTGTCCAATGCAGCTTCAAATTCAGATATGTCAACTTTAGAGGCCCTAAAACAAGTCAAAAAGTTGATGAACTGACCTACAATGGTTCATGCATTGTAGATCTCATCAATAGATTTCCAACTATAAGCAATAATAGTAAATCCAGCACCAGATCAAAAGTTATGGCCCTACGAAGTTGACCCTCTAAAAAGTGAATTTCATTAAAATTTCTTCCTAGGCTAGAAATCAAATGGGAAGACTTTTGGTGCCAAAACAAAAGGGAAATTTGCACTTTCTAGAACATTCTAGGGCGGTTATTGGGTAAAATAAAAAGGGATATGAGGGAGTTGTAGAAGGTGGCTCCATTAGTGCAGATTGTGGCTCTGAATAATAGTTTTTGTTTAAGAGTTGATTTTTTTTTGTAATCAATCCCATGAGGTTGTAGCATGTAAAATTTGAATATGTAATTTCATTTTCTAAAAATAATTGAAAGTGGGTTATCTTCTGTCTTGCATCTTTTGTGTTGGTACCTATTATTGTGTCTGTGTGGTCTCGGGTGGTGTATCCCTCATCATGTGACAACCATCGGAGCCACCACCACTAGTGTGACCTCCGCCATAGCCACCTCCATTATCGAAGCCACCACCAAAGCCACCACCATTGATTCCACTATCACTACCAAATCCACCACCACTCATCCCATCGGAGCCCCCACCGCTAAGGGCATTAGGAGGGGTGAAGCTAAAACCAAGGGGTATTCTACTTGCCTTGATAGTGTGGGCTTCTTAGAAGTAGAGGAAACGTTGATCGAGGGGCCTGTTTCAGCCATGCATACAAACATGGTAGGCACCAGGACGCCTATTTGTCTTTTATAGGCATCAAGCACCTCTCCTTGGGTAGTACTCAATCTAGTATTGTATGAAGGGATGTATGCTTCGATTAGATCTGTGAGGCTATGTAAGAGATATATAGCTATCTGATCCTTACCTAACATGTATCTCACTTCACTAGCAATCCTAGTGGCTCTCGCCATATTCATTTCTTTCTCCAAATAATTCACGAGGTCTAACAACCTCTTGTCTAGCACCAAAATATTTTTTGTAGGAATATGAATAGCATCATCCTCATGTATAGATGAAGTTGTAGGGGATGTTGGGGGAGTAGGTACATGATTGGTCTCATCAATGAAACTCATCTCATCTAAAAAACTTGTAAAAAAACCAGTAGTAAAGCTAGAAGAGACCTTCATCTTTTCCATTGGTAAGTGTCGTAGACTTCTCCTAACAATGTACCTAGAGATTGTAGATTGGGTTGTGATGCTCCTAATCCCTCACAACACCCAAGTCTAACTCATTTTTTGAGTGCACAGGAAAAAGCTTCAACACAAAGAAATGGGTAGATGTTGTTCACGTTAGGTTCACCAAAATGTAGAAGAGGGTGCCCAACCACACCAAGGCTCCAGGTCATGGAAAGTTGAGAGCAAAGGGATGCCCTAATCTACCTCAATTTGGATAAGTGTTTTAGATCAAGGATAGAGAATGAAGAGCACTCTCAAGTGATTCTATCACTCTACTAACTTATAAGGTTTTATGAGGCTAAATGACTAGGTCTCTAGAACCTAAACTATACCTCAGATAGCTCTCTACCCAAGGACAACAGTGCGAGTTAGGGACGACAGCGCGGTGCGCTAGCATCTCTCTGTGGCACTGGCGTTCATACGAATAAAAAGTGTAAATTATAGTGAGATTCACAAAAATCCTACTAACTACTTAGCGATTGAAGTTTAAGATACTAATTGGAATGATAATAAACATAACAAATAAAGTAACTAGAAAAGTGATATGGAAGGTGACAAAGATGGAACTGATGAAGATTAACTTATGAAGAATCTAGTTCACAAACAAGCTCCACATGAACATGTACCTACACACAACCAAGAGAGGAAAAATGTTGGGGCTGTATAGGGGTTCATCAGAGTGAAACCCCTGCTTTGGTGTTTCTACCTCCACGAATAGCTAGAAAAGCCACGAGATAGAAAATGCAACAAAGAGAATAATAGAAAGGATACTGAATAGTGTGATAACACTATGCTAGGTGAATCAACGAACAATATCAACTTCTCAATCAAGGTTCCCTCAAGCATGTAGAGGAGGATGCAAGCTTGGTAAGGTCTATGTTGCCACAACAATGAAGAAGTAGTCCCTCAGGATACCAAGTTGCAATTCTATTGGTGGAAAAAGTGCAACAATATGTGGAGAAGATGTGTATGAACTCAACTAGTTTATATAATATGGATTGAATTGCTCAAGGGATGTTAAAGAGATGAAGTGTAAGTGAAACAAAGTCATTTGAAGATCAAAACAGAGGGAAAGAGTCGTTCTCACATCAACTGGAAGGTGTAGAGGTGTTATGCTTCATTGCCAATGGAGAAAGTAACGTCTTTGTGGATTCTAGAGGCAAGAATCTATCAAGGATGGAAGCGATCCACGTAGATGTTTGTGCACCATGTGTGCATCCCCGACATAAATTCCCCCATCGACACAAAGGACAAGTGTCAAGTGAATGGAAAGCAAGTAGGTGATGTGAAATTTCTTAGTTGGGTTTGATTTCTAAGGTGGTGGGATGTAAAAGGAGAATTTGTAAAAGGGGTGCAAATTCACTCCTATACAATATGATTTTGCACTCTATACAAAGGATTTCATTCTTCTAAGTTTGGAGAACTTTTCTATATAAATTTTTGAATGTAGATCTTGCTCTAAATTTTTTGTTTTCAAGTATCTAACAAAGAATGTAACAAATTTTCTTGTATGAATTTTCAAATGCATATTTTTCTTAAAAGTTCTAGCCTTCACTTACTAACAAAAGATCTAATTTTGTTTTACACTTTTCCTCTACAAATATGTACAAGTACAATTTTCTAAGATCTAAAATTAATTTTTCAAAAGTAAATTTTTAGATCTATTCTTTTCAAAGAAGAAATTATAGAGAAGTTAAGAAGAACCTACCTTAAAAACATACATCCCAAGTTCATTTCTTTGTTGAACCTTAGATTTGATCCTTTACACTCCTGATGTCCTCTTTGTTTCCTCTTCAATACTTATAACATCATCCTCTTCCAAGCCTCTTTATCTATAGTTTTAATTTCTAAATTTCTTATCAATATTTTTTGAAAATTTAAAAATAATAATTCCATAGTTAACTCCCCAAATGTCACTCAAAGTGGTGAAGTAAAATTAATTTTAAATATTTTTCTCCACATGACTAGTTAATCAAGGGAGTTAGTTTATGAATCAATTAAGACAAAGGATTAGTTATTTCCCTTTGAAATATTTTAAGAAAATATATATTTCATGCAACTTTTAATTAAAAATTAAACCAAATTAGTTCAACTATTGTCTTTTCATGCAAAATTGAAAATTAAATCCAATTAACATGAAATAAAACATGTAAATTGACTAATCTAGTTAACTCAAATCATAAATACTTGTGAATGTCAATTATAGACCTGCACAAACACAACAAACAATCACACAATTAGATCATTATGCAAGTTAAATCAACATTCCCCATAGAATTCATTTGAAATACACAAAATAAGAAATGGAAATGAAGAACACAAATGAAAACTATCAAATCTTATCTAATGCATGCAAACTCTCAATCCCATGGGGGAATTGGTGCCATTTTGATGTGGAAAATGGCCCTTTCCCAATCCCTTGTAAGCTTGAGTGATGATTTGATGAAGACTTGATGCTCCTTGGTTAAATTCCTACATAACCTAGTTATGAAAATGAGAAAACGGATGAACAATAGATGAACAAATTCAAAATATAAAGATAATGTCTTTGCATGAAGTTGTGGATCCAAAATCCAAATGAAAGCCTCTTATTTATAGATGAGAGTGATGGAGAATGAGGCAAAAAAGATGAATGTGGGATCAAACACCAACCAATGATGGACAAAGGTGGAGCACATTTTGGTCATTGTGCAATTAAATGTGGTTAGGTGGAAATTCAAAAATGGGTGAAATGACATGTTGGAGGGAGGAGAAAATGAAGTTAATGACACTTGGATCAAGGAAAAAGGACATGTAGGAGGTTTAAATGCCTTGTTGGATGTACAAACCCTTTTGGATGGATTTTTCAAATTTTGAGAATATTCCCACATTGATGTCTTTTTTAAAGTAATTAGGGATTTTAATAAATCAATTGAAATGATTTTCATGAGCAAGTTGTAAAACATAGAGGATTTAGGTGATTAAGATTAAATTAATCAAGATTTGATTAATTTAAAAGGAGATTAGTTGATTTGACCATGTTGACTTAGATTTTTAGATTAATTTAAATCAAAATGAGAGGAATATGATTTAGACTTAATTAAATAAAGATTTTGATTTATTTAATTAGAAGCAGATGATGTTAGATTAAACCAAATAAAGATTGATTTATTTAATTTAATAGAATGACTTTAGAGATTTAATCAAATAAAATGATTTATTCAATTAAATAGAGACTATAGAACTTAATTAAATAATAGGAGATGAAAACCTAATTAGATAAACTTGGTTTATTTAATTGAGGGATGAAATGTGATGAGTTAATTGAATAAGGATTATTCAATTAAATGACTTGTGAAAGGGGTGATTTAGGATGAAGCGGTGTTAGTAATCAGGATCAAGTGTAGTTGGTATATTTTTCATGTCTACATTTTGCCCCTCTTTGAAGCAATGTACCCGCTGTGTTGGTTCAAAGAATAACATACTGAGATCAATTTTTTTTTTTTTTAAATGCCCCACTACTACCTTGATGACAAGAAACATGTTGATATACTGCCCCTCAAGAGATCGGACAAAAAATTTGATTTTTGGGTGATCTCACAAAAAAAAGAGGACAAGGTGCCTGATGGGTCCAAAAAGGTTTCAGGATGCCAAAAACGTGCAAAATATGTGAAAAAAAATGAAAAATAGCCCTCGGTTGGGTGAAAAACAAGCTCAAGGGTCCAAAACCCTAGTTGGATAGCTAAACAGGGTCAAAAAACCCTAACTTTTAGGCTTAAATAGGCCTCGAGGGGCCACTTCCAATTCATTTGCACACCTATCCTTTAGAAATTCTTGTGATTTGAGCTTTGAGGAATGATCGAGATGGTGCAACATGTGCTTCTACAACACATTTCTGAGCACGTGTGAGTGTACTAGAGGCTTCTTGGCACAAGACCAACAGTATGTCATCTTGTCCTGACCTTTGTTTTCAATTTTTGAGTGCATTAATTAGGGTCTAGAGGTCAACCAAGTCAAGTGGTGCTATATAGCACCACTAAAAACCTTAAATCAGTGTCGTGCGGTCCTAAACTATGTTGCTGATGAGAGTTGCGTCGTAGTGGAAGAGTTTAGAATTGAGGGTTTAGGTTACAAAGCTCACTACACTTGCAAACAGTATCGCGACAGTCTTGTTTGGAATTTAGGCCCAGGGGTCAAATTAGATCACTATCAAACTTCATCGCAGTGGTAGAGTTTGGAACTTTTTGGCTTCCAATGATGTAGTTTAGAAGTTTCAAAGAGTGACACATCTACTATTTTGGTTGTGCAAAATTCAAATAGGATCTCTATTTTCTTACGAAACTTGACGCAATGACTTTCTTGATGTAGGAGGACATGGAGCCAGTCCATTCTCGAGAGCACAGGTCTTCTATCTTGAGTAGATTGAATCAGGACCCCCCTTTGTACGAGGTACTCTAGGAGCACTTGGGGGTGATTGGCTTATGGTACATTGCTTATGCCCCAATGATGAATATGCATATGGGCATAATGACTGCATTGGCAAAGCACTGACATAGTGAGACCTCTTCATTTCACCTCCCCATAGACGAGGCCATAGTGACCTTGGAGGACATGTGGCACATTCTGTGATTTCCTATCCATGGAGAGAGAGTCATTTATGATGTGGATGTCAATAGGGATATTTTCTACGAGATCATGGGCCCGAACAAGATCATTTTCTTGGAGGGTCAGATTGAGCTAGAGCGGTACAGGACTGTGGTACCGTCATTCAGATTGATAGTAACTGCCATCATCTCTGGGCTCGTGGCACTAGATCAGCATGGGTAGTATTTTAGCCCAGGATGGAGTCTTTCCTGGGAGCATATGCTCCAATGGAGGGAGTGCTTTTCTTGGGGGTCAATGATGTTGCCCTCGCTCTACCATGATCTTCATGAGTTTGCATACTGTGATAGCTAGACCATTGGATCAGGGGTCACATTGTTCCACATTTGGGCCTAGGAGCACATTGCATTGCTTCACCCTTAAGTGACACCCATTGACATGGAGCCGGATGACCTAGTCATTTGGAGGTATAGGGGTGCTCTTACATTTACACACACAGGGGCAGTAGGCATTCAACATTGGCAGTGGGTCATTGACGAGATGACAATTTCCACATGGAGGCCTTATCTTGGGTTGTCGGCCTGGTATGATGATGTTTAGTAGTTTTTCTTCACTAGGTACGACCGTTTGATGCAAAGCTGAGAGCATACTATGATAGAGTGGTATCTATCAAATTGTGTTGCCCAACAATTCGTAGATGCTCAAGATCGTCTCGATGACTAGTACATGGCCATCTTCACACACACTACAAGGGAGACCACATGGGGTCGCACCATTCCTGTAGATGAGGCAGTACAAAGTTTCAGGCAACTGGTGGCAAGGCCATGGCTTTACGATCAAGGACTAGTAGACCAGGGATGACCCAGGCCTACAGAGATTGGTTTCGTCCATCAGTTCAATTGACAATACCTGGTGCACTTTTGTCATGGAGGAGACCTAGAGGCTGATCTGTAGGGTATGGGTGGGGCCGAGGAGGTAGAGGGGATAGGGATGGTGATGGAGATGATGATAGTGACGGTGACAGGGGAGGAGGCAGAGGAGGAGGTGGTACACCTCCACGACAGCCAGAGCAGTAGCCTAAGCAAGACAGGGGTCAAAGGGATGCCCCTAGAGATGGGCATTAGGATTAGCTCAGGGATGGTCACTAGGACTAGGATAGGCAGTGGACCCCACTAAGAGATGGTCACCAGGACCAGCCACTAGTCTAGCCACCACCATAGCGAGACCCCAGGGATGCAAAAATTTTATAGTTATAGGCACAAGTTGCCACCTTGATGGTTGAGTGAGATTAGGCCCTCATAGAGTGGGACCAAGCCATCTAGTAGAGACAGACCATTGAGTTAAAATTAGCATAGGAGACTGGTTATCACCAGCAACTAGAGGCCACACAGGGTAGGACCATCCCCATCAGGTTGTATCATGAAGTGGTATAGGAGGCATAGTATTATAGAGTGCCCTACCATTAGTCAATGCCATGAGCTGCCCGTGTACCAGACTTCTCCCAGTAGACAGGGCAGAGATAGGATATGTCGGGTGAGGGGAGTAGCCATCAGGGCTAGCCTCACATTTTGATAAGAGATAGTTTATTCTTTTTGAGATCCATGGGCTCATTTTTTGATAGCCTTGTGGGCGATTATATTATACTGATTGATATACACACTTGATCCTGATTTTTTGTACCATGATAGTGTATTATTATTTTGATGATATATGAGATGCTATGAGATGATTCAATTCAATGTGATGTGTCCTATCTTATTTATGCATTATGGATGGATGTTTTTTACTTTCATATATGCGATGTGATGATATGATATGACTTTATTTTATGCGATGCAATGTGATGATTCTATTTTATGTGATGTGATGTGATGATTATGAAAATGTTTATGGACGGATGTATTTCTTTTCCAATATCTTTATATGCACTTTTTATGATGATGTGGATGCAAATGTTATGGTATGCAAATGATTTAGACTAATAGATTTATATTATGTACCTAATGGATGATGATGATAAAATGTATGAGATGCAACCTTTTTCTTTTTCATTATCTTTCTCATGTATGATATGGTGATGCATTTATGGATTTCACGATGATGCGCATGATATAATGTGATGATGCATTTTTATAATGATGTTGATGCATTGATGTATTTAATGATGATGTCTATGTATATAACATGATATGGTGTTCATGGTATGATGATGCAAATGGATGATATGTATGTGATATTATATGATTATGTAACAAATGCAAATGAATGATATTATGATGTATATGTGATGATGCAATGGATGCTTTGATGATGTATATGATATGAGCTAATAATTCCTATATAATGATACCTTTATGCTTTTGTAATGAATGCAAATGTATGGTTTATGAGATGCTTAGAATAACCAATCTATATCATGTAACGATGAAATGCAATGCATGTGAGATGATCAATGTTTCATATATGTCATGATATGATGTGCATTATGCTAATCGTTTGTGGATGCAAGATGGATGTAATAGCGATGATGATTGGTTGTCATAGTACCATGTTAGCATGAAAAGAAGATAGAAGAAAGTAAGAGAATCCAACAAGTCAAAAGATGATGATGATGATGATGATGATTTCTTACCAGGAATTGGGACTTTAAAATGGCTATTTACGTTATGTTTGATAATACACATAGGCACAATGCATCAAGGTATAAAGAACTAGGATGGTTTTACACCTAGTGTGATGGACTTTAACTCGACAATTAGATAGGAGTACTCTTGTTCACACCTAACATATGGAACCTTGTTCAAAATGTACTTAAAATATTTCAAACATCTCGAACCAAAACATAGAAAGGCAAGCCTTCCTATGTGGTCAACAACACACCTAAAACACCCTCCCTACACCCAAACAAAGCACGTATGACCAAGGTTATATTACAAGAATATCCAACAAGTACAACATATAAAAATATATTAATTGTTTCCCCATTCCTTTCTCTCTAAATCCCTTTGTTTGGACATCATCAAGAGGTCATTGGAATGAGCACAATAAGATAAGCCAAAAGACAAAGATAAAGTAAACAAACAAGATAATGTTCTTCATACCGCTAGCGAAGACTAAACTATGGTGATGCCTGATGTTGATGTCCATTGTAGGAAGGATACATCCTAGGACATGATGTTATTAGACGATTGATTTGGGACTGATTGGATGATAGGATATTGACACAAAGAATTGACCAACTTGTTTATGTATTGACCTACACTTGAGACCTTGACATTTGAGTTTTCATTTTTAACCTGCTAGACTTGTTTCTGACTGTTTTACCAAAGGTTGAGGATGACGATGATTTATTATGAGTGATGTTTATTGTGGGTGAATGTGAGATGGGGATGGATGGATTTTTTCAAATATTTGGATGTTTTTGAACATTTTCTGAAATGTTATGAGGTTGTTTTTGGTATTTTTGAGATTTTACAAATGTTTTGATTTTCCAAATTTCAAATGTTTTGGGGTTTTATGAGATTTTGACCAAAAGACTAATCTAAAGACCTCTCATAGGGGCCTTGGGGGCTGATCAACCAGATTAGCCTTGCCTACGTTATACACGCAAAGACCACATAGTTCAACAGACACAAACTCAATTATTGATGAGATATGAATAAATGGATTGCCAATTTATTATGATGGACTCCTAAAGGATAGACCGAAGTGTCTCGGGGGATGATCAAAGATCAACCTTTCCCACATTCAAAGCTCAGAGACAATGTAGTTCAATTGACACCGACTTTTCTTTTTACTTTTTGACTTTTTGACCTACTTTTGGATTTTGATATGTTTTGAATATTTTTGGATTTTCTGATTTTATGAATATTTTTGGAAAGACTTCAAGAATATACACGAATCTAATATGACGAGAACATGCCCCCGGTGTGAAGCAATAGACTACTCCGATAAAGGAAAGACAAACTGACCTTGAGAATGGGCCAAGTAGTACTAGGAGGGATCCTAACACAAACATAGGACCAAGCCATGGTGTGGACGTGAGTGGACGATGGATGGAGATGAATGGATGAGTGATGGATGATGGAAGTGTAATGGATGGATGATGCAAAACAAGCCATGAAGATCCTAGTGGATGGAAAGTTCTTATTTACACAAGGCACCTGCTTGCCGAGTTTTCACCAAGGTACTTTCCCAAAGCGCCACCGAAGTGGTTCTCACTATAGGATGATTTTTCTCTTTACTATTTTTAATCCTTTTTCTGATATTATTTTTTTTGGATTTTTTTATATTTTTGTTTTTATACCTTGAAATTTTAGGCAGAATTTTTTTTGAGATGGGAACTATTTATGGGCTCCTATAGAGGTTCCCCTTTTACTATTGATAGTTGATATGCCCCTGACTTGTAGCTCGCTATGATGATGAATGGTCCCAACCAATTGGGTTCAAATTTTCCCTTGTCGTCTGGATTTGGAACATTCTTCTGATTCTCCTTTAGCATGAGCTCTCCTACCTAGAACATCTAACTCTTGATCTTCTTCTTGTAACTTCGTTTGAGTCAATTCTGGTACACCTACAAAAGGTTTAAGGCATCCAAGCACCGCTCATCCTATAATTCTAGCTCATTTAGTCATGATACCTGGTATTCTTCATCTGTGATGAGATTTTGTAATGATATTCTCAATGATGGGAGCTCAATCTTGATGGGTAATATGGCTTTTGATCCATAGACCAGGGAGAATGGGGTGGCACCTGTTGGTGTGCAGATACTTGTTCGATAAGCCCATAGGGTGGGATTTAATTGGAGATGTCAATCATGACTAGCTTCATTGATCATCTTTTTGAGGATTTTTCAAGATGGTCTTATTTGTAGCCTCATCTTGATCATTTCCTTTGGGATAGTACGGCTTGGAAAAGTGATGTTGGATATTAAACTTGTGGCATAGGTTGTGAACATCTTGATTCTTGAAGGGTGTCCTGTTATCTGCGATAATGGCTTGAGGGACACGGTAATGGAAAATTAAGTAGTTCAAGATGAAATTTGCTATCTTCTTTCCTATGATGTATGTCATGGGGATGCCTTCTACCCACTTTGTGAAGTATTCAGTGGCAGTGATGATAAACTTATGTCCACTGGATGAGGTGGGGGTGATTTTTCCAACAAGATCGAGCCCCCACTGTGAAAAGGGCCAAGGTGTGACAATTGGATGGAGCTCTTGAGTTGGTGCATGGATGAGATCCCTATGATACTAGCACAACAAACACCTTCTGATATAATCATGTGCTTCTCTTTCCATTGTAGGCCAATAGTACCTCATCCTTAGCAGTTTCTTGGCCAAGGTCATACCACTCGAGTGTGAACCACAAATGTCGTTATGTACCTCGATTAAGGTAGTCAATGCCTCCTTAGTTTTTAAGCAATGTAATAGGATTCCTCCAATGCTTCTACAGTAAAGGGTATCTCCTAGGATGACAAAACAGGATGCCTTTTTGACAAAGGCTTTCTTGAGGTTTGAGGTTATGTTGGTGGGGAGGACTCCTATTCTCAGATAAGTGTATATATCATGGTATTGGGGATCACTGAGGACAATAATTTCACACACAAATTCGGACTCTGATACCTCAAATGCAAGCAGGAGAAGCTGCTCTATGAGGAATTCTTGCTTTGGGACATTGTGTGGGACATCTAGGAGTGATTTGATTGTAGCCATTGCATCTGTCACTCTATTGTTTTCTCTTGGTAGCTACTCAAATGTGATATCAATGAAGGACTCCTTGAGACTCTCCACCAATTTCTTGTAGGGAGTCAACTTGTCATCCTTGGTTTGATACTCATTATTGACCTGGTTGATTATGATCTATGAGTCTCTGTAGACCTTAAGTTCCATTATCTACCATTGCACTGCTATTCTTAGCCCTATGACAAGAGCTTCATATTCCACTATGTTATTCATGCAAGGGAATGATAGCTTGTATGATTTTGGTATGTAGTCCCCTTATGGGGTGATGAAGAAGATCCCTACTCCTAACCCATGTTGCTTGTAGGATCCATCAAAGTACATTTTCTAGTAATTTGTTACACTTAAGTTGAAGATTGATTCGTCTGGTAATTCTAAGACAAGCAGATTCTCTGAGTATAGCAGTGCCTCTACTAGTTGATCTGCAATTGCTTGTCCTTTGATGGCCTTGTGTTCCACATACTCAATATCATGTTCTATGAGAATAATAACCCACTTAGTTGTCTGCCCTATAAGCGTTGCTTTGGAAAGCAGGTACTTGAGCGGTTCTATCTTTGCAATGAGCTTTATTTGATGGGCCAACATGTAATGTCTGACCTTTTGTGTTGTAAATACAACTGCTAGACAGGATTTCTTAATGGAGGTGTTGCTCAACTCATGGACCACCATAGTTAGGCCGATATAATAGATAGCTCTCTCTTTTCCATTTTCATCATGATGTGCCAAGATAGCGCTGAGGGCTACCACTATTGCTGATATGTATAAGATCAAGGGTTTTCCTGGAATTGGTGGCATGAGCATTGGCGGCATGAGTAAGCATCTCTTGATCTTGTTGAAGTCCTGATCACACTTTTCATCCCACTTGTATGTTACCCCCTTGTGGAGATGAGGGGGACAACCTTTTCTGCTAGTTGTGTTATGAATCGACGGATGGACTGGAGTCTTCCTTGTAAACCCCTTAGCTTTTTCAGTGTTTTAGGTTCCTCCATTTTGAGAATTTCCTTGACCTTAGTAGGATCTATCTCAATTCCTCTCATAGACATGATATACCCAAAGAGCTTTCTTGACTAGACCTCGAAGGCACACTTCTTTGGATTGAGTTTGACTTTTTATTCCTCTAACCTATCAAAGATGGAGCCCAATGCGGCTATGTGATCTCGTCTTTTCTTGGATTTGGCCAATATATCATCCATGTAATCTTCCATAGTTTTTTGGATCATGTCATGAAAGATTAGTTTCATGGTCCTTTGATAGGTTACTCCTGCATTCTTCAACCCAAATGACATCATATTCTAGCAATATGTACCCCACAGACAAGTGAAAGTCATTTTGTCCTAGTTGTCTTTTATTCTCATGATCTGGTTGTAGCCTAAGAAACCATCCATCAATGATAACATCTCATGTCCTACTGTCATATCCACAATCATATCAATTTTTGGAAGTGGAAAGCCATCCTTGGGACACACTTTGTTGACGTCTCTGATGTCCGTGTAGATACAGATGCTCCCAATGGGATTTGAAATAGGTACAAGGTTTGAGATCCATTCTATATAGTCATTTGGTTGTATGAACCTTGCATCTAGGAGCTTCTGCAATTCCATTTTGACCAACAATGCAATCTAGGGATGCATCTTTTTGAGCTCTTGTCTCACGGGATTTTCTTTAGGGTATACAACTAGGTGATGAACCACAACTTTTGGATCAAGCCCAGGCATGTTGGCATAGGTCCATGTGAAGTTTATCTTTCTTTCTTTCAGGAATGTAGCTAGAAGTTCCTATTCTTCTGTGAGAAGTGACTCTGCATAGAATGTTATGTGTGGTTGTTCCTTTGTTCCTAAGTTGATTGGATTGCACTTTTCTGCTAGGACCACTGACTTCTCTTGATGAATTGCACTAAGGGGAAGATTGAATCCTTCATCCTTTGACACCTTGGAGAGGTTTTCACCATTGGATACATCCTCTATTTTTTACTGTTTTTGAGTTAGAGAGTGCCACAATGTGGTTTTCACTCAAAGACCTAAAGATTATTCTCAGATTTTCACTTTTACAATTGAAGGATTTAATCGTTTCCCCGTAATAGGCTTGTGTGTCCAATATGATATCAAATCTAGCCTTGTGATCTCCATATGGTATTGTATCTTGTAGTCCCATGAATTCTAAGATTGCCTCATCATTTTTGAATGTGTCCATAATTGGTGGTCCTCGTTGGTTGTAATCGATGAGCTGGGGATAGACTAAGTTTATTTCATAGGTTTGATGGTCTGACTCAAAAGATAGGGTGCTAATCATGAGTAGGGAGGAATCTTCAAAAAGCATGGGTAAGTCTGTTATAGGATCCTCATCACTACTACATACCTTAGTTATGTCAAAGGTAAAGTTGTATATGACTTGACCTATGGATATGAAGGGCAGAGGTTGATTTCTAAGGGGGAGTTTTGACCTTTCCAACCAAGGCACCTTTTCCAAGTATGGTCACCCTCGGAGGGGTACATCCAGGGCTAAGATGTTTTAGTCACTTCTCTGGAATGAGGGGTTCAAATAGGCCATTGTCATTTTTCTTGAGTTTCTTGTTTATGTCGTAGCCCATACTAAGCATCATTTGTAGACCTTTGTTGCTCTCATCCATTAGAAGATCAGGCACGAGGATTTCATCTTGGTATAGGAGACTGGACATGTCTCTTTCATCTACTATTTCCTGACTTAGACCCCCCAACTTTGGAATCTTGAGGGGTCTGTTTTGAAGGTATGGGATGATGCTTCAGTTGGTTGGGGTTGCTCGTGATTCCTAGGAGATTGAGGTAACTTCCCTATGACGAAAGCACTTTTCTTCATTCTATAATCCCTACACCCATTGTCCTGGATGATGACCTTGATTTTAGATATGTTAGGGATGGTGGGTTTCTTTTTCTCAAAAGTGAAGGCCAATGTAGTTGGGTCTACATACGAAGTGGTGGGGCCTTCATCGTTCTTTGGGACTTGGGGGATTTTATAGTACTTTGCTTCTAGACTCTTGCATTAGGAAAAGGGCTCAGGATCACCATGAATTGTGACCTCCTAATTTTGGTATGGGAACTTGACACACTGGTGGAAGGTGGAAGCGATTGATTGCATCCCATGGATCCACGAACGTCCCAAAAGAATTTTATAAGGCAAATCAAGGTCAAGGACCTGGCATGTTTCCATAATGGTCAACCCTACTTAGATAGGGAGCTAGATAGTGCCTTGAGACACTCTTTCCTGATCATCATAAGCTTTGATTGTAATGCCCTTACCCTTCTCAATGGCATCCTCTGAGAATCCCAGATTCTTTATTAATTTAAGGGAACAAATGTTAAGACCTGCACCCCCATCCACCAAGACCATTTTGACTTTGTTTTTATGAACTTGTACTTCAAGGTGGAGTGCATGATTATGAGATGGTTGGGAGGGGAAGTCCTAATTAGAGAATGTTAAGAGGCTTGAGGTGGTGATATTTCTGACCATAGATTGGAACTAGTCAGTATCAAGATTCGTAGAGATGGTCGATGAAGCCAATGCTTCCTCTAGGATTTTTCTATGAGTGAGTGATATCTTCAGCAACTCTGTGATGGAGATCTAAGTGGGGGTTCCTTTTAGCTGGTCTAGGACATTGTAGCCATGAGGAATGGATTTTAGATTTGAGGTGGATGCTTTAGGTGGTTGTGATGGCCTAGCAATGGTGACTTTGCCTCTGCGAGTGGTGACTCCACAATCAAATTTTCCCTTGATATTAATGACAGTGACCATTTCATCAATGGATGCAACAACATGATCATACACATGCTTCACATTGGCATACTTTTGTTTCCCATGGTTGGTCCCTTGGTTATGATCTGACATCAGATTCATGTATATTTTTAAGTCTTGATTTCTAGCTGGTTGCTCAACATTTATGATCTTGTCATCAATGAGGTCTTGGATCAGATTTTTCAACCTCATGCAACTAGAAGTGGTGTGCCCCTTGATTTTGTGAAAATCACAAAGGTGGTTTTCATTCTACCATAGTGGTTTCACTTGGGGTTCTTGATAGTTATCATAAGTGGGAATTTTGATGAGATTTTCATTTATTAGTTTCTTCATGATTGCTTCAATTGGTTCCCCAAGGGTAGTGTACTTCCGCTTGGGGGGATTTTGGTTTCATGGGGGTGGTCCCCCTTGAATATTCAGGTTGTTGACTTGATTGTTGTGTGGTTGTTGTGATACTGTGTTGGCTTGTGTGTTGTTTCGATTGTTATTTTACGGTTGTTGGTAGTTTTGGGTGTTCTATTTTGGAGCACTAATTACAACCTTGGCATCCACCGTGCCATCATTTGTGACGTTTTTGTTCCTCTCCCACATGCGAGGTTTCTCATCATAGCTAGTGGATGGGCTATTGTCTTGATTTTCTTGATATGTGGGTGTCCCTCCTTGTGCAATAAGGGCTCGTTTGATTTTGAGTGCCTTGGGGATTAGTTGGTCGTAAGTGGTGATACATTGTACCTTAAGATGGAACACCAAGGTTTTATCAATATTGGTAATGATGGTGCAAACTTGTTGTTCTTCCGACATGGCTCAGTTTCTTCTATTGAACTTGGATCGCCATCTTTGCAAGAAGGAAGTGAATTATTCCCCCTTAGCTTGTTTAAGAGCTGATAGTTCCTCTAGACTAACATCCATACCGATATTAAAAGCGTAGCTTTTTATGAATGTGTCTATAATCTCTTGGAAATTTTTTGATACCAGGAGGTAGGCGAGAGAACCATTCCATGGCAGGGCCAGCCAAACTCTGAGGAAATAGCTGCATTAGATATGTATCGTCATATGCAACCTCCATGCAATGTACCTGGAATTCCCTGATGTGATCTTTAGGATTTCTTGTCCCACGGTATTTGTCAAATTTAGGGATTTCAAACCCCTTGGGGAATGGTACCATTGCAAGGATCTTGCCAAAAGGATAGGGACACAAGTTGCTTAGTGTCCTAGTGGTTTTCCCTTATTGAAGATCTAGCACTTGCTGTGAGAGCAACTTGATTTGTGTCGTCACATCGTCTTGCAGATCGGGGGTGGGGTGAATGTGTTTTGAAGTGGTCGAGGTGTTTGAGTGATAGGTGGAGTGATGGGTGTGTTGGTGGGAGTTTTTTGCAAGCTTTGTTGATATTCCTACATTTGTTGTTGTGCCAATAATGCTTGTTGTTGGTCTTTTTGTTGTTGCGCCAACAACACTTGTTGTTGGTCTTGTTGTTGTTGTGCTAACAATGCTTGTTGCTGGGCTAGTAATGCTATTTTTTGTGCTTGATACTGATGCAGGGCTTGCTAATATGCTTGTTTTTGGGTTGCTTGTAGTTGTGCCTGATATTGAGCTTGCGCTTGCGCTTGCTAAGCTTGATATTGGGCTTGAGCTTGAGCTTTAGCTTGTGCTTGTGCAGCCTATGCAGCTTGTGTGACTTGAGCAACTTGAGTTGCTTATGCAGCTTGGGCAACTTGGGTGGCTTCTTGTTGTTGTAATAAGGCTTGAGCTTAAGAAACTTGTTGTGCAGCTTGACCTGCTTGAGTGGCTTGCGCTTGTTGAGAAGCTTGCTATGTAGCTTGCACTTATTGAGCAACTTGTTGTGAAGCTTGTGTGTTTTGGGCTTGTTGTGCTTGAAATTTCTGATATTCCTTTTAATAGGCCTATTGTGCTACTTGAAAAATGATGCTATATTGATTGGCCATATTTGGTCTTGGTGGTGGTGGCGGTGGTAGATTCAAAATAGTGTTGGTTATTGTGATGAGAGGTACCATTGTATTGATGGTGGGGATTTGTGTGGTGGACGATGTGATTGATATGTTTGGTCCTTGAGAGATCGCATTTATGGATGGTGCAGTGACTACTTGGGTTGCTTGGACTGTTGCCACCTGCTGTTGTGATATCGGTGGTAATATTGGAGGATTCAGTACGACGTTTTGATTAACAATCAAGGGGTTGTTCAGATTTTGATTGAGTGGTGGTAAAGGAGGTGGCCCTAAATTGAGGGGTGGTGTGGATGTTAATGGTAAATGTGGAAGTGGTGGAAAAGGGGGTGGTGTGTTCCCTTGATCAAATGATTATGATGAAGAGGGATCAAAGATGCCTCCTAGTCCAAATAGTGCACCTCCTTGTGAAGTCATAAGGAGAGAAGTTTGTGTGTTGAGAGGTGTTGCGTGAAATGATGACAATGGGTCATTGGGGTCTTGAAAGGTGAGGGGAACATATAGGTGTAGTGGATTCAAAGGGACAGATTGACCTAATATGGTTTTTGTGTCCAAATCTTGGTTGTTCACAAAGGGGGTGTATTTGTAATGCATGAAGCAATGAGCTCCCCTTGTTTACAATTGGTTGAGTTGGAGGGATGGATGATGTGATTTGTGGGATAATTTGAGTGATTCTTTGGAATGGAGGTGTGGATGAGATTGGGGGTGTAGATGAAATTGGGGACATGATCCCAAGAGGATTCTCCGCAAGAGTGCTCAAATCATAGTTAGAAGGGAGTTTAGCTCCTTCTTTCACTAATTCAAGAATGTATTGTGAGGGATTGAGTTTCATCATGACATTGACAATTTTGTGTGTTTCAGGATTTTGAACCATTTCAATAATCTCATCTTGATTCATCCCTAGCACATTATTGGTGACGTCCTCCACTTGGGCACCTTCCTCTTGATGATCTTGTGGTAGTGGAGGAAAATTGAGTGTGGGATTGCTAGACCCAATGGGATTGATTTTGGTGCTAGTTTGACTCAAGTCACTCGAAGTTGATGTTTCTTTGTTGGTTTCCATGCTCTTCTTGTGTTGAGATCTAGTTTGAACCATAAAATAGGGATCAATTTTCAAGAATGTAAGAGATAAATCTCTATTTCTTTGGATTGATCTAATCTTTAGGTACAAAAAAAAGAGAGTCTAATATTTTAAGGATCAAAAAGGATGATGATGGTGATAATGGAAGAGGGAGGATTGGTGGATGATTAGAACTCTTATGAAACCTTGAGGGGGATACTAAACTTTAGGACTTTGGATTTGATGTTTTGATTTTTGGATTTTGGATTTTGGATTTTATTTTATTTTATTTTTATTTTTATTGGATTTGGTTTGGATAATGAACTCATAAACTCTAAGAGGTTGTATGTTGTCCTAGAGTGAACTTTTCCCCAAGATGATAATTTGACTAAGTGTGCAGAGAAGGATTCATCTATACACACCTAATCAAACAAGATGATTTGGATTTGTTTCAATTTTGAAAGGATTTTCCCAAAGTTTAGAATAAAGGATTTTTTTAGGATTGACAAGAGTTGTTTGTGAGGTGATTTTTTATTTTGATGTTTGGAGGATGGATGAGAGTGTTTTTATTTTGATCCTAAAAGACTTAGAGAGACTTTGTTTACTAGACCAAGGTATTGAAGAACATGCTAGGACTTCCTATGTAAGATACTCAAACCTTTGAAAAAGTGTTGGATTTTGACAATAGTAAAATGAGTACAAGTTGGGATTGTTTCTTGATGTACGTTTGTAAAAGTTGAAGGTCAATCTTTCTCTAAACTCGTAAAGCATAGACAACCTTTTCTTGCAAGCTTTTTGACTAAGACCTTTGGTCTTTGGTTTTCAGATCTTGATCTTTCGAAAAATCATTTGGAGGAGCACATATGTGGGGTCCAATTGTTTCTTATCTTTGCTTAATGAATTCCTTTTACCACACACAATTCTTGATTAGGTTTTCAAACTAAATGTCCAATGTCCCAATTTCTTTTCATCCTACAAAGTCCATTATGTGGAAATCAAGGAAATTAAGGAAAAAGTTCCCTATTGTTAACTTTAGTGAGCAAATTGAGATATAAATCCAAATGCTTAGACGCCTCTAATGATAGAATCCCTAGGACAAGCAATAACACATGAATCTTGTCAAAGGTATTTGCTTCCTAAAGGGTTTGAAATTTGATGACGATGTGGAATGTTTATTTCCCAATGTTTAAGACCAATCAAAGTGTTTTGATTCCAATAACATGCACAACCCTAGGGATATTGAGACAATATTTGTTGAATCCCCACTTGGATAAATCCAGCTAAGCCTACTCTTAGCAGATGATTAGATGCTTGACCACACTATCTCCCCTCCATGACACACACTTCTCGAGTTATCCAAGTATCAATACCCATGAAACTCCCATCGCATACTTCTCATCTCTACTAAAAGCCGCAAAAATGTGGGGAAACTTTAGAATGACCATTCTTGCACCAACAAATAGATTAAGGATTTTGGTCCTTTAAACAAAGGGTTCTAGTATACACATTCCATTTGTGGGGGATCATCCATGTGGCAAGAGACCATTGCTACCCTTCTTGCAAAAACAATCCTCATGATACTTGAACTTTCCTCAAGTACCCACACTTATATATCGATTGGAAGTCGCTTGGCTTTAGCGTGTTCCCGATTGGGTCATTCCCTTGGGTGATTACTTTTTCCCACAAGGCAGGCCCTCTAAAGATAAACAAAAGCGAGCAAGCACATCCATATTTTGATCAATCTTTGTTGAGAAACAAAGAGAGAACACACGCGATATACTTCACTCACACTCGCAATATTTTGTTCAATTTTAAGAATCCAAATTGAAGTGTGGAGGAAATCACTTATACAACTTAATATCACAAAAATCCTTTTGATTCTCAAGATCACTATGAGGCGCGAGAGAAGTGCATACGTCTTTTAGATGATATTACTTTGGATAAGAGATTACAAAACATAAAATCACATGTTCATTTTAAACCTTCAAAGCAATAATTGGATTCTTTTTTAAGCACCAAAAGGAAAAGTGAAAGTTGCTTGTTCAATTGTTAAACCTTAAACAAAATCTGGTAAGTTTCCTAAGGTTATTTTTAATCCCTTTTGTGTTGTTCTTTTTTGAGCCCAAATGAAATGTGTTGAGTCCTAAAAGCATGAAAGATAGAAAATCCTTAGAAGAGGGATGATGATTTCTCCCCAAAGTGTTTAAAAACACTTGATACAATGAGATGATAATGCCATAGAGAAGCCTTCATCTTCACTTTCCTCCTTCACCTTTGATAGAACCAACCTACAAAAACTGGTTAAAACTATAGAAACAGAGGTCAAAAACTAGTTAGTAGTTAAAAGCAACCAAAATAAAAAAGAACATGTTAAAATTAATCTGAAAAGTGTCTTTTACCCAACTCCAGCGGTGCAATCTGCAAATACGACACAGTTTGAAGAGGTTAGTGGTGTTGTATAGCACTGCTGGGACTAATAGCAGTGCTTTGCAACAAAACCAGTGAGCGTGGTTGCGGCGCTATTTTGAGCAAGCAACATTGTTTAGAGTTTAGAATCTCATTGACAAGAAAGTGGCCCAGCGTCGTAGTTTGAAATTCAAATTTCTAGGCGGGAATGGCTTAGTGGCACGGTTTGGAGTTTGGTAGCGATGCTAAATGGCACCGCTTGACTGCTAGCAGCATAATTCCTCTATCAGCAGTGCACTTTTTCTGTAGACACAAAAAGTTTTAAAAAAACCACAAAAATTTGAAGAAAAACGTGTTAAAATATTCAAGTTTGCCCTCCTTCTAGCGCCAAAATGTGAATGTCAATTATAGACCTGCACAAAAACAACAAACAATCACACAATTAGATTATTATGCAAGTTAAATCAACATTCTCCATAAAATTCATTTAAAATACACAAAATAAGAAATGGAAATGAAGAACACAAATGAAAACTATCAAATCCTATCTAATGCATGCAAACTCCCAATCACATGGGGGAATTGGTGCCATTTTGATGTGTAAAATGGCCCTTTCCCAATCCCTTGTAAGCTTGAGTGATGATTTCATGAATACTTGATGCTCCTTGGTTGAATTCTTGCATAACCTAGCTATGAAAATGAGAAAATGGATGAATAATGGATGAGCAAATTCAAAATCTGATGATAATGTCTTTGCATAAAGTTGTGGATCCAAAACCCAAATGAGAGCCTCTTATTTATAGATGAGAGTGATGGAGAATGAGGGAAAAGGGATGAATGTGGGATCAAACACCAACCAATGAACAAGTTCCACTTGTCAACATGTGAGTGGACAAAGGTGGAGCACATTTTGGTCATTATGCAATTAAATGCAATTAGGTGGAAATTCAAAAATGGATGAAATGACATGTTGGAGAGAGGAGAAAATGAATTTAATGCCACTTGGTTCAAGGCAAAAGGACATGTAAAAGGTTTAAATTCCTTGTTGGATGTACAAACCCTTTTAGAGGGATTTTTCAAATTTGGAGAATATTCCCACATTGATGCCTTTTTGAAAGTAATTGGGGATTTTAGTAAATCAATTGAAATGATTTTCATGAGCAAGTTGCAAAATCTAGAGGATTTAGGTGATTAAGATTAAATTAATCAAGATTTGATTAATTTAAAAGGAGATTAGTTGATTTGACCATTTTGATTTATATTTTTAGATTAATTTAAATCAAAATGAGAGGAATATGATTTAGACTTAATTAAATAAAATTTTTGATTTATTTAATTAGAAGGAGATGATGTTAGATTAAACCAAATAAAGATTGATTTATTTAATTTAATAGAATGACTTTAAAGATTTAATCAAATAAAATGATTTATTCAATTAAATAGAGACTATAGAACTTAATTAAATAATAGGAGATGATGACCTAATTAGATAAACTTGATTTATTTAATTGAGGGATGAAATGTGATGAATTTAATTGAATAAGGATTATTCAATTAAATGACTTGCAAAAGGGGTGATTTAGGATGAAGTGGTGTTAGTAATCAGGATCAAGTGTAGTCGGTATATTTTCCATGTCTACACTACTTAACAAATCCATCTTTTTAGTTTAACCCCATCTAATAATCATTTAACTAATCAATTAAATTTTAATTAATTTATTTAAATTTTGTACATGAAAATCAATCAAATTATTATTATATTATTTAACATTTTGGTTATTTATTTTATTTTATTTCTTATTTAATTTATTTAATAATATATATCTTAGTTTATAGATTATAATTTAATTATTATCTAGAGACTACTTTTAATAATTTAATACTGCACACCTTAATTTATAATTATTGTTCTAGCAAATAAAGGGGTTAAAATATGCTAAGGAAGGTGGTTATGACAAATTTGATCATGTGTTAATACCTAATAATCATTGTTGGTATTTCTACTCTCTTGTAGCTTTCTCATGGTGACTTTGTCACACAATTTGTAAGTATTTTCTTGTGCCACCTTGCTTGGATCAATAGTGATCTTTATTAAGTGTTTAATATCATGTGTTGTGCATGACATGAAAAATCACCACAACATCCTTGTTATTTCTTGTGTGTCATTGTGCATGACATGACACTTTGTGTGTGTATTTGTGTGTAGTGTGAAATTTCAATGTCATAATGTCTTGAGTGTAAGGCATGGAGGATTATTTGGTACTAGAGCCCATGTTGTAACATTGAGAGATCTAGTTTATATGCTTTCTCATTTGATTGATATATGTTCTTGATGTGTGATTGCTCAAGTGATCATTGGTGTCTAATAGTTACATTATTTCTTGTTATGTGTTCCTTAGCATGAAATTAGAGGGTTAGGTGTGTCCTAACCCATGAAAAATGTTTGTGGAGGAAGAATGCATCATATACTTTACTTCTCTCTATAAAGAGGAGACTTAAATCCTATTTGAAAGCCTCTTAAAAGTTTGTGTGATCACTCTTTTGTGTTATAATTTTTCATACAATAACTTGTAGATCATTAGTGTTGTGTGTATTGAAAGTGGTATGTGTTTCTTTCTCAATTTATCTCCTTTCATGTTATGTTTGATAAGTTCTTGTTTGGAGGGTTAGACCCCTTTGTTTTTCAAGATGTTCCTCTTGTGTGTGAATTGAATTCTTATTGCTTTAACTTCTTGCTATGTGTGAATATTGAGTGACCCTCGTGGGGTCCTATTGTGCTTGTTTATTCACTTGGGATAGTGTGATTGTGAAAACCCTTGTTGTAAAGAGGATGTGTTGATGTCCTTATATTTTGATTGAGGATTTTGTACTCTCATGTGAGTGATGTATTTGAATTATGTGAAAGAGATGATTTATTAATATGCTCGATATATGAAAGAAAATAGTGATGTTGTAATCCTTGGTTAAAGGAACCTTACATTTTGTACCCTCATTATGTGTATGTTGTGTTGCCTAGTGCACCTTTCTTAACCAAATAGTCATAATTGAAAAAAATATGTTCCCTCTTTTGTGTGGAATTTTCAAATGCTTTCCTAAATTTAATCACAAATTATTCTTTATTTCAATGCATGTCATATTTGTGAATTGGCTATACAACTATGTGAAATAAATATAAAATTGTTATAATAGATCATTTGTGTCAATGACTTAGGTTCTGAAATTGCATTATTTTTCTAAGATTCTCATGGGAACCTGGAAATGCTATTGCACTATATTAATTAAAATTTATAGGAAAGGGGTTTAACGAGGTCATTACATGGTAAATATGACAAATATTTGGGGAAATAATGAATGCATTAGTAAATCCTACATCTAGTGAATTTAAAATTGTGTTTTTCCCCTCTTGTATAGTATGCATGTTGAATTATAGAAGGAATCACTTGTTGTAGAAGCATTATGTTGGTGTAGATCAAAGTTCCTATATGTATTATTGTTCATTGTGAAGTATATCAAATTTATTTTATTATAAGAATAAATTAGAGATGGATGTTGTATTAAATGCATGAACCATGTGTTTGGTGTCTTCTTGCATGGATGAATGTTCATCAAATGTTCCTACTATGAGTGAACATGTTGAGTTGTCTTGGCTTGTGGGCTTGATTATATCCTAGCTTAGCCTTGGTTTGTTAAAATATTACTAGTGTGTGACTATGTGTGCCATTGCATTGTAATTGTAATTTCCTTGAATGTGAAGATTTAGTGAAGTGTCATTCATGTGTAGAAAGGAAAATTCTCAGGTATTCTGTAGAAAAACTTGTAATTATCTTCTTTGATAAGGATGTGATTATGCTATGATGAAGCTATAATTGCTTGAAAACTTGTGCCTCTAATGAATTATATAACAAAGTAGGTTGAGTAGAATATACTAGTTCTTGATGTCAATGTAATTTGAACTATATTAATATTGAAGTTCCTTATTTCTTGTGAAATGTAAGTGGATACTTTGTGAAGTATTTGGAAAGTAATGAATTGTATGATGTGAATATGGATATTTTGTTGTGAGTAGTTGGAATTTGGAAGAACGTAGTTCTCCCTATTCTCATTTAGTACCCTATAGTAGCAATCATAAGGATGCTAGTCCCTTTTGCATCACTCACTTTGATTGCTAGTAATATCTTATATTTTTCCACAACATATGGCATGTCACATAGGAATGCATTTCATCCACATGTTCTGCATGTCCTTTTATTTCTCTTTATTTCTCTTTTGCATTGCCAACATGTTTCTCCCATATGCACTTGGTATAAGGTGTTGTTGCATGTGGATACATGACACTTATGCATTTATAGTATATAACCCATTATTTAGTATCTATTTCAAAGATATTGGTTGGGTTTTTACTGAGTTTTTTCCATCATTAAATATGACCATTATAGTCATTACGTGCTATATAGGTCATTGTTATTTGATTATTTTATATTGTTTAGAAAATATTCTAGAACGGCTACACAACTTATGCAAGCCTTTTTCCTTCTTCACATTAAACGAGAGACATTTTTTCCTAACTTTCTACTTTTCCCTTTAAAAGTTAATTTAGTTTCTTTTGTTTAAATACAATATTTTCTTATATTGTATTGTTTTTTGTTTATCTTGATAAATGTGATGAAATGCATGTAGCTTTTTAGGCAAATATACACAATAAATAAGAACTTAAATTGTCTTTCTTTTGAAAGTAGAAGAGTCTAAAATATACACATACATTCCACTAGATAGTTTAAATCTTATTTTTAATTAGTACCAAAGACCTAAATCTATTGTGTTCATAAATGCATAAACCATGATGCTAACACATGATTGTTGCCATAACTCTAACCCACTCTTAACTTCTCAAACATTATTTATCTATGCCTTCTGATTCAATTTATTGTCTCAACATTCAATCATAATGTTATATTAGTTGAAGTTTACATCACAAGGCATATAACCCTATTCCTTCTTATTCCAATGTCAACACATGTTAAATTTCAATCTCAATTGACTTCAATTTATCAAAATCAACTCATATATATCAATGTTACTTGTGTTTAATGAATCTATCCACTCTGTGTGATCGAAAATAATATGCATAATAATTGAAAGAAATACTATTCAAACACACCAATAAGACATTGTATCAAAACAGAACATAAAATATAAGTAAATGCAAACTCAATATTTTGCTTCGATTGTCATCCTATTGTCCTCTATCTTCAGTGTTTTTGTCGATTCCAACTTTTGCTCTTAGATTTGTAGGCTAGGCTCAACAAACTGTCTTCCTAAAGAACGAGATTTAAACATGATGCATGATGCAAGATTTAGCTATGATATTGAATTGAACTAATATGCTTGAAATAAACATGATGCTATGATATTAAAATGATAAAGGAAATAAATGCATGAACTCTAATTAATTGCCTATCACCAATGCTTGGATTCACACAGGTATTTATAAAGTTTTTCGAATGATTCTGATTGGCTGTCTTGATTGACGGTTGTGATAATTCCTGGCAGATCGAATGGCTGAAGAAGGATGAAACTGAAGAGAAAATAGAAGAAAACTTGAAAACAAGATTTTTCTATTTTTATGATAGAGAAGAAGATAAGAAGATAAGAAATCATCTTTTCTTTAAAAGAATAAAAGAAAGATTTAAAGCTGATAAATAATGAATTAAAAATTCAATTATTTATTTGTGGATGATATTCAACTTTTTCTTAATTAAATGAACTATTTAATTAAGGTTTTAAAAGCAGAAGAAAGTTTGTGATAAGAAGAAAGCTTTAATCAGGATTTTTGAAGAAAGCAGAAGATCTCATATTTAAATAAAATATTTAATTATGATATGAGAAGATTTCACAATCAAATAAAATATCTAATTGTGTTTTAGAAAGAAAGCATAAGATATTTAATTAAATAAGGTTTATTTAATTAAATCACTTTTATGAAATTAATTAAATGAAATAGTTAATTAATTAGAAGAAGAAATTAAAATAGAAGAAAGGGTAATATTTAAACTTAATTAAATCAAAAGATTTAATTTAAATTCAAACAAATGATAATTAATTTAAATAAATAATATGTATTTATTTAATTAATTAAGTGGACATATGAAAATAATTAAATAAAATAGATTTATTTAATTACGAAAGAAGAATAAGATGAATGAACAATATAATTAAATTAATTAAATTTAATCATATGTAGAGGACTTTTAGATAAATTAATTAAATAATAAATATTTAATTAATTGCCAGGATTATAGACATGACCATTTTTATGTGTATACACACTCATTTAGCACCTATTAAATATTTTTAAATCATTTTATTCCCCTTCAAGTGTATTATGCTTCCCTTAAATTTTAGAATTAAGGATTTATTTCTCCACACCATAATAATTAAAAGTAAAATTTCAATTTCAGTTGACTTAAATGAATCAATTTATCAAAATCAACTCATATATATTAGTGTTACTTGTGTTGAATGAATTTATCCACTCATTTAACACCTATTACATATTTCAAAAGTATTTTGTTCCCCTTCAAGTATATCATGCATCCCTAAAATTTTATAATTAAGAATTTATTTCTCCACACCCCAATAATTAAAAGTACCAATAACATAGTTTAACATCACATAAAAAGTACATTACCCTTGTAAAAGGAGACCGCAAATCTAATCCCACTAATATAGAGAATATTAAGCATGTACGTTTTAAAGAAGTGTTGTAATTATTATAACATATTACACTTTTAAAATACTTGTATAATATTTTCCTTTTAAATCACGCTTTAAAATTCTATTTAACCATCAAAATCTTTACTGAATTATACAATGCAATAATAATTCTTTGTCGCAAATTCAATTTAAACCGAATTTAATATCAATTTGAACTGAATTCAAACTCCCAAATTAAAATAAAACATTAAAGACAAAAACAACTCCATAAACCTTTAAAAGTTCAAGTACCACCTCTGATAGAATGACCCAGAAAACACCTCTGGAATAGTGATACTGGGCATCATGATGTGACCCCATTGGTGTAGGGCACCATGGGAGCTAAGCAAAGTGCTATAAACAAGGTTCTCAAGGTTGACCCTTAGTGTGGGGACATTAGAGGAATCCCACTATGAAAACTAAAGCAAATCTTTGAAATCATTTTATTTTTGACTCTCCATTAAACCATCCATAATATTCCTCTTTATTATTAAGAAGCGAAACTTTAGCAAAGTGGGCAGTGCCATCCCAAACCCTAAACAAAGAAACATGTTTTAGTGGCGGTTTATGCGGCAGGTTGCCGGTGAAAGTCTACTGACAGGCGTAAGTGGAAGGCATTGTCATTTCAGAATATAAGTACTTCAGATGGATCGCCTGACATCACGTCTAGAAATTTAGAGACACGGTCGACGTTAATCACGTGGACAAAGTAAGGGCGGGTCCCACAAAAGGGTGGTACGTAGCTTATGTCAAATCGAACATCAAGTCTGATTATAAAGTGGGGGTTTTCAATGATTTCATGAAAGAGGAATGGGGCCTCCAACTTTAGTGAGACTATTTACTTTATGCTACTTTTGTTTCTTTTTTTACTATGGATGGGACTTTTTTTCCTTTTTAATGAAAACATTGAATCATATAGATCTTGTATTGTCCTTTTTTAAAAATTTGATTATAACATGTTGAATAAGTGTATATTTAGGTTGGATTTTGTCTTTTGATTAAGTTCTTATGAATAGGGGAATCAATTTGTCAAAATTATTCAAGATTAGTCAAGAGCCGAATTTGACAAAATTGTATCTTGGAAATTTTGAACCTTAATGGATGGCAAAATCAAATAACATTTTAAAAAATGGAGCATTACTTAGAGTCTCAATTAAAATAGAAAGGTAGTTTTTGGGTCACCGTCACATCCATTAAAGGTATGCGGATTTTCATTTCGATTTATATGTTGATAGTTGTTCTATTTTTATATCAAAATGTATTAGTTTGTCTTTATTGTTGCCTTATGGCTGGGATTTTGGATCTTTTGGTTGCTTGTGTGGCTGGGATTTCAGACCTTTTGGTTGCCTGTGTGATCGGTCCTTTGGTTGTATCACTATTCATTTCAGCTACCTTTTGTAGCTTTATTCTTGTAATTTAATGAATGGTCTTAATTGCACCTTGGGAAATTTGAACCTTAATGAATGACAAAATCAAATAACATTTTCATAAATGAAACTTTGAGACTCTAAGTGATGTTTTAGTTTCATAAATGAAACATCACTTAGAGTCTCAAAATTTGAACATTAATGGATGGCAAAATCAAATAACATTTTCATAAATGAAGCATCACTTAGAGTCTCAATAAAAATAAAAGGGTAGTTTTTGGCTCACCATCACATCTATTAAAGGTATGTGGATTTTCATTTTGGTTTATATGTTGATAATTTTTCTTTTTTATATCGAAATGTATGGTTTTGAATTCAAACTAATAGTTTCTATTCTAAAAATAGTAACATAATTTATCTAGTGTGTTCCTATTACTATTATAACAAGTGGGTGGTAGAACTATAATGAAGCACCTGTCCCCACCCAAGGCTGTTGCGAGTGGGGGGGGGGCCTTAGGTGAGGTAAATTATTTGTGTAGGGTGGGTGGGTGAGTAGGAGGGAATAGAAGGGGTGGCGGCCCACCAACCCCACCCCCCAGGGCAGGTATGGTTGGTGGGGTTGACCTCAAGTGGGCCTCTACTATTATATGGGGCTGTGGTGGGTGGGCGTAGGGAGTTCTAGTTGTAACCAGTTCATTAATCCTTTTGTCCACTAACCCCACTCTACCAAAATAGGGGATCAATTCATCAAAGTCACTCTACCTGACTAAATTATAGCTCCAAAAATTTGAACCTTAATGGATGGTGAAATTAAAGGGCGTACAATATTTCATTAGACAAAACATATTTTGCTCTCATTAGAAATAAAAAGATAGTTTTTAAGTCACCATTACGTATCAATTAGGTGTATGTAAATTTTCATATCAAACTAGTTTATATAAATTGATTTTTTTTCGATTTTTTTATATATAAAAATGTACATCTTGATATTCAAACTAATAATCTCTATTATAAAATAATAACATATTTTATTTACTAATTCCCTATTAATATTGGAGCTTTTAGATGATAAAATATATGGATAAATAGGTTTAGTCTTTAGATTAGAAATAATAGTTGATTAGTTTGTATAATAGAATATTATGATATTTATTTATTTTGTATTTTTCTTATTTTGGAGGTTTCTATGTAGTTTCCTTTTAAACATTTATTTCTTCTTTAATATTTTCTTGGATAAGTATATTTATATTTTTTATAAGATTTTTAGGAATTTTTATTTTTTTTAAATTACATTTTTTTCTAAGATTTGATCAATTTATCGAAGTCACCCTACATGACAAAATTTGATCTTCAAAAGTTTGAATCATAATGGATAGTGAAATCAAAGAGTAAACAATATTTCAATAGATAACATATATTTTGCTTTCTCATTGAAATAGAAAGACATTTTTTTGGTCATTATCGATTGTCAATTAGATGTATATATATATATATATATAATTTATTTTATATATCAAAATGTATGCTTGAAATTCAAACTAATAATCTTTATTATAAAAATAGTAATATGTTTTCTTTACTAATGCCCTATTAATATTGGGGTTTTGAATAAGTGTATTTTAAATCAGAATTTGTCTTTTAGCAAAGTTCTTATGAATAGGGGAATCGATTTGTCAAGATTATCCAATGGTCGAACTTGACTAAATTATATTTTTGGAAATTTGAACATTAATGGATGGAAAAATCAAATAGCATTTCCATAAATGAAACATCACGTAGAGTCACAATTAAAATAGAAAGGTAGTTTCTAGGTCACCGTCACATCCATTAAAGATCCGTCACATCCATTAAAGATATGCAAATTTTCATTTTGATTTTTATGTTGATAGCTTTTCTATTTTTTATATCAAAATATATGTCTTTGAATTCAAAACTAATAACTTGTATTAAAAAAAAGTAACATAATTTATCTAGTTTGTTCCTATTACTATTAGGGTTTTGTCCCTTTTTACTTTGAATATAACATGTTGAGTAACTTAAAGACAATAAATTTTTGCAATCCATGTTGAGTAACTGTGCATTTAAATTAGAATTCATCATTTGGCTAATCTACTAGAATAGGGGATCAATTCATCAAAGTCATTCTACATGACTAAATTATAGCTCCAAAAATTTGAATCTTAATGGATGGTGAAATTAAAGGGCATACAATATTTCATTAGATGGAACATATTTTTCTCTCTCATTAGAAATAGAAAGGTAGTTTTTGAGTCACCATCACATATCAATTAGATGTATGCAAATTTTCATATCAGACTAGTTTATATAAATTGATTGTTTTTCTATTTATTTTTTATATAAAAATGTATATCTTGAAATTCAAACCAATAATCTCTATTATGAAAATAATAACATATTTTATTTACTAATTCCCTATTAATATTGGGGTTTTTAGATGATAGAATATATGGATAAATAGGTTTAGTCTTTAGATTAGAAATAATAGTTGATTAATTTGTATAATAGAATATTATGATATTTATGTATTTTGTAATTTTCTTATTTTGGAAGCTTCTATGTAGTTTCCTTTTAAACATTTATTTCTTCTTTAAGTTTTTCTTGAAGAAGTATATTTATATTTTTAAAAAGATTGTAATATTTTTTTATTTTATTTTAAATTAATTTTTTTATAAGATTTGATCAATTCATCAAAGTCCCCCTACATGACAAAATTTTACCTTTAAAAGTTTGAATCATAATAGATAGTGAAATCAAAGAGTATACAATATTTCAATAGATAACATATATTTTTCTCTCTCATTAAAAATAAAAGACAATTTTTTTATCATTATCAATTGTCGATTAAATGTATGCAAATTTTTATATCAATTTAGTATATATATATATTTGAAATTCAAACTAATAATCTTTATTATAAAAATAATAATATATTTTCTTTACTAATGCCTTATTAATATTGAGATTATATATAATGATAATATATATATGGATAATAGATGATTTGATAATATATGATAAAATATAATATTTGAATTAGATAATTTATATATTTTGATAAGTTTGTATAATAAAATATTATAATATTAATTTATTTTATATTTTTATTATTTTGGAAGTTTCTCTATAATTTCCTTTTGAACATTTATTTCTTCTTTAAGTTTTTCTTTAAGGAGTATATTTGTATTTTTATAAGATTTGATTTGTTTGAAATTAATTTTACATATAATAATGTAGAGGGTTTAATATTGATATTTTTTTATCACATATTTTGATTCATCATGAGGAAGGCGATGAACATGATGATGGATCATAGAGTGTGATCTAAAATATCAATTCAAACTTTGGTGGAAGCTTTAACACTAAGAAGATGGAATCTATGTTGTGAAACCTTGAGGTATATTTGAAAATATGGCCCAATTTGATCACTTATTAGAAGACTCAAATGGTTGAGTCCCATACGTTGGACTTAACCCTAGATTGGTGGCAATGTCATCAGATAATTTTTATGGCAAGGAAAGATGATATCGCTTATGAAAATAATTTCATGTAGTGCTTAAGGAAATATTCCCCCCCTAGTTACTTATAGAACATGTTAGCTTGATGGATATAACCTAGGCAAGCTCAAGATCAATCAATTCAATAGTATATTGATATCTTCAAAAAACTCCATGTTGCCTTAATATTTTAGATGTAAAAGAGGTACTTGTTAAATTTCATTCAAGGTTTTTCCTTGTCCTTCATAAAGGTTAGCTATGTTTGAAGTTGAATATTTAGAAATAATTTTTAATCTTGTAATGACCATAGAAAGGGAATTTAATAAAGTACCTCTAAGCCATCTATAAACCCTAATGGCTAGTAATTTTTTCTAAATTAATTCTCCTCCCCTAATAGCAGTAATAAATAGTTTTCTAGCTATCCTAAGCACCAAGTTCATTCAATTAAGGAGCGGAAGGTACTTCAAAGTAAGAAATAATGGAAAACCATCCTTGTAAATGAGAAATAAGAGAAATAAAAAGATGTGAAGGATTTTCCTGTAGTGGAAATTAACAATCCTATAGAGCCTAAACCTATCATTGTGTTATATGCACAAGATAACTGAGAGGGGGGGATGAATCAGTTATACATTAAAAACATTCAATCCCTCATCAACATTCAAACCCTTGTTAGCCCTTAAACTCTTATCATGCATTAGCAGAATGTAAACACATGAAACAGTAATGTAAACACATCCAAATGCATAAGAACACTAGATTTACGTGGAAAACCCAAGAAGGGAAAAACCATGGTGATGATTAGCTCACATATATATGAATTGCAACACTAAATATAAGTAGGCTTACTGCCCAGAAAAATAAGAAAGGCTCGCTGCCAAGAAGAAAGAAGAATAAAAGAAACTATTACAAAGAGATTCACTATCTTAGATAAATAGGAGAAATCCACCATTGCAACTTTGCACCATCTGCAACCTTCAACTCACTACCTCTAGTAACTTGAAGGACACTAAAAAATGTAGACACCTTCTGCTCACTACATTCAAAGTTAGAGGCATTAAGCTCACACTCAGATCACCACACTTAATCAAATTTACATCTTTCACACACCTTCTATAGATCCACACACTTCTCCAACAATTAACCTTGATTTTATACCATCCATGACCTAAACAATATCATTTAGGTTGGCCTTAATGAAATGTATGCATTTCAAACGTGCAACACCAAATTAGGTCAACACCAAACACTTTCGTAGTGGAAAGAGGTGAAGGAATACCACACCAAGGGTTAACTAGGACCTAAATCTACATTACCATGCTACTCAACACATCCAAAATCCATGAGGTACGTCCACAAATAGCACTAGCACGCTAGGTCAATCAAACTTGAACTAACACTACAAGTGACCATATACATACTTCTCTAGGTTTGAAAACAACATGCAAACCACATAATAAAACTTCAAAACATCCATAAAACATCTCAAAATATTCCAGCATCGTTAAAATATTTTGCAACATTGCCACAACTACTTGAGACAAAGATTACTTTCATCATGTGCAACCGGACACATTGCCACTGAACTCAAACACAAGAAATGAACTTGTGGAAAAACTCAACACTAGAAACTCCTAGGGAAAGTGGATATAGAAAATTTAAGAATGCTCCCAAATCTGCAAGACAAGAAATCTCACTGCAGAGAAATGTAGATCAATCTCATTTCTCACAGTCAACCTTCTACATAGACAAGCAAACTGACAAACACAACTTTCATTGTATAATGATCAGGAACTTGAAACTCTAGATATAGAACCTTTGAACAAATTTTATCATCATATCCAAACCATATAAGCATATCTTCAACTAAGAAGAAATGTGGAGCACAACACTGAACACACCTCTATCACACTAAACACTCTTTTATTCAAATTTTCTCAATAGCACTTGGAAACCAAGTGAACTTACTGCAATTGCAACACTTATTCATCACAACCATATAAGACATCAATGAAAATACTGATGATAACACCACAACACCTTCTTATCAAACCACATCACATCCATACTAGCACCAAAACTTGACAACACCAACAATATCCATACTATTCACATCAATGACCAATTGTTGACATCAATGAAAACCCCAGAAACATACTTGCAACAATCTCCCCCTTTATCATTGATGACAACACCAAATTTTTGAAAAACCATCAACAACAAAAGCAACCAACAATAAATCTGCAACAAGCAACACTCCCCCTTACTAGGGCATCTCTTCACTCTCTCCCTTTACCTCTATTATTTAGACACCATTATCTCATCACTTTCTCTCCCCCTATTTGAGGATTTCTTCAACCATTACTCATTACTCTCCCCCTGTGTTTTTTAGATTATACTCTCTCCCTTTTACATCAATTATTTCTCTATATTTTTCAGACTTCACTCTCTCCCCCTTTGACATCAATGGAAAAGGGGGCAACACCTGTATAGAATTTTTTTTTTTTATTTCCCTCTTTGACATATGCATACATCATTTTGACACTACTTGCACACTTATCTTTTGGGCAACAACAACTAGAAACTTTCTCCACTACTCTTCTCCATATAACTCTCACTATTGTGCATATTGCATTGCACATACTTCACTACTCTTATTTTTCAGTTCTCTCCCCCTTAGGGGCACAAAATATGCCCCACTTGATTGCATTAACCAACAACACTATTACCTTCTCCCCCTGAGAGGTAGCTTTCAACATCAGTCTAGGACCAAGAATATATCTTGAAATGCTTCTCAGACAGATGCACACACTTACACATATAATTTAAAGGAGTGGCAATAACGCATAACTTCTGCCAGAGATACTCAAAAGCATCTTTAGGAAGAGCCTTTGTGAAAATGTTTGCAACTTGATCTTTTGTAGGCGCATACTCCAACTTCCCAACCAACCATTTAAGTTGGTGTTTAGACATTGGGATATGAAAACAATCCTAACACACCATTTTTACACCACATTGGAACTAGTTATATACCACTCACTTCATTGAAGGATATTTGAAGGCTTATTTTTGGTAATAATCCATTTAAATTTGTTAGTGAATGAATAAATATTCCATTTTTCTATCATCATTTTTCTCTTCATTATGTGAATTTGTTTCCCTTTCCTCTATGATTACCTTACCACCATTGATCTTACTCCATGAAAAGAAAATTTCTAGCTTGAGTTGAGATTCCTCTTTTATAGGGTATTTTTTTACTACCCTTCATGTTGGTTACCTTGACCTCCCCTTTTAAGGACACATTTATCACATTCAAGGTATGCTTTAACCCAATCATAATGTATATCTTATACTAATATTAGAGACTACCATTTTATTTGGAGATTTTCTCTACTCCATCTTTCCATTATTTGAATTTAATATTATAAAAAATAAGCAAACTAGGCACTCCAAATTGATGAATATCATGGAGCAAAAAAAATGAAAGAATAACTAATAAAAATAATAACTACTGAGAAATATAATGAATTGGATGCATGTGTCATGCTATAAAAAATCTAATCATTCTATTTGATAAGAGAGGAAAATGAGATTAGAATGTCATCTTGTAAATTTTAAGGGTATCCTATTTACTATCTAAACATAAAACATTTGATAAGCCATTCCAATAATCCTCTCTCAAAATTGTATGTAAGAGAGAATGTATTAAATCTTGGATTAACTTATGTGGTCATAATCCTAGTACTACTATTAATTCCTTCAAATTAATAGCTTTACTTACTAACCCCACTTAATATATTCTTATTTTATAACTAGGGTTTCTATTCATTTAAGGAGTCAATAATTAGTTTAGGTTCCCTTCCATCATTAGTCTTCTATCTTTTATTTGATCTAGGAAAAATTCTTCCATAAGAGAAATATCTTTGGGGACACTTTTGGTACCCTTTGGGATAAACATCAAGATCTCACTCATGAAATCACTCTTATGACTTATAAGAAAAATCTTGCCTAATTAATCTCAAATTATACCCTAAAACTCAATTGATGTTCAATTTTATAAAATATAAAATACGGGTTTCCAATATTACTTTCTTTCATACACTTATTTATGTCCAAACTCATTAACAAAACATAGTCTGGCAAAAATATATTATTACAATACATTTTATATAATTTTAACAATATTAAATAGTTATATTATTTATATAAATAATCTATATGTAAAAATTATAGAGGTGAAAAGTGCATCCCTAACACTTTTCCCACTTGTTTGAACTCACTTTGAGCCTTTATTGGGATGATGAAATCTTCTAATACTTAAATATCATATTTTTGTACAAGAGTTGATGTTCATCCTAAACATAAAATGAAAAAGAGTCCATATTCCCTAATGACCAAGATCCTCCATCAACCCTCTTTTATTCCAGTCTCAAGTCAAGAATAATATGAAAAAGAGTCCATATTCCCCAATGGCCAAGACCCTCCCTCAACCCCTAATTTTAAGTCCAAATTTAATTGAGGATAAGTTGACTTGACTTTGACTAGCAAGTAGCTTCCAACTCATACATGAAACATTTAAATTTGAATATCAAGGTGTTGTATAAAAGGATGAATTAAACCATCTAGATCATCAATTAGAATCATTATTAGTTGACCATAAAGAGAATTCACATTTTAGACATTTTTGCATTCTTCTTCATATACCTTTGATTTTCTTTGAATAACTTAAATTATTAAAAATGGAACGAGTAAAACCAAATCAAATCATGGACTCTCCCACATAATATTAAACCTAACAAATGATTTTAGACACCACTCAATTTATATTTACATGGGTGAACAAGTTTTTAAAGAGTAGGAAGACATAGCTCAAGGCTACAAGGAACTTTAAGATCACCAATTTTTAAATTAAGATCATTTGTATATTTTTTGGCTATTAATAAAACATAGATCAACGTCTAATCCATCAAAACTCAACTATTACATATTTGATAGTAAAAATGTAAATTGGATCATAAAAGACATGTTTTGATAAAATATTTATTATCATGCAAAATTAAATGTCTATTTTCCTTTTTATCAACTTTAATACATATTTTAATACTTTTTTTAAACTTACATAATATAAATTAATGGAACATTAATTACTTTAATTAAGTTAATGCTTTATAAAATTATATTTTCTTCTAAAAAATAAATAAAATTATAACAAATTAACATAAAAATAACTATTTAGTAATCATTAATAAGAAGCTATACTTCATTCATATTTTTTATAGAAAGGAACTATTTGTAGATTTCAACATCCCAACTTAACATATAATTTTTGTTGTCACTTTCATTTTCAAATTAATAAGAAAATAAATAAAAAAGAAAAACTACCACTTAGAAAGGAAATAACTTTCAACTTGAAAGGGGAAAGTCTAGTGGTTGCCTAAAATTTTGGGTTACCATTCGATTTAAGCTTACTAATATTCTATATTACTTTAAAATACTAAAACAATTAGAAAAAATATTTTATACATTTGTAAGTGAGGCTTGGGTATAACTTTTTGTATATTTATAATCAATTGTAAAGGATTATAAGAATTCAAAGATTATAATTAGTTGTTGAAGATGATGATATTTTTAAATCATGTTACCTATTAAAAAACATATTCTTGAAAATAAAATAAAATTGCATTCATTTTTTTTAATAATTTCAATGAACTGAAATCCCCTTTTAACAATTTAATGAAAAGACATTTTAATTTAAACAAATACTCCTTTATAATATTATAATCTACTAAAATATAAAAAAAAAATCCATCTTTATATAAAATTTGAGTGGGAACAAATCCATTAATATGACAATAAAATTCTCTTTATTATTTTTTATTTAATAAGTGGAACCAATGAAAGAGAGAGGGCCACATCATTATCTTATATCTTTATATCAAACTCTTTATTTGACCCTACCATGAAAATATATAGAAACAATTTCAATTTCAATTTATCTCGGTTTCATTAAATGGAATGGAATATATGAAAATAAAGAATCATCTAAAAGAGGAAGAGATATTAAACAATTTGGAAATTTATAGGACCACAAGATGTTCCACCACCCAATTCCATGCATTTTCTAAGTTTTATTTTATGTTCCACCACCCAATAAATATGACAAATTAATGTAATGTAAGTAATACGAGTACAATTATTTAAGATTTAACGATAGTTGAGAATTGATGACTTTTTAATAAATAAATATTTAAAATTAAATAAAAAATTAGGTATTTAGTTTTTGAATATGGATAATATATAATTCATTGTGATATATAATTTGAATCATTTTAGTGTAAGAAAAGATGTTTTTTAATTTATATGATGTTTCCAAAATTATATGTATGTTAATTTTTCTTTGTGCATGATCAATTTTATGCTTCATAGAATTGTTTTGATACATTGATTTGCCTTGCAATCTACACAATTGTTCTAATAGACTATGTACTAAGATGATCTATGGGCATGTCCCCATGCCACTGCTTAGCTTATTTTGACTAGCAATTATTGCTTAACTTATTGAAGAATTATTTGTGGAGCTGGTGGCCCCGTGAATATTAGATTTTTCTGCTTATATTTAAGCAGTTATCTTAAATTTGTTTTTATAGTATTAATAATGATTTGTGTAGTAAATAAATGAAAACAAAAAATTGAAAGAAAATATTTAAAAAGAGGGAAATAAATTTGTGGAGCCATGTGGATTTTTAGCAATATGCAGTTGCTACTTATTTCTAGCCCCCCTTTTTTTCATAGCTTATTTTCAATTCCTAAGCAGTAGCTACTCCACAAAAATAGGAAAAGATTCCAAATTATCCTATTTTTATAAATAAAAAAATTCATGGGGACACTCTAATTGCTTATTTTTAAGTAGAAAATGGACTTAAGTAGTAGCATTGGGACATGGGGTAGTTCACCCATGTCTAATGTTTGATGATTTGTAAGGGCTAATAGTATCAGAAATACCTTGGGAAGATTTTTGGATTAAAAGGGTGATCTTGTAGATCAACCCCCTTGATTAGATTAGCTTCACAATTGTGGAAGAATATTGAAAACTACAATCTTAGGAATGCATGTGTCCTAGATGATTTAATGTAGATTATGATTACTGTTAGTGCCCTCAAATTAAATATTTTTGAAATGATCTCTTTTCAATGCATATATTTTTTCCTTGATAGTTGATTATGACTTAATGGAAATTAAATGTCTTCAAGAGCCAAGATAATAATTAATTGTGCAAACATGTACTAGGTCAACTCATTATACATAGTAGAATGTGCGAGTCAACCATTTTGAACTTGGAAATTTTAATTTTAAGTTGGGTTATGTTGTGGGAGTGAACTTACATGCTACAAGATTGACTTGGGAACATGTGCGGGTCTCAAGGTGGATAATGCATGCATGACTATAAGTGCAAGGATAGGTGTAACAAATAATTTATTATGATAAATGTATAGGAATAAATGTAAAGAAGGATGATGTGTGGAAATATTCCTAAATTCAAATAAATGAAGGATTAGAGAATGAGCCTAACTTTGCACAAGGGTACACCATTTGTCAATATGTAATTGTATTGAGATATTCCATCAAAATAGACCTAAAACTAAATGAAAATTAATAAGGGTGTGAAATTTTGCCTTTATATTTTCCCCCACTTTGATGTGCATGTGAATACTAAAATGAATGTGTATTTCAATGTACATGAGAACTCACAACTTTACATAAAATATACATATTTATGTACATAAAAGGGATATGGAGTCCATGTAATATAACAGACTCAAATCTATGTGTTCCTCCTCTTTGAAATCTATGTGTTGGATAGGACAACTGAGAAGGGGGGGGGTGAATTAGTTGTCACAAAATTAAACCTTTAAAGCATTCACCAAAACTAATCCTTAATACTACTTAAATGAATAAACATTAAGTGCAAGTGTAGAAACTAAAAACCATCACACAAACACAACACTAGATTTACATGGAAAACCCAATAAGGGAAAAACCATGGTGAGGATTAACTCACACTATAGAGAATATCAAAACTGATTACAAAAGGCTCATTGCCTAAGATACAAGGCTTACTGCCAAAACAAGGACTCACTATCCAGATCAAGACTCATGGTCCAACTGGGCTAACAACCTGGAGGGCTCACTGCCACATAGATACAAAGAAGATAGAAGAGATATGTTGCAAAGAGAAGACAATCTCAACGTAATAGAGAAATCCACCACAATATGCTTAACCACTCACAGACATTCATGAATGATAGAGTACACCTTCAACTCACTACATAAGCTTCACACTGATCTCCCACACTCACATCACACACACTCACTGATTCACATCAATCCCACATCTATCTACTCAATTTCTTCGCAATTATCTCTCTTTGTACTGTCCTTTCTCACCACTAACTCACCCTATATTTATACTATCTTTAACTTTGAAACATATTCAAAGTCATCCATCCAACATTAATTCAAATTAGGTTGGTGCCAAAACATCCTAGGGTGGAATTAGAATGAGGGCGACCCAAACATAGGCTTAGTGAGGACCCAAATAGATCCAACACACTACATCAATTCCAAAGATAGTGTTTAACACAAGGTAAACCAAACTAGTGTAAAAAATATAGAAAAATTAAGCGTGAACCTTCTAGATATCAAAATTATCTTCAATACAATCATAACAACTCAACTCTAGAGCTGCAAGTCATAAGAATTCACCAAAGAGAAATCTGGACCAAAAAATTTTCTCTTGAACCTCAACCAGAACAAAGAAAAACCATAGTTCACAACTGGTGAACATAACTTGCATTGCACAATAAATTAGGAGCCAAAAAATCTAGATATATCAGCATCCAACAATCATGACCAACATATTTGAACCATACAACCATAGGAGAAAATCCTAGAGCAAAGCCTGGAGCACCTATTGAACATCTGCAACCTTTCTTCAATACAATTTTCTCAATATCCTCAACATATACAACCAATAACCTACAACCATGGAATTAATGACAAAATTGACTAGTTGACATCAATGACAATACCTTCATTCTTTTCCATTCTTGCAAAAATCTTCCCCTTTGTCATTGATGGCAACACATGATGTGAAAAACCATTAAAGACAACCTACCAACTCTAAATACACTTCTCAAGATTTTTCTTTCTGTTTCCCCCCCTTAGTAGATAATATTTTTCACATTCTTCCTCTTTTCTTTTCACATTCTTCCTCTTTTCTTTTCCACATTTTCCTCTCCCCCTTTGACATCAATGACAAAGGAAAAAATATATTTTACATTGTTTTCCCCTTTGATTTAGAAACTGAATACTCTTACAATGACAACACTTGAAATTACCTACTCCCACTAAGAGGTAGCCACCAAAACATTAGTCCAAAAGAAAGATAGATCCATAGATCCACTAAACTAATGCATCTCCATATGTATCTAGTTTAAGAAAGGAAGGGAAATGAGTTAACTTCTCCCAAAGATACTCAAAAGTATCTTTAGGAATAGCCTTTGTAAATATATCATCAATTTGATCCTTCGTAGAGATATACTCAACCTTTACTTCATTCTCCATGACCTTCTCTCTTAAGAAATGATATCGAATATATATATGCTTCATCCTTGAGTGCATTACTAGATTGTCTAAAATGTTAATTACACTTGTATTATCACATAAGATGGAAACAGGATCATCTTACACCACTGTGATATCTTTTAATGTCTATTTCATCCATAGAACTTGTGTATAGCAAGATGAAACAACAATATAATCAGCTTCAATAGTAGACAAAGAGACAGAATCTTGATTTTTACTCAACCATGCCGCCAATCTCTAACCAAGAAATAATGCACCACCACTTGTACTCTTTTTTTCATCTACACATCCAACCTAATATGCATCTATATAGGCATTTAGTGTAAAGTCAGTATCTCTAGGATACCATAACCCATAATCTAGAGTGCCATTCAAATATTTGAATATTCTTTTAACAACAACATGTGTTTCCTTAAGATATTCTTGAAATCTAACCACAAGACAAACTACATGCATGGTATCCATTCTAGTAGTATTCAAATACAATAGTCCACCAATCATAGATCTATGCTTGCTCTGATCATCCTTAGGTGAATCATCACCTTTTCCCAATTTGCAACTAGTCACCATAGGAGTGCATACTAGTTTGGAACCATCCATCCCAAACTTCTTCAACTTCTCTTTTACATACATAGACTATGAAATGAAAATTCCTTTCTTTGTTTGATTAATTTTCAGCCCAAGAAAGAAATTCATCTCTCCAAACATAGACATTTCAAATTATTTTTGCATCTCTTCCACAAAAAACTTACACAGTTTCATTTTCTCAAAAAATAATGTCATCAACATATACAACTACAATCAATGTTTTTTTCATTTTTAATTTTAAAATACAGATTACTATTTGTCGTACCTTTGTTGAAACCTTGCTGAATCAAATACTTGTCTAACCTTGCATACCAAACTCTAGGAGCTTCTAGGAGCTTGCTTCAATCCATATAAAACTTTCTTCAATCTGCACACCATATTTGGTTGATCTAACAACTGAAATCCTTTTGGTAGTTCTATTTAGACCTCTTCTTCTAATTCACCATTCAAAAATGCAAACTTGACATCCATTTGATAGAAAATGAAATCTTTATGAGAAAAAAATGCTAAGAACATCCTTATAGCTTCCATTCTTGCCACCATAGCAAATATCCTAAAAATCTATGCCTTCTACTTGTGAGTAGCCTTTACACACAAGCCTTGCTTTGTTTCTAACCACTTCTCCATTCTCATTCAACTTATTTTTGAACACCCACTTTGATCCAATAATGTTTTTATCTCCTGGTCTTGGGACCAATTCCCAAGTTTGATTCTTCTTAATCTGCATAAGTTATTCTTTCATAGCTTCCATCCAACGTTCATCTATACATGGTTCACTTACAGTCTTCGATTCAATCTTAGAAAATAAAAATAGATTTACTTCAGCAATAGCTCTACTTCTTCTCAATACACCTTTTGTCTTATCTCCAATGATTTGACTTTCTGAATGATTCTTCTGCACATATCTAGGTGTCTTGGGGGACACCACCAGAGCTTCTTCTCTTTCATTTTCTTCATTCTACTTCTCTTACTCATCCCTTTCCTATTCTTCCACAATTTCTTTAATTCTTACACAATCAGGTTCATCAGATACATATCCATCAATATCAATTAAATTCTTTATTGTTTCATCAATCTTGACATTTGCGCTTTCCACAATCTTTCTCAGTATTTTATTGAAACATCTACAGGCCTTGCTTTTAATAGAATATCCAAGAAAAAATCCTTCATCACTTCTTGTATCAAACTTTCCTAAAGTTTCTTCATCTCTTCTGATATAACATTTTCTTCCAAATACCTTGAAATGCTTAACAGTAGGAATTCTTTCAAACCATACCTCATAGGGGTTCTTTTTATTGTTTGCTCTTGCTTGAGCTTGATTGAATACATAAACAACAATATGAATAGATTCTATCCAATAGACTTCTGGTAAACCAACCTTAGTAATCATTGATCTAGTGACCTCTTGAACTATTCTATTCTTTCTTTCAACAACTCCATTCTGCTAAGGAGTTCTCGGAGTAGATAACTGTCTCTTTATTCCATGCACTTCACAAAACATATTAAACTCACAGGAGGTGAATTATCCACCTCTATTAGGCTTTAAGCATTTTATCCTCAAATTCACCTCATTTTCAACCATAGCTTTGAATGTCTTGAATCTATCTAATGCATATGATTTCTCTCTAAGAAATGTAACCCATGTATATCTAGAATAATCATCAATCAAAAGCATAAAATACCTTTCACCTTGTAGACTTCTCACTCTTGTAGGACCACATAGATTTGTATGAATTAAATCCATTAGTCTAATTGTAGATTGCTCCTTTGATTTGTAATGGCTTCTAGCTTGCTTTCCAAACTGACAATTCCTATAAATAACATTGACAGGCTTTGTAATCCTTGGTAAATCTCTCATAGCCTAAACTGCACTAATCCTCACCAAATTATCAAAATTCGTGTCTCGTTCTTTGATTCCATAACCAACTATCATTAATATAAGTCATAAAGCATCATCCATCAACACCTTTAAGTTGATAGATATTTCCTTCAGATTTCTTTCCTGCAACAATCACTATTTCGAATCCTTTTTGGATCTCACATCTCTCATCCTCAAACACAATATTATATCCTTTACTACACATCTATCGAACACTCAAAATATTATGCCTTAAAACCTTAACATAGTAGACATCATCAATATTATGCTTTCCATCAAAACTTACTAAACCTATCCCACAAATTTAGCACCAGTATCATCTCCAAACATAACCAAGCCTCCATCATATTTTTCAAGTTTAAAAACTTAATCTTATCACTAGTCATGTGATGTGAAAAAACACTGTCAACAACCGAATATTTCTTTTCCTATTTAGCATGTAGGGCAGAGATTACAGTACCATCATTTTTCTCCTTCTCTGGAGGGCATTCCTTCACCTATTTTTCAGAATTAGCAGAAGTAGGTTTATCTTTTATAGCCAAGAACAAGCATTCATTGTCATCAAGATCTTCATAATCAGAATCTTCACCAGATATACTAGCATTCTCATTCACATAATATGCTTTGTTGATCTTCTTTCCTTTCTTTTCTTTCTCATATCTTTGTTTATTCCTCTTAGGTCTTTCCAGAAACTTTGTTGCATAATGACCTATTTCTCCACAACTAAAGCATTTAAAGGGTAACTTGCCTTCATACTTGTCAGAACCTTTCTTCATCCTTCTCACAAAGTTAGCTTCTATTTCATCAATATTTTCTTCATTCGTATCTTCATCTTCTATAGCCTTAAAGGCAGTCTCTGATTTGCATCCATTCCCCAGATTCGACTTTCTCATCTCATAAGATGTCAGAGATCCCAACAATAGATCTTTAGTGTAAGTCTTGTAATATATACTCTATTCAATAGCACACACCTTTTCACTATAAACATTAGGGAGAGTTCTAAGAATATTCTTTACAATCTTGGTTTCATCTACATTAGCACCAAGTCCTCACATTCTAGCTACAATCTCATCCAATCTCTATACATAAGTTTTAACATTCTCATCTTCAGACATATGTAGAAGCTCAAACTGTGTTTCCAAATTCTATAATTTTTCCTCTTTGACTCTTTCATCACCTTCATGCACCCTTTCCAAAGCATCCCAAACTTCCTTAGAAATCTTCATATTTTGAACCTTAATCAATTTAGAATGTATAAGATTGTTCTTCAAAATATATAAGTCACCTTATTGTTCGCTTCATGTGCCTTGATCTCATCAACTATACTCAGACCATTAGTAGGAGGAGTGTAAGGATTCTTGTAAGCTTTCTCCACATCATATCCACAATACTCTAGATATTCTTCCATCAATATTTTCCAGATAGCAGAATTAGTTCCATCAAACCTCGTATAATCATAAGTAACTTTGCTAGCCATCCTGGACCTTCCTTAAGCGGTTAAGCTCTTCTCCAAGGAACCAATATCTAATACCAATTGTTGGATAGGACAACTAAGAGGGTAGGTGAATTAGTTGTCACAAAATTAAACCTTTAAAGCATTCACCAGAACTAATCCTTAATACTACTTAAATGAATAAACATTAAGTGCAAGTGTAGAAATTGAAAACCATCACTCAAACACAACAACACCAAATTTATGTGGAAAACCCAATAAGGGAAAAACCACGGTGAGTATTAACTCACACTATAGATAATATCAAAACTGATTGCAAAAGGCTCACTACCTGAGATACAAGGCTCATTTCCAAAACAAGGACTCACTATCCAGATCAGGACTTATTGTCCAACTTGGCTAACAACTTAGAGGGTTCACTGCCACAGAGATACAAAGAAGATAAAAGAGATATGTTACAGAGAGATGACAATCTCAATGCAATAGAGAAATCCACCATAATATTCTCAACCACTCACAGACATGCATGAATGATAGAGTACACCTTCAGCTCACTACATTTGGAAACTCAAAATTTAAGCTTCACACTAATCTGCCACACTCACATCACACACACTCACTGATTCACATCAATCTCACATCTATCTACTCAATTTATTCACACTTATCTCTCTTTGTATTGCCATTTCTCACCACTAACTCATCCTATATTTATACCATCTTCAACTTTGAAACATATTCAAAATTGGCCATCCAACATTAAATTCAAATTAGGTCAGTGCCAAAACATCCTAGGGTGGAATTATAATGAGGTCACCCAAACACACGCTTAGTGAGGAGGGTGATCCCACAATACTAGTTTACAATTTTTGGCCAAACTAGACAATGAACTGATTTTTTTTAACTAAATCTTCACTTTCAGGCACCTATAGTGGCTTAACCATGAGGAATTTGAAGATGATACAAACTAGTGATTTGTGACATTTTGTCTGTAGATTCTAAATATATATTTTTCAAAAAATTTGGAATCAGATTTCACTTCTTTTTCCATCTCCTTTGAAAACTAGTTTTTAACAATAAACACCATTTTTAAAGAGTGAAATTATTGGCTAACACAACTTTTTTTCTTTGAAGGATAAAATTCTAATTTTTTCAAAGTTAGATTTGTAAATATGATATCTAGTGCATGGAATTGTTTTCATAGCATTTATTTGAATATTTTTTTCTTAATTAAGTTTCAAAGTCAAACTAATTACAATTTAGACATGATTTATTGGCTAAAACATAACTTTTTTTGTTGTATGTATCGAAATTCAATTATTATTTTTTGTTGGATCAGGGACATCAATATCTAGTGCACTAATATTTTTCAATTATTTTTGATAATCTGTTGTTTTTCCACATGTGTGGAATAGAGAGCTTGATTTTCAGTGAAAACCTACATTCACAAGAAATAAAAAATAAATATAATAATCAAATTAAATTTATTTAAAATTATAATTTTTGGGAAGCTTATAATAATGAATACGTACCTACAATTTTTTTTTTTAAATGAATTCATTTGATCCCTCAAAAGGTGAATCAAAAGTTATTTTTTATCAACATTTTGATAGGTGTAAAAGAGAGTCCATTATAGGTATGGTTTAAAACTAGTGGGGTTCTATCCAAAGGGGTTTGATCTAGGGTGGTTTGATCAAAGTCTCTTCAATTGGAATCTTTTAAATGAAAAATTTGAAGCCTTAAACCATTATATTTTGTCAAAATATGTGATTTCAACAAAAATCAGGATTTCCCAAAAAGTGTAAACACTATTGTGTGATCACCCAAGACCTAAATAGATCCAACACACTAAATCAATTCCAAAGATAGTGTTTAACACAAGGTTAGAAAAACTAGTATAAAACACATAGAACAATTAAGCTCAAAACTTCCAGATACCAAAATTATCTTCAATACAATTATAACAACTCAACTCTAGAACTGCAAGTCATAAGACTTTACCAAAGAGAAATCTAGACCAACAAATTTTCTCCCAAACCTCAACTAGAAAAAAGAAAAACTACAGTTCACAATTGGTGAGCATAACTCGCACTGCACAATGAATCAAGAGCAAAAAATCTAGATATAGCAGCATCCAACAATCATGAACAACATATATGAATCACACAACCATAGGAGAAAATATCGAAGCAAAACCTAGAGCACCTATTGAACACCTGAAACCTTTCTTCAATACAATTCTCTCAATATCCTCAACATATACAACCAATAACCTGCAACCATGAAATTAATGACAACAATAACTAGTTGATAACCAATTGACTAGTTGACATCAATGACAACATCTTCATTCTTTTCCATTCTTGCAACACTATGCTCCACAGGAATATGAATGACATGAAAAAATGTGAAATGAGTAACTTATATCACATAAGTAAAAATAAGCATGACTACAAGTTGATTTTATTGTATATGAAAATGAGAGACAAAGAGTAGTCTCATAAAATTTTGCATGTACTAAAGGTGGTATGCTAATAGTTTCCCTTGATTGACAATAGTAGGATAAAATATTAGGAACTACCATGTCTTATGGTTAAGACCATCTAAACACATTAATAAATTGATCTGTAAGCACCTATAAATATTTACACTATCAAGATAAGAGTGGTACTAATAGGGTATGACCCTTTTCTATTAGTCACATCTATTAGATACAAGGAATCAAAGGAGAGGGAAAAATATGTGAAAATTAAATATAACTATAAGCATGTTATTACATGAATCATGCAACAAGAAAACTAAACATCTAAAACAACAAGTATGAAAAATATATGGACCATTGATAATTGTAAAGGTACGTACAGTTTCCTTCGATATTTAATAAAATAAGAATGGTGAGGTAGTCTTAACACAAGATAAAATTATTGAAGCATATATTGTACTAGCAAGAAATATACCCCTATATGATGCCAGTCATACACACACAATAGTATAAGTAATGCTTGTTGAACCTAATGAAAATATATCTCTAGGAACATGATACAATATATACACAATAAATAGGATGGGGGAGACTTGATGCTTAAAAATGTGGTAATATATATATATACACACACACACACACACATATATATACATATATATACATATATATATGCATACACACACACACACACATATATATACATGCATGTATATATGTGTATATATATATAAATGTGATTAAGCCTATGAGAACAATATGGTATGAAAGCAATGATACCCTAGAACGTGAAATGATAACTCATGATGATGAAATGATCAAACTACAGAGAATGGGGGAAGAAAGATTCCCTCCAACCCTAGATGTATGATAGAGAGCGAATTAATAATTTAGTGTAGGGAATACATGATTCCATCTAATCTTGTAGGATAGCTCTAAAAAAATGATATAGAAATAAAAGGGAAAGAATATAGCACCATGAGATAATAAAGATAATATAAAAACTAGATCAATCTAGTCATACAATAATGACATGATAAGGTTTAAAAGTATTGAGATAAACTAATCATGATAAACATGTGGTTGATGCATGGTAAGGGTCATAAGAATGTGATAAGTATTACAAGGCTTGAAGCATATGATTATATATAGATAAGAATGAAAATTATAAGAAAAATAATAATGGTAAAAAATAAACAAGAATAATATAAGAGTATGCATAATAGTAGGGAATAATAAGAAAATTATCAATAAAATTATTCAATAGGATCAAGAAGAAATAAAAAATGGAAGGGTAGAGTAAATATGCAATGAAAGTGAATTAAAAAGATGGTACGAACGGGAGGAGTAGAATAGGCGTAAAAAGTTGTTGGTAAGGATTTCAATGGCGCTCGTCATGGAAAGCAAGATGTGGACAAGAAGAATCAAGGTGGGGAATTAGTTGAAAAAAAATAGCCTAGGAGCTGAGCTCAGAATGTAGAAGCAAAGATTGCTCTAGATCAAATAAAAAAATGTGCGATCAATGAATCATGGTGGAAATGCAATGTGGGGATCGATCCAAGTCAAAGGAGGTGGCCTAATGAGTGGAAAGGTTGGAAAGGGAATCAAAGGTATGACAACCCTGCCCATCCCAATTTCAGAAATTAGGATTGCTAGAATGGAAATAATAACAGGTTCAAAAGAGGTGCAAGTGAAAAGTATGGCAACCGAAACCCTAGGTGGGGACACAATTGCAAGAAGATTCCAAGAAGCTGGGAAAGGACACAAAGCATAAGATTTCAGTGAAGGGGGTCTTTCGGTGAAGGGTTAAATTAGGGATGGTTGGATGATGGAAGGGCGGGAAAAGGTCCTAGGAGAACAATGGTAATATTCTCAAATAAGTTACAAGCTGAGAAGGATCGCCTTGAGTGACTAGGGCTTCTAGTAAGATGGTTTGACATGTGTCTCAATTGGGACAACCTTATTAGGTGGTGGTGCAATTGTAAGATAGGGGGATCAACCACGTCAAGGCCCTAGGTTAAGGAGAGCTAAGAGCGGAGGGCTGCCCTAACTTACCTCACTCTAAAGGGATGTTTTGGGATGAGGATCGAGAATGAAGAGCACTATGTAGTACTTTTATCACTCAACAGACCTAAGCTTTAGGTTTAGGCTAGGTGAGCTGGTTTTTGGAGTTAGTACTACACCTTAGATAACTCTCTATCCAAGGATGGTAGCGCGGTTTTGGGATGAAAACATAATGTGCTGGCGTCTCTCTAGTGCATTGGCATCCATATGACCAAAAAACATGAAATACAATAAAAACTTCCTAAAAACTTACTAATAGCCTAGCTAGTTGATTTTGATGGGAAGAACAGAATGAGAAAGTGCAAAAAATAAAGATGGAGATGATAAAGCAAGTAGATAAAAGCTAGGGTGATGAAGACGATCTCACAAAAGTGCTTGTTCACTAGCTAGCTCCATGCACATGTTCTCCTGCACATAAGAAATAGGGAAAATTGTTAGAGCTGTATAGGGGCTTGCCTCATTTAGACCCCTGTTTTGGTGTTTCCACGTCCACATACAGCCAAAAAGAAATGGAGTAGAATATGTGATAAAGAAAGTAGAAAGAAAGATTGCAATGAACACTACAAAAGACAAATGCTACTCTATCAAATCACAAAGGAGAGGAGTGAAGTGTTACCACCTCTACCCAAAAGCTCACTAGCCAACATGGAGGAGAATGCAAGGTATGGAATTGGTAAAGTCACCACAACCATAACGATGATGAAGGGAGATCTCACAAGACTCCAATCCCACACTTCTATGGCTGCCTCACACTTGCAATGTGGAGTTGATGGAGTGTCAAAACTACTGCAATGCTCAATAATGGAGTGCTAGAACACTATGAATTTTCTTGAGAGATTGAATGTGAAAGTATAGAGAGTGGAATGAAGTGAGAATGAATGTTTTTGAAGGTGGGATGAGGAGTAGGGTATGTGCATGATCATCATGGAAAAAACAGACCCTTAAGTGGCAAAAAATTCAGAAAAATCAAAAGTAGGCAACTTGACGTAAAAATTTGAATAAGTTATCTATATTATTTCAAAAATATGTAAGAATAGAATCTGTAGCAAATTGAATGTAGTTTCTAAACTACTAGGTTTATTTTTAAAATCTATTTGGTGAAAATTTGAAATTTCAATGTGTAGTACTTAAATTTTAGGGAAAAAAGAAAAGTAGGTGTCTATTTGACCACCTAACCACAATAAAATGAAAAAATATTTTTATAAGATTTTAGATATAAATAAAGGACTCATGTTTGGATGTGATGCATATTTTTTTGTAACTTTTTCCAAGTAAATAATTAATTATTTTTTATTACAAATTTTAACAAATATAAAAAACTTGTATGTTTGACCACCTTAACTTGGTCAAAACTTCATGATTCTTTTTTTTTTAATCCTATAGTATGCGAAGCATAGAATTTGACACATGTTTTAGACTTAAAAAATGTGTTACTGTTTGAAAGCTATAGATGTTTTTCAATCAGGCTATCATTTAGGACATTAGTCATAATTCAAATAGAAAATGAATAATAATTATTTATTAAATTCAAAGTAAAACATAATTTATATTGGCGGAAAGCTAAGAATCTCATTTAAAAACCCTTTTTGTTTCATGAATTTTGGGTAAAAAAAGGTCGTCATCCACATACCCTACACACCCATCATATCGCCACTTTTTGACCCATCATGATCTTGCACATACCTAGGAATAAGCCATTTTCAGGTTAGTTGATTAAAGAGGGACATTACAATTCGACTCCAATAAGGTGTGTAACGCATCTGCCAACTTCACACACAAGAATCCGTTAGGGACGGTAGCGTGCCACATGGACATCTGTGCACCATGCATGCGTCCCTGACAAATATTCTCTCACTGATGCATAGGAAAAATGCCAAGTGGATGGAAGGCAGGTGGGTTATGTGGAATTTTTCCTTCGGATTTTATTTTCTGAGGTGAGGGCATGTGAAAGGAAAAATTTATTAAGGGGTGCAAATTCACTCCTATATAGCAACAAATGGGGCAATGATTTGATGTTTTTAATTATATAAGCAACATTTATAGGGTGTTGTACCTTCAAATGACGAGCCCATACCGCCAAAAAGGAGAAAAACCATTAAACATCAAAAAATATTATAGTAACAACATACGAGGGACACAAACATAGCCTAGTAACAACAAAGACACATCACATCACAGACCCAACCACTAATTGTCCACTCCCTCCCAATTCTTGACCAGGAGGTTTAACACATCATCCCCAATCTAGTTGGGGCCTTCATCCATGGTGTTCTTTTCCATTTCCTCCTTGATGGAATTTGAGAGAGTGAGAGCTGACTTGTGCATCATATTGATAGTGAACCGAGCTAGGAAGTTAAATTTATAATTGAACTTAGCCACCTGCTCCTACAACACTCCAATCTTGTCCACTTTGTCTTCCATGATATGGATCTCCACATTAGCACCAACCCTAGTATTTGGGGAATTGATAGAGTCCTCCTAAAGCATCTGGTTCAAATCAGAGAAGTGACTAGGGTCTTCTATGGAACCTTTATCCTTCATCTTCTTAGTAGCTTTAATGCCTTCAATTTTGCCACCAGAATTAACTGATTCACTGGAGATATCATCAACAGGGGCCCCTTTCTTATGTTTCACCAACCTGTGGGATCTTCTCACACTCATCTATTTCCTCCCCATCTCAAAGGTAGCATCCACCACAATATCACCCTTGGAATCTTTTTCCTCGACACTTTTTCCTTCCTTAGTGACTGGAAGAACCCTCAGAAGCTGAGGCACATTTTTTCTTTTCTTCTTAGTAACCAATCTACTGACCTTCTTGTGTTTTAGCGGATAGAGCCCAACCGCAACACTCAACTAGGTCAACCCAACCACATTTTTATTTTTCTTTGGGGGAGAAGTGGCAAATGTCTCAATACTAAGATCATTCTTAGGGATGGGGGATTTCCTCTTTGAGCCCTCTGAGACAGTAGGGGATGGGTTTTTAGGGTTAATTTCTGAGGGTTTCAACTCTTCCACTCTCACAACCAAGATGGTTTTGGGAGGGACTAGAGCCAAATGGAATTGGTAGAGCCTATGGATTAGGCCTTGGTGCAATGGTAAAGGAAACAGAGAATCAGGGTTAAGAGTAGAAATTTCTTGGGATTCTTTGATGGAACTTTCTAGAGAAGAAAGCAAAAAGAAAGGGAAGCTAAGAAACATCTTATGCCTTAAGTGATTTAACATCAGTAAGTGGTAAAAATGAAATGCCTTGAATCTACCCTTGGGGGTAATGTATTTCATGGTAGCCAGAAAAACTTTATCTTAGGGTTTAGGCAACGCTTCATGGTCGAAACCTGACTACTTTTTCATCGGCTTCTCATTTCCCTTAAAGAACACGTTTAGACTCACCAAGTCCTGTGTTTTGGTGTGTTTTTTATACTTCATGCCCTCATAGGAAATATCAGTAGCCTTACCAATCACCTCTTCATCCATGTCAAAATATATTCCACCCATGGTGACTTGCCTATCCTTCCAAGAACTAGCAAACCATGCCGACATAATCTTGTCATGGCCCACAAGATTTTCCATAAGTGGCACAAGCTCACCTTCTGAAAAGATATGCCAAGCCAAAGGGTCCTTGCGAAAATCCTCACATTTTTCTGGCTCAGTCCTAACTGTATCTCCACCCATCGTGACCCACAACACACAATAGCCGAAGAAGCAATTCCTAAAAAAAATGATCACTAGAGAGATTGTTGTTGCATAAATAAACTTTACAGTGCCATCCGGGATGAAAAAGCATAATAAAGGCAGAGTGACATTTACATGCTTCGATGGTCATTTCCGATGACAACTTCCACGCTAGCCCATAATCATCATAAGGAAACCCAAAATTAAAACAATTAGAAATAATATTGGGATCCAGATTTAAATCTAAAGAGCTAATCAACTTATAGAGATTACACACTTTTGAAAGCCAAATGAATGTGGGGGGAAGATTAGATATTTTCAAGTACATCTGATAAAATCTAAGGAAAATCAATAGATGCCTTAATTTGGAATTATTAAAGAAGATGGAGGAGTACATCCTTTTACATGAACTCCATGAGATTTGAAATGATTTGTTGTACCATTGAAAAGGTAGCCCATAAAGGTTAGGGGCCCCACCAAAAATGACCATAAGATAAAATACCCATGTGGCCACCCACTTTAAAGCTTTAGTAAATGGGTATTTTTTTGTGATTTTCCCTTCGGAGATTGTTAGGGAAGAAATAGAAAATGGTATTTGGATCATGGATGACTATGGTTTTTACATTCACAGATGGATGGTAGGATTTGACCCTTATCGCCATAATATGGAAAAGATTCAGGATTGGTTTAAGTTGCCTAATATCCCTTTGGAATTTTGGGTGTCGAGTATCATGGAAGAAATTGAAAACTAGCTAGGGAAATATATGTGTGGAGGAATGATTGGACACTAATGGAATCAACATGTATGTTAGATTGTGTGTTGAAAATAATCCTAACAGTCATCATTGGTGAGAGGTCGAGTTTTTTATGGATTGTGGAAATTGGGTGCAAACATTAACACTAGATCCTTGTTCGAACAACACTTTGGTCAGGACATTGGGATGGTCACAACAATCCTCTTCTAGAAACTATGAGAACACTCTAAGCTCTCTGAATTTGGGCGGCTTGGCCAGTCCCACTAAGAAAAAATCTATCAAGTCATTGGAAAATGAGAATCAGGATGACTTGGTGGTGGATCCAAAGACACTGATCAAAAGGATGGGCATATTAGTATGTTGGGAGACTTGGGAGAACAATAGAGGGATATTATTCAGAAGGTCTCAAATGCTATGGAATTCCTTGGGAACTAGATTAGAGAAGAAGCTCTCAATTCCCTCTTGGAGGTAGGGAATGAGCTAGTAGAATTGATGAAGGCTGCTAAGAGTGGCTTAATCATTATTGACATAGATGATTGTAAGGAAGCTAAGGTAGCAGAATAACTTCCTACACTAATCTTGAGAGGAGAATAATGAAAAAATTGATAGATCTTTAATAATTATTGAAACTTAAATAGAATAAACATAAATATCATGCATACCACAACACAATGATTTACATGGGAAAAACCATTTCAGGAGAAAAAATCCACACTCCAAAAGCCACCCAATATATTATTTAATAATCACAAATATTACAATATACTTGTAGAGAAAGTTCTCATAGGAGTATCACCACTCAAAGATCAAGAGACAACACGACCACTATCAGACTCTCAAAATACATCCCCGTCTCTCTCTACTGCAATCATAATACACCACCCTCATAAAATAGAGTTACATTCTAGAGCAAGACAGGCCAACAAAATATCTACCATTAGATCTAAAACCTAATAATGTATAGTTTAGATTTATAATGTATCATTTATTTAATGTATGTTAGCCATTTTAGGAGTTTTCTTGAAAAAGTTAACACACTCACATTTCACTCCTCAATGCCACCCCATGCTACCATTGTATAGACCTATCAGTGTAATTAGGAAATATATATATCCATATATATATTCTATCAACAACAACCTTTATATAATTGCAAGGTTGAGATACATTTTCCCAATAAATCTCCCACTTGTCAAACACTTGGCAAGAGAAATAGGATGGAGTAAACATTGTCTCTTAATTGCTATGGGTCAAAAGGACCATAGTCTCTAAACACCATCTAAACTTCTTTGTGCTCACAGGATTAGTTAAAGAATCAACAACATTCATCAAAGTCTCTACCTTAACTATCTTGACCTTGCCATCTTTGACCATATCTCTAACAAAATGATACTGTACATCAATGTGCTTGGTCTTGGCATGAAATTTTGGGTTCTTAGCTAGACATATCACACTCTGACATTCGTAATAAATTATCACTACACCTTGCTTATTTCCAATATCTGAACACAGTATCTTAAGCCAAATGGATTCTTTACAAGCATGAGTAGCTACTATATACTCTACTTCAGTAGTGGACAAAGCAACCACAACCTATCACTTGCTCATCCAACTAATTGCACCACCAAATAAAGTAAACACATAAGTACTAGTGTATTTTCTACTATGAACATCACCTACCTAGGCTGAAACCACATAACGATGAATATCAAGGGAAATATCATCTTCAATCATTTTACTATGATAACATAAGGAATAATCTAAGGTACTACACAAATATTTGGAGACTCTTTTAACTACATCCCAATGAACTCTACCAGGATTAGATATATATCTGGAAAGAACTCCCACTACTTGGGCAATGTCTAGTCTAATAAAAACCATGGCATACATCAAACTTCCAATTGCATTCTGGTAAGGAACTTTTCTCATGTCTTCCATCTCTAATGGAGATGTTAGAAAATTTGACATAGATAAATTTGTTCCAACTGAAACAAGAAAATACAATGGTCTACAATCCTACATATCAAACCTCTATAAAATTGAGTTGACACACTTACTTTGGCCAAGCCATAGATTTTTTTTCACTCTATCTCTTTTAATTTCCATCCCAAGAGTGTGTTTAACTACACTAAGATATTTTCATTTCAAATTTCGTAGCAAGTTGAGATTTTAGTTATGCAATAATACCTTTCCCTCTACCAATAAATATCATATCATCAACATACATTACAATAAATAGGAAATGATCACCATCAATTTTATAATAAACATAATGATCTGATTTTGAGCACTCAAATCCCAAACTCAACACATATGTATCAAATTCCTGGTACCACATCCTAAGACTCTGTTTTAAGCCATACAAAGATTTATTCAATTTTTAAACCAACTTACTTTTACCTTTCACCACATAGTGCTCTAGATGTGTCATATAAATATCCTCCTCCAAATCACCATGAAGGAAAGCAATTTTCACATCCATTTGCTTAGCCTCTAAATCATAAGAAGAAGCAACAAAAAGTAAAAATCTAATGGATGCCATTTTTTCAATAGGAGAAAATATCTCACCATAATCAACACCCTCAACTTGAGAGTAACCCTTCGCAACCAACCTTGCTTTATACTTCTCAATACCTCCATCTGAACTAATATTTTTCTTGAACACCCATTTGCAACCAACAAGTTTTTGTCCTTTAGGTAATGGTACAAGATCCCATGTATCATTCTTTTTCAAAGATGTCATTTCTTCATCCATAGCAATCTTCTAGTATTTTGCATCATTCATACCTAGTGCCTCTTCTACATATCTGGGTTCATCCATGTTAGTACTCAAAGAAAAAATACATCTCCAATCATTAGGTGAATACCTTTCAGGTGGTTGTCTATGTCTTGTATTCTTGTCTATCTTTGGGCCTTGATTCAACTTTCTCAAGTGTAGAAAGAAATTGAATCACATTTTCCTATTTACTTTGTTCAGGCTACAATGTAGTAGAAGAAGGCTTAGTTTCTCTAAAAATAACACTTCTACTATGTATTACCTTATGTGCAATAGGATCCCAAAGTTTGTATCCTTTCACACCATAACTATATTCAATAAAGATACATTTCACAACCTTGTTCTCCAACTTTTTTCGCTTCTCCTTTAGAACATGTGCATATTCCTTTCAACCAAAAACTTTAAGATGTATTAATGAAGGTTTGTGACCCAACCATGCCTCTATAGGCATCTTAACAACAAGAGATGATGTAGGAGACCTATTAATCAGGTAATAGGCAGTGGCAACAACTTCATCCCCAAACCTTTGTTCTAGACCATCGCCACTCAACATACTTCTAGCCTTCTCCATTAGTGTCCTATTCATTCTTTTTGCAACTCCATTTTGTTGTGGAGGATACAGAGTCGTCTTCTATCTATGAATACCAAAATATTTACAGAATCTATCAAATTCATTAGAGAAAAATTCACCACCATTATTATTCCTTAAACATTTTTATTTTCTTTTCATTCTGCAACTCAACCATTGCTTTAAATTCTTTAAATCGACTGAAAACTTTAGATTTACTCTTTAGAAAATATACCCATCTCCTTCTACTATAATCATCAATAAATGAAACATAATATGTGGATTTACCAATCAAAGGAACATATATAAGACCAAACATATCAGAATGAATAAGATCTAATACACCACAAGATTTATGAGAACTCAAGTAAAACTAAACGTGGTTTTGTTTTCCATAAATGCAATGCTCACAAAAATCGAACTCAAGATTACAATCAGATAAACCTTCAACAAGGTTTTTATTTTTCAAGATTCTTAGACCCTTTTCTCCAATGTGGCAAAGTCTTTGGTGACATAACATAGTTTTCTCTATAGGTAACTTTGACTCAGAAGAAAGAGCACCCTTGGGTACCCAAAATCCATGACCATATATTGAAGGTCAAACCCTCACTTCTTCCACAAACTTTATTTTTATAGAAGTACTATTGCACTCAGTAGTGCATGTATCAAGATTATACAATGTGCCATATCTGACACCTCTAGCAATCACCATAACACCTCTAACCATATTGCATCCTACATCAGAAAATACTACCTACACACCGACATCTATTAGTTTACTCACAGATAAATTTTTTTATTCTAATCTAGGGATATGCAACACACCATTAATCCTTTTTATTCTACCATCGAGAAATCTTATTTTAACTTTACCATGGCCAACAATGTCTAAATGAGAATCATCACCCAAGTACACCTTACCTCCATCAAATTCTTCATATTTAGAAAACCAATCTCTATTAAAGGTCATATAAAAAGATGCACCTAAGTAAATTAACCATGCATCATTACCTACATGAGTTGCCAAAGCTACAATGAATGCGTCACCATCTTCCATCTTGAACTCATAATTAGAATCAAATTTCTTATTTTTCTTCTTCTTTTCTTCATTGCATTCCTTATGAACATGTTCAGACTTACCATAATTTGAACAAATAACTTTGGACTTTCCAAGAGATTTAGATCTCCCCCTAGACTTGGATTTGTCACGCTTCGCATTTCTTCAAAAAGAAAAGAACCCACCACATCTTTAGTCTTCAAAATAATAGAAGTTCTCCCAATAGCCATAACAAGAGAATCATGTTGTGCCCTTAGCACACATGCCTCGTTCAGAACGGGGACCCTCTTCTCTTTCGTCCTACTAGGCCGTTCTTTGCTACCTCATTTTGCATGCCCCTATTTTGGCGTTCCTGATGGTCAGCGTACCCTTGAAGTCCCATCTTAAACTAACCATGTTTTGTCCACTACACTTTGGTTAAGCCCTGAGGCTTTTTGGGCTTTCCTTGGTACTTTCCTTCTGTAAACGGCTTTGGGCCCTGACGGACCCAACCCTCCAGGTTTCCATCACTGAGTTTCCTCTAGGGGTTCACCGTTCTCCGAACGACAGAAGGCTACCACCTTCCCAAACCCCGGGTCCTGGATCATCAATTTCCACCAGGTTTAAATATGCGCGAAGTTCCGAACTGCATTCATGCCCTCCGGGTCCGGTCGGCTAGGTCGTCGTTCCCAGAGTTCCCTTCGCCCTTCGCCATTTCTAGTGGTGAAACCTCACCGGTGCTCCACCCTCTAGAGTCCGGGTCCCTTCTTACCGCTGGTATTAAAAGAAAAATATTTAGCGGCCGTTTCACCACATCCTTCCGGACCTCGGACCCCAAACCTCCCGCCACCGTCTGCTAATTTCAAATTCACCAACCAACGGGTCAGCCGTATAGGCATTAAATGAGGCCATTAATTGTAGAGGAGGGTATAAATATTAGGCCCCAACCTGTCATTTTCATTTGTCAGGATTGCAAAGGAGGTTAGAGTGCTTTCCTTCATCCGCTGATCCTTAGTGGATTTTGCAATCTCCTTCATCGGGCTCCCCACGTAGGTTTTCCGTCTGCCCTCCCAAGTGGTTTTTGCATAATCTTGTGCCTAAAATGATGAATAACATTGGTTTACAATGCTTTAATTAGCTAAAACTTGATAAAACACACAAAACCCATATCTTGGAATCTTCAAAAAACCTCCAAAGCGTCCCATAAGATCGATCTGAAACTCTCCTTCGCCGCCACCATTCTTCATGCAGGGAATTCGAGCCCACTAGGCCTGGGCCCTTTTGTCGCCAGCGAAGCTTATGGAAACAAAACATCTTTTTTCAAAATGGCCGCATCCTCTCTCAGGCCCGAATCCTCAGACTTCTGTGTCTGGAACTCCGTAGGGCTTTCACCATTTCCAAATGGTGGAGTGGCCCTATCCGCCCGAGATATGGGACCCGACTTGCTTCTCGTCATC